>JAYESA010000017.1:53972288-54572288 GCA_036927795.1 Iris macrosiphon | reverse complement strand
GGATGATGGTCGGGGCCGAACACCGGTACAACCCAGTGGAGAAGGAATGCTTGGCTCTGATGTTCGCTGTCCAGAAGATGCGACACTACATCGCCGGCCAGACTATTCATATCATCTCCAGGATCAACCCTCTCCGAGTGCTGATGAGCAAGCCAAGTGCCCTTAACTCCCGACTCGCAACTTGGGCAATGCTACTGACGCCATATGACATGGTCTACGTCCCACAGAAGTCCATCAAAGGCCAAGCACTGGCCGACTTCCTAGCAGCTCATCCAATCCCGGAGACCTCCAAACTATACGAAGACATCCCCGATGAAGTTGCGGAATATAATTTTGTAAGAGAAAGTGACGTATGGCAACTATTCTTCGATGGCGCCTCCAGAGTCGGTCCTAAGGGAAACATCATTTCAGGAGTAGGAGTCGTCCTAGTTACTCCAGATCAGCTCGTCATCTACCGAGCATATTCTCTTAGCGAGCCCTGCTCCAACAATGTGGCAGAATACAACGCCCTGCTAATCGGGCTCCAAGTCGCTAAAGAGCTGGAGGTGGAATCCCTGGAAGCTTTCGGCGATTCTCTGCTCATCGTCAACCAAGTCAGGGGGATATACGAAGTCCAGAATCCAGATCCCGTCGCTCCGAATAGCCGTGACTAGTGAGCTGACTCGAGAAAAGAATGACCTGTTGAGGCTCCAAGAGCTGGAAGGATTAGACGAGAAACGCCTCCAATCTAAGCAGCGTATCGCGCTCTACCAAGCACGCATTTCCAAAGCTTTCAATCATAAAGTAAAGGAAAGAGTGTTCAAAGTCGGCGAGCTAGTTCTAGCTGTGAGAAGGCCGATGATTCTAACTCACAGAAGTAAAGGCAAATTCCAGCCCAAATGGGAAGGCCCTTATGTGATCGAGACAACGTTCTCAAACGGCGCCTACAGGATAGCCCAGCCCAACGGAGATCTGTTAATGGCTCCTATCAACGGCAAATTCCTGAAAAGGTACTATGCCTAATCTCTCCTGCTCAAAGAGAAAAATAGCAAAGACCTCGATTCTGACAAAACTACTTCCAAAAAACATAATTAGTTGGGTTACACTCTATCATATCCGCATGACCTCTGAATAGATATGTCCCGCTAAGAAGTTTATGGAGAGTTTATCACATCCATACTACCTCTGATATCACTCTCACCTAACCTGTCATTTACATTCCGAAATGATGGGTCCACAACAGTCAGAAAAGAGTCGCTATTATTCATTCCCGAAGAAGGCAGAATTACATAGAAAGGGGTACATCAAGATGGCGGAGTAATCAGGCCATGAATCTGCCGCTCCAGTGCAGCTATCCTCTCATTCTAAGGGCCAAAGCATCGGCGCAAGCCTGCTCCAGCCGTGCCTCCGGAGTATGCGTAAGGGTCAGATTAGCCCTTGCCCGAAGACAGCCCGTACGGGCAGCTTCCGCACGGTCCAGATCCCGTCGTGCTTCGCTCAGTCGACCAGTCGCTACCTCCAAACCTGCCAACGACTGGGAAGCCCACTCCTCTGCCCGAGCAAGTTTTTCCTGCAGCTTGGAGACCCTCGCCGCATTCCCTTCATGCTCGGATCGACACTGCATCTCAACGGCAAGGGCTTCTTCCACAACAGCTCTTCTCCTATCCATCTCCAGCTTATGCGTCTGGATATAGTTGTTTAGGCTTTCAAGTTTTGTAGCGAACCGCTCAGACATGAGGTCGTACCAAGCCTGGACATCAGCATCAAGGCTGCCCTCAGTCCGCTGCAAGTATTCGTTAATGGGTTGCTCTAAACCATTAACCACCGCCTCCAGAGCGTCAGCCACTCCAGGATTGCCAAGCCCCCTGACAACCTCGATCGAAAGCTGAGAAGTCTTCTTCAGGAGCTCGAAGTCAAGGTTCTTCGCCAACACCATCGGTATCATCGTTTTTAAGCCAGTGTAGACGAGGCTGGAATGCTGCTCGATCAACGCGACTAAACCCGACTGAGCGCCCGGAGCGGCCACAATTGCAGACGAGGTAGCCACCGCCGCCTCAACAGGTGGCACGCCCGAAGAAGGTGCGATGGCGACAATCGAAGTCATCGGCATACTCGCAACAGGCGAGGTCACGATAACAGGTTCGTCCTCCCCTTGAGATGACGAAACCTCCCCGGGCGAGCTAGCCCCCGAAGACACTCCTGCCTCAAAATTCGGCGCCTCCACGTCACCGCCAGGAGCCAGAACAAAGCCGGAAGGCGCTTCAATGCCATGCTCCCCGTGGACGTCATCCCCTGAAAAAGGGACAAGAAAGCAAAAATGACAAACACAGTGGTAATCCTCCTAGGAGGAGACATCGAAACGACATTTACCCGGAACCAACGGTATATACGACGCATCTGCATCAGATGTAGCTAAGCCACGCCTTAATGACGCGATACGAACTGTCATACCTGGAGAAGGAGGTGGGCCGACCGACATCGCCAAGAGTTCGGTCAAGCCTTTCCCGAGACACGGTCGAGGTTCATCAGCCGGAGTCTCGCTAGGCGCACTCGCTAATGCAGGAGTAACTCCGCCCGCTACTGACCTTAGGGAAGATTCTCCCATCTGTTGGGGCCATGCAGGCAATCCCACTCCGCTGCTTGGAGCAGCCGTAGCAACAGCAGCCTCTAGCAAGGACTCTCCGGCGCCGCCAGCCAGAACTGTAGAAGGTCCCCCTCTGAAAGGCGAGGAACCTCCGGCCAAAGAATTATCCCTGATACAGGGAGATGCAGGCTCATTCTGGGAACCTCAACACCAGGAATACGGAGAGGACGAGCAACCGTCTCCCTCCTCCTCTTACGAAGGGAAGCTTCCTTCGGAACAGAAGCCCGTCGCTTCCCGGAAGAGACTACCAGGGCCCCCGCCGGCAGAGGCACTACACACCTCGACAACGACACCAGAGGCTCATCCGGAGTACCAGATTCCTCCCCCTCATCAGAAGAAACCGAGGGGACTTCGACCCTTCCCCCAGGCTTGGCAGAAGGCACCCAGAAGCTCCCACGCCTGTCAAAATCGCGATGGAAAGTGTTAACCGCCACATAAAACTGGGCATAGGAGTGAAGGATGCGCAGCTCCGTGGAGGTTATAACGACCGGCACGATAAAAATTGCCCCCGTACAACCCATAATAAAATATCGCCACCCTCTAGCTCCATCAATGAGTCTACCCCTGGACCTGAAGCTGGTGACGGTGTTGCCCACATGCAACTGGTCGTACCCGAACTGCCTGGCGAACCGACTAGGCAGGTAGGGCTCGAAGAAGTAATGGTGTTCGCTCCTATATAGCAGATGGGAAAGTCTAATACAGACCAACCAATTAAACGGCTCCGGAGAAAGAACGGTCTTCCCTCGACCTGAATCCTCGAGCCACAGCCCTGACTGGTTGCGATGCACAGGAGGGAGAGTACAAAGGATCTTCCAGCCATGGCTGAGGTTCAAAACCAGCCGACAGTCTAAAACTGTATTCACATTCCAGGAGGAATCCCTGTAATTCAATAGGAATATACCCCCTGAGCTGCTACCGAAACCGGGTGACATAACCCAGGAATTGTGGACAATTAACCATCCCATCAAGTACAAGTATGGTAATTCCACCCTAGGGAAGCTCTCCCGCCGAGCTTCATCAACGAGCAACCCATCTGTCATGGCCCTCAGGCCAGCCTGTATACGGCACACCATGGCAGGAAGCAAGCCCAGTCTTGCCCCAAACACCAGGCACACTGCCGGCCACAGGATGTTGCGGTGAATGCGGTCCGCGGACGCGGTGCCCGGCACCACTACTTGACGCAGCCATATGGAGAGGAAACCAGCCAGCTGGGCCTTCTTAGACAAAGGCCTGCGGCAACGCCTCAAGTAACTACAGGCCTTAGTGCCTTCCGGGTACTTTCCTACCCCCTCCACAAGAATCTGATCCGGAGCTTCAGCCTCCTCCATAAGAGTCTCCACAACCTGGGCACTGAGGACGCCCAAGCAGTTCACGGGCTCTTTCTTACCACCCGAGGCTTTCTCCGACCTAGCGGCCCTGGCTCGGTGGAAGAAGAGGTAAGACATCCACTTGGTGGTGTGAGCCAAATCAGAAGGCTCGTTATAAAAAGCGGTGCACGCAAAGTACTGACACATCAGCTCCTAATATACTTCCGCCACCCGAGGGTCCAAATCCCCCAACTCCCGGTTGGTGGGAACGTACTCTTCATATGGGGTATCCCCCATCGGCAGTCTCGATAAAACTGCCATCTCATGAAGGGCCAACCCCAACTCCCCTAGTGGAGTGGCGAAGGTCCCGGTGAGCGGAATGTACCGCTCCATCAGTGCCAGGAACAAATTAGGGTTCGGAGGCAGCCCGACGCTCGTCGCACTCATAGCGGCATATAGTCCGATGCCCTCCAACTCTCCCTGGAAGTGCTTTAAGGCCCAGTCAACTAGGCATCTCCATCGGGAGTTCGTTGGGGCAATCCACCCATTGCACCGAGGATTCTCCTTGGGATATACCCCACCTCGACCCATGAAGTCGTTGCAGAAGGTCGGCAATTGGACCGACTGGATCACCGAGCTATCTTCACTTGGAACACTGCCCGGGCACAGTCCTCGGAACAGCGTCACAACGCCAGAAGGGCGACTAACAAACGACCCCTGGTCAGTGCCTTTCAGATGAAAGATCTTCCCCGGCTTCCCGTGAAGATCAAGAGTCAGCTTCCAAGACATCTTCCTGGGATGCGTCGCATGGGAGAAGGCCGAGATGGGATAATCCCTCGGCATCGTCGGCAGGTACAATACCAAAGAAAACCCAAGGCTCCCTCTTGGGCTTCGTCTGGGACTGTTTATCAATCATGTCCCCAAAAAGGAAAGCCGTCTTTATGTACCGCTCCCCATCTACACGTACCAAGGGTTCGCCGTTGATCATACTCAACAGCATTCGTTCACCCTGGGCCGATATCAGGAGCTCCCTTCCCTCAGGATACTGGGGTCCAGAGATGGGAAATGCCACATGGGACAGATCCTCCAGATAGTTCGAGTGCAGCATCCCCGCAGCGGAGCCCATCACCTCAGCCAATGGGGACTCACCCAGATCAACTGCAAGATAATGCAAAGAAGATAGGTCATTACAAGTCTGGCACAAACACACGGACCAAGGAAACGACAGTCTATGCTTTACGCCAAGATTGTACAAATTTGATCACCTTACGCCGGAAGTCTCCTCCACAAACGTAAAATTCAAATTTTACGAAATACGCCAATTTCGGTAGCCCGAGCTATTTACGCCCAGAGCTACGAAAATACAGAGTCTTTACGCTGACACATTAGAAATGTGGGCGTAAAAGATGAAAACGCCTCCGTGCGTCATCTTCCTCAAAAGAGGCTATCAGCATAGAAGACGACCTAGCGCAGTCACGTTCAACGTGTGCGAAGGATTTTTCGTCGTTTGTGTCATCCCAAAAAGTTCTACCTCTAAAGCCGGGAGCGCTAGTCGTCGGCGGGATGCTCCCATCATAGGGAAGTTCACCTTGCCCGACCGGAGATTCCCTCGCTGGGACAGAAGAATGAGAAGAAGAACCTATGCTCTTTCCCTTAGCGGAGGGGGTTTGTTTCGGCGCCATTTCTGAAAGACTCGAAGTGCTCGGAGAAAGAACGAAGAAAAACTCGAGCAGTCGAAAGCTCTCTTTCGCAAAAGGCAGATAAAAAGTTTTTCTTTCCAGAAGCTGGGGATATATATACAGTCCGGGTCGACTCCTCGAATCCTTGGACGAACCCCTCGAGACCCTAACCAAATCTCGCAATTAATAGTTGATCATGATTGGATTCTACGTCAGCCCACTACCCTTGGAAGACGGACAGTCAGCGAATTCGAAAGGTTTTTTCGTGCAAGACGGTTCAGCGGGTTCTACACTAAATGAGCTTTCTACGCTCGACAGCAACGGATCTACGGTTTTACGCTCGCAAGCTACAAGTCTATGGTTTTACGCCCGGATGCCTTTGTGCTCGGTAGCTTTTATGCTCGAGAGGTCATAAACCCACGACTTTACGCTCAGCAGATACCAAATCGACGATCTCACGCTCGGTGGTGCTCAGTTTACGCTCAGCAGCAACAGATCTGCAAACCTCACGCTCGAAGAAATTTTCTTTTCAGGAGCTACAAATCAAACAGTTCTACGCTAAAGGAGCTTTTCTACGCTCGACAGCTACGAATCTAACGGCTTTACGTTCGACAGCTACAAGTCTATGGTTTTTCTTGTCCGGATGCCTTTGTGCTCGGTAGCATTCTATGCTCGAGAGGCAACAAACCTACGACTTCACGCTCAGGAACCACAGGTCTACGATTTCACGCTCGATGGTGTTCTACGCTCACAGGCTACAGATCTACAGTCCTACGCTAAAAGGAGCTTTTCTACACTCGACAGCTACGAATCTAACGGCTTTACGTTCGACAGCTACAAGTCTATTATTTTTCTTGCCCGGATGCCTTTGTGCTCGGTAGCATTCTATGCTCGAGAGGCAACAAACCTACGACTTCACGCTCAGGAACCACAAGTTTACGATTTCACGTTCGATGGTATTTTACGCTCAAGAGGCTACAAACATGATTTCCCGCTCCACGACTTTCCGCATATCCAAACAGTCCCCAAGGCGGTCAAGTGCAAAGTGTTCACACAGAAGATACTTGTTCTTGACCCAAAGCATCCCCAAGTACCCGAAGTATGCAGAGTTCAAACATTGAGAAATTACTCCTCTCGGGTCCAGAAAACTGGAGGTTCATCCAGATTCCAGTCTGAACATCTCGTCTATCAAAGTGGCAACTCAGTTTGACAGCCAAAAACCTCGACCCTGTTCCAAGGGAGTTTCGAGAGATCATTCTTGAAGACGAATTCTGAACAAAATGAAATTCCGCTCATCAGAGAGGCAACAGTTCAGAAATTCTACGCAGTCCTAGCAACAGGACAGTTCTAAATGTTCAAAGTGCTCAGCAGCGTTCTATGGACTATCCGCTATGCATAAAGGACAGGGCCTAATACTCTTTCTATCAGAGTCAGCGTAAAGATTCAGACGTGTCAAAGCTGCACATATTCAGACTTCACAAGCAACGTATGGCAAGACGATCATATGGAGAAGAAGACGATTTTATTAAAGATTAAAATCATGATTACATATGAGGGAAATCCAATCTACAAGGGTTTTTCTCTATTTCTCATGATTACATCTGAGGGAAACTCCGTCTACAAAGGAGTCCCCCCATCATCGTCCGAAGATCGCCTAGAAGCTGTACTGACAGGTTCTCACATGGGTGAAGGTCTTCCTCTTCTTCGAGGGCTGTTCATCGACTACCACAGTCATGAACAAGAAGATCCTCCATTCGCCATGGCCGATCCAGTTGAGGCTTCTTTAAGCCCAACTCGATTGGGGACGATAGATTATAGTTTGTCTAATCTCGTCCGCGGGGATCTCATAGGAAGATACACAGCATGCCAGCCGCTGTGGGCCAATACGACCCTTCCTCTCTCCTGGGGCAACGCCATACAAAGTTGCTGATTATCCCGAGCAAGGGAGGCTAAGATGTCCTTCCATGATCCATCGTTGCAGTGGACACTTGCTCGAAGACGCCGTCTTTTACGGCTCCCTACATGCTGGAAGAACATGATCTTCTTCTTCCTCAGATTGATCCGACGAACTCCGGCGAT
The DNA here is from genome assembly GCA_036927795.1 of Iris macrosiphon. Classification (NCBI taxonomy): domain Eukaryota; kingdom Viridiplantae; phylum Streptophyta; class Magnoliopsida; order Asparagales; family Iridaceae; genus Iris; species Iris macrosiphon. The sequence goes on along the minus strand of JAYESA010000017.1, from coordinate 54,564,600 downwards.
CATCTCTGCATGACAATGGGAATGTGGTGAAGACAGGTTCACCCCCCAGCCTTTTATAGGCAAAAGAGATCACAGCGGTCCCTAATAAATCCGCCATAAAGTCAGCATCGACCGTTTCAACGCTCCATTCAGAAATATTTTGAGTTACGAGGGGCCGTTCATGCTTCATTCAAAGCGTTTCAAATTCCGAGAAATTTAAAAGCTTTGAAGGGGGTCTTGTAGAAGCATGAAAAAAATGCTTGGAAGATCTACGCAGCGTCTTGATACAGAGCAGCGTAGGCAGAGGCCTTCAGAGCCATCCAGCGTAAAACAGGGTTCTTCATCGCCTCCATGGCGTAAAACCCAGCCGCTCTCAAAGCAACGTTAAAGCGTACGAGGAACGCTTCGTATTTCCGAAAAGAAACTGTCCAGTCACGCAGTAAACCTGACCTCTGACTCCTGACAAAAAGTGCAGCACAGCTACCCAAACGACGGCTGGGAACGGGGGTAGACCCCTCGGGACGCGCTCCATAGTATGATGGCGGATCTCAGCATTTAATGCAGAGGATTTGGTTAAAATATCACCAAACCGGCGCTTACTAAAAAACCCCCGGCATAAACCGCTCTTTCGCGTGCAAAGAGAACACGCTGCCTTGTTTTACACAGGCAAACATGGGCTGTTTTACGCTCCGCAGAAGACAAACCGCCTGCCACGTCAAAAGCTGTGCTTCGTACAGGGCTCGAGGCACGTCTCTCCGCCAAAGCACACAGAGCGGTGACAGTGTCCCCTCAAGGCACGTCCCTCCGTCAAAACGCACAGAGCGGTGACAGTTTCCCTTCGAGGCACGTCTCTCCGCCAAAGCACATAGAGCGGTGACAGTGTCCCCTCAAGGCACGTCCCTCCGTCAAAACGCACAGAGCGGTGACAGTTTCCCCTCAAGGCACGTCTCCGCATTTAATGCACAGGATGATGGCAAATCTCTGCCAAAGATTTGATCTCCAAAAGCCATAATTCTGGCTAAAGACGTCCACATCAGCACCCTGGCACGGTACGCAGCGGCTTCTACGCCCATTCAGGATCTGTGCTCCTACGGCTTCCGCGCCCCCTCAGTCTCTACGACTGCTCGGCTTCCACGCCTACTCGGCTTCTATGCCTGTTCGGCTTCTATGCCTGCTCGGCTTTCACGCCCCCTCAGTCTCTACGACTACTCGGCTTCCACGCCTACTCGGCTTCTATGCCTATTTGGCTTCTACGCCAAGGTGACAGACATTTGGCTTCTACGCCAACCTCTTCTACACAATGGATACCTACCTACGTGGCTTTTACGCCGTGATCTTAGTAGCAATTGTACGCGTTGTGTCCCCTTAGTTGGACCCGCGTCACACGCTCATTCAAAAGATCATCTATACGTAGGCATTGGTTACTTTAACTGTTGTGTAAAAGGGTGCTGTACTTTCTACTCCTCGGTTGTTACACCGATAGAGTGGTCACTGTCACCAAAACTCTATAAATAGAGACCCCTATCAATAGGGAACAAGGTCGACAATTTGGAAGATCGAACCAGGTCGAAAAATTTGGCCAAGAATACCAATATCAGATCAAAGCTCGAAACTTTGAAAGAAGGATCGAACAAGGTCACCGAACCGGAGATCAAGAGGGAGAGACAGAGAGAGAGAGAAGAATACAGAGCTCAGGCAAGGAATAGGGAACGACGACCTTCAGCATCGCGCATCCACCCTCCTTCGCAACCTCCGAAGCTGCATCCTGTCTTCCACGGCACTTCTTCAACATCGTGTAGTCCAAGGGATAAAGTGATCGACCGCAGATCAGACACCTATAGAAATTTATACCCAGATTAAATAAATTGTACTCCCGCATCCTCGTATAGGATCAAATTGTACAAGTTTGTTTGTAAACCAAAGGGCACGGGTCTCGTATAAACCCTGTCATTGAAATACACTTTCATTCTTTCGTTTAATACCACAAACATCTGTGTCATGTCCCGTATTGTGTCAGTGTATGTGTCTTTGTCGTATCTCATATCATATCTATGTATGTGTATGTGTCGTGTTCGCTGTCAAATATCGTATCCGTATCTCTGTGTGTGTGTGTGTGTGTGTGTGTGTGTGTGTGAGAGAGAGAGAGAGAGAGAGAAAGAGAGAGAGAGAGGGTTAGGGTTACGGTTAGGGTTTACACCCTCTATGAATTTATCCCGCACACTATATTAATGCATAAGTGAAATCTCTGACTTGATTCTCCGATACATATATAGAAACCCTATTTAGAATGGTCACACATATCATTTATCAATTAAGTTATATACACACATGCAATACTATTTTACAACAAAAATGTGTGTTAATATGGTAAATTAATTAATTACATGGATATATATTGTGTCGTGTCGTGTCTGTGTGTGTGTCGTGTTTGTCTCAGTGTGTGTGTCTATGACAGTGTGTCATGTCAGTGTCAGTGTGTGTGTATCATGTCTGTGTCAGGGTTTGTCTGTGACAGTGTGTGTCGTGTCTGTGTCAGTGTCATATCTTGTCTATGTGTGTGTGTGCGTGTGTGTGTGTGTGTGTGTGTGTGTGTGTGTGTGTGTGTGTGTGAGAGAGAGAGAGAGGGAGAGATAGGGTTAGGGTTTACCACAAGAGGAGGAGGAGGAGAAGCCCGAGGTCGTCGGAGGGGAGGAGCCGTGCGGGAGGGGGCTCTTGATGGGTAGGGTGCCAGAGGGGGGCGGGGGGGAGCCGGTAGGGGGGGTAGGGACGGGGGGAGGAGGAGGGCGCCAGAGGAGGGGAACTTCGCCGAGGGGGGAAGAGGAGGGGTTCAAAATTTTGGGAAAGGGATCGACAGAATGGGGGAAAATAAAATCATGAACCCTATATTAAAAAATTTAGCGATGTCATCAATAGACGTCGCTAAACCTCGCTAATTGAAAAGTTTGCGACGTCGCTAAAAATTGAAAAAAGCAACGTCGGTAAATACGTCGCTAAACATCACTAAATCGAAAAATTCAGCGACGTTTAGCGACGTTAAAGAATCTTATAGCGACTATTCTTTAAAAACGAAAGTACAGTCGCTAAACGTCGCTATGTGCTGCCAACAGCGACGTATAGCGACGTTTATTTTTGGAGTCGCTCAAGTCTTTAATATTAGCAATATTTTTTTATGACATCACTAAAAACATCTCTATTTCATCATATTTTGGTAGTGGTCCTTCTCGTGTTGTCTCGCGTCTTCGTGTTGCACGTTGAGTCGGCCTGCGCAGACGCACTACTTCCTTTGCCATGTGTTTCATCTCCTCTCCATCTTTCCCTGTTGTATCTTTTGACATCTGATTTCTATACTGGGTGACTCTATCTTGCTATAGCCCTCCCTCCACGCGAGTCCTTCCCTAATAGCTGTTATTTAGGGCCGCGCATCCTCTCAACGTCATTCCTCTCCTATATACATCCATTCCCTTCTCTGAAATGTTCTGTCTTTGCACTAATCTCGTTCATCTCTTCCTTTCCACCGTCGTCCAACCTCCTCCTTCGTCCTTTAATGATAGTCGGGTCGCTTTTTCTTGGATGCTCTTCGCTCTCTCCCTCTCCCTGGCGCGCTACCGACCTTCTCGCTCCTTGATCGCCCGAAACTAAGGAAAACCCTAGCGCCACCATTTTTTAATATATATATATATATATAAAGAGTCCGTATATATCATCAAGCTTATTACTATTCCGTTTTTCTAAGGTAAAGTTTATAATATAATATTTTTACGGCTATAATTTCAAAAACCACAAAATAATAAAGAAGAAAATATTTAATTGTGAAATTTTCTAATATCAAATTTGTATCTTAAATTAGATATCTAATTTAAATTTAATGATATAGGTTATTTACTGCATTCACACTCTTCAAAACATGATGTGGCTCTAAGATATTCTAAATCATGATAAATAATTACGTACGAATCATATTTGTTGATTCCACTGGACTATAATTTGACTCCGATCAATCGAAATAGTAGGTTTAATGCACTGTATAAGAGTTTGTGCTCTACTTGTTTTGGATTTCGGTCGTGTAAAACTTGACTTTGTTATGGGCCATGCCATGATGGATTTTAGTTATCAACATATTAATAGTCGAAGTACATTTATGTCCACCCACCAAAATTAATAAAAATATTTATTTTTTGCTACGAGTTCAAATAGTTCTAACAATCTTGTTAGAAGTTTTATAAAAAATTTGAGTTGCACTATACTTTCTTTATCATTATTCAAGATGTATCTCACAACTTAACCATAAAGTACGAATATTTTTATTTTTGACGGAAACCGTCTCAACTAACGATCAATTATTTTGATCAAAATTTTTGGACAAAAATATTCCTTTATTTTTTTCCTGTCCCTTCCGTAGCTGCCTACCCTCGAAAGATATTTCGATAAAAAATTTACAGTCAAAATAATTAATTATTAGTTTTCGTCAAAAATAAAAATATTAGTACATTGTTGTAAAATAAGTGGAATTTACATTGAATTATGACAAAAAAAAAAAAAATTTAAAAACAATCGTACATGAAGTCTTTATTAAGTCTTTTGTCCCTTCTCCATTGTTGGATGATTCTATACGCATGTCGAGGGAATATCATGACCAGTGAAAAGCCACATGCTAAGCCATTTAGACATGCAGGATTCTCAATCAATCAATCATATTAGCTAAATTATTGGACAAAGATGTTGAAACCGGAAAGCCGATTCATGTGATAAAGTGTCTTCTTCCAAATAGTGATTTATTGTAATGGTAATGAATATGATAGTGTCTTAAAGTCCGAGTGACCCCAGGCGCTGAGCATGCAACGGTACTAGAAAAAACAGACTGAAACGACAATGAGCTGGTTCGTTGTCACCGTAGTGTGGCGCTGGGGTCCATGTCCATGAGGAACCTTATCTCCACGGAGAAGAATATCTATCATCTCTCTCCCATATTAAAGCTTTATCCGAACTGAACATGCGGAGGTTTGTGTTTGGAAGTCCAAGTCAATACGTTTTGGAAATTTCCATTGGACCTCAGATGTCCCATCATAAATCATAATCGTCAGACTCGTGAAATCTTAGATCTTTTAGGTTTCAGAGCATTTCAGTTTAGTGGACTGACTGTTTAACTTTTAATTCAAAAGTTAAGAAAAAATATAACCAAGTTTTGTTCACCCATCATATTAAAACAAATCAATTATATTAATTTTATTAATGAATGATGCAAAAAATTATACAACTACTATGAATAATATAAATACATAGAGAGAGAAAATATCTATATTCGAATAGGAGTAGGAGAGGAGATATCTTGATAGGAGTAGGAGAGAAGATATGTAACCATACAGGAGAAAAATCTAATCCTAAATCTAATTAATATCTAATCCTAACTATAATTAATCTTAACACCCTCCTTCAAACTCATGGTGGGTCAAACAACATAATTTTGCCCAATAGAAATTAAAATCGCGGTGTGGGGTGCGACTTTGTAAAAAAATCTGCCAGTTGATCAACTGAAGTCATATGTGGTAGATAAATAATGCCTTTCAAAAAATGCTGACGGACGAAGTGACAATCAATCTCAATATGCTTTGTCCGTTCATGAAAAATTGGATTGTTTGCAATCTGTATAGCACTCTTGTTTTCACAATGAAGAGGTGTAGGTCCTGTAGGAGCAATTCCCATATCAAAGAGCAATCTACGTACATGGACGATCTCCCTGGTGATGGAAGTCATAGCTCTATACTCTGCCTAAGTAGAAGAACATGCAACAACTTCTTGTTTCTTGCTTCGCCATGAGATCAACGAATCACCAAGAAACAAACAGAATCATGTAGTAGATCGTCTGGTGGTCGGATCTCCTGCCCAATCTGTATCAAAAAATGCTCGAAGCTCCAGAGTAGATGCAGAAGACTTAAATAATGAGCGCGTAATGGAACCCTGAAGATATCGGAGAATCCGGAGTAATGAACTATAGTGAGCTGATCGAGGCGCGGAAACGAACTAACTAACAATACTAAGTGCATGAGAAATATCTGGCTTGGTTAAACAAAGATACACAAGTTGACCCATTAGCCGCCTATAGCGAGTAGGATCTGTGAGAGGCTCACCATCTGAGGGACGAAGCTTCACATGAAGCTCTCAAGGAGTATCAACTGTGCGACTATCTGCTAGACCAACAGACGAAATAATCTCTGAAGTATATTTCTGCTGAGAAATAAGTATCCATTTCTTACCTTGTGCAATCTCTAGTCCAAGAAAATATCGAAGATTGATAATGTCTTTCATCTGAAACTGCTGATGAAGGTACCTCTGATTAGTTGCAATCCCTGATGAATCATCGCTAGTCAAAATTATGTCATCCACATAGAGTAAAAGAAGAACTCATCCCTACGGTGACGACCGCACAAAAACAGAATGATCTTGAGAACACTGTTGAAAATATACCTTACAAATAGCACTCCAGAAACACTCAAACCAAGCCCGGGGAGCTTGCTTGAGACCATAGATAGCACGACGAAGACGACAAACATGCCCCCGAGGAGTAGAAAGACCTACAGGGTGATCCAAATAGACAAGCTCGGATAAATAACCGTGAAGAAAAAAGTTCTTCACATCCATCTGATAGAGTGGCCACTAACGAGTAGCAGCAACAACTAGTAATGTACGAACTGTGATCATTTGAGCAACAGGTGCATAGGTCTCATCATAGTTAATTCTATGCTCCTGTGTAAAACCTCGGACAATAAGTCGAGCCTTGTGTCGCTCAATGGATCCATCAGGTCGATACTTGACCTTGAAGACCCACTTGCAACTAACAGACTGGACCCCATCTGGAAGTGGAACAACATCCCAAGTACATGTCTGCTGAAATACTTAAAACTCCTCTGTCATAGCCTCTTGCCATTCAGGGTGCTGAACGACCTCTTGATAAGAACTGGGCACTCGTGTAGTATGGTTAGCAGTAAGAAATGAATAAAACTATGGAGAATATGAGACTAAGATGGAAAACCAAACTTGTCCAGTGGACCAGAACAATTGGAAGTAAAACGTGAAGGAGGTCGATGAGTATGTTGGAACTGACGAAGAGATTGTGGTGGAGGCGTGAATGGTGGAGAAGATGGCGTTACGGGGGCTGGTCAAATTTATGGAGAATCCTCATGAGTTAGCGATGGAGGCATCGTAGAAGGAGTTGTACCAGGAGAGAGGAGCAAAGGAGTATAATTAATGAAAACACTAAGTGATGGAGCAGGTGGGAACAAAAAGTGAACATCCGGAGGTGGGACGGTAAATATGGAGAGTCCTCTAGAAAGGTAACATAACAGGATATACGAATAAGATGTGCCAAAAGATCATAACAACGGTATTCCTTATGCTCGGAACTAAAACCAAGTAAGAAGCACTTGGCTGATCGGGTTGTCAGCTTAATGCGCTCAGTCTCAGGAATAAGGACAAAATAAGTGCATCCAAAAATCTGAAGCATACTGTAATCAGGAGGACACAAATAAAGACTCTCATGAGGTATCCTACCAGATAAAATAGAGGAATGAATGATATTGATAAGATTAACAGAAGTAACAATAGCTTCTGCCCAAAACTTTTGAGAAACATAAGAGGATAACAAGATAGCACGAGCATTTTAAAAAATATGACGATGTTTGCGCTTGCCATTATGTTCATGAGTATAAGAACATGACTTCTGAAAAGGTTGTCGTGAGATTACAAGATAGATCGCATCATAGTGGAGAGATACTCACGAGCACAATCAGAAAGGAAAGTTTTAATCCTAGCATTGAATTGAGTATGAATTATAGTAATAAACGTCCTATAAATGGTTGGGAGATCAGAATGGTGACGCATAAGATAGACCCAAGTATAACGAGTGTAATCATCAATAAAGCTTGCGTAGTAGACAAAACCACTCATAGATGGGATAGAGCAGGTCCCCATATGTCAGAATGAACTAATTCAAAAATACTACTAGATTTAGATAAACTCATAGGAAAAGGTAGGGCTATGTGTTTTGCTAACTTACAGTCCGTACATGTGGATAGAGAAGATAAAGAACAACGTCCAAGAGCTCCACTATAAAATAAAGTCTTTAGATGAGGTTCTGAGAATGACCTAAGCGTGTGTGCCATAAGTCGGCAGCAGACGTGACGATAGCAGCAGACTAGAACTCAAAGATTGAGTTGATCGAAGATGAAGAAACTCTAAGTGGTACAATCGTCCCTTCCTACGAGCACGACCAATCATCTGGCACGTACGATGATCCTTCACAGAACATGCGAGAGAAAAACAAAATCCACTCTCACAAATGCTACTAACTGATATGAGGTGCAAAGTAAGATGTGAAACATGTAAGACATTAGGAAGACTCAAAGTGTCAAAAATATTGGAACCAGATTGAGTGATGGCCAACAGAGAACCATCAGCTGTGTGTAAAGAAGGAAAGTGAGATGGTAAAGGTGTAATAATAGATAAGAGGCTAAGGTCAGAAGTCATATGATGAGAAGCACCAGAGTCTAATATCCAAGAAGTAGACGTACAAGTAAAGGCAGATGCAGAGGAGCCAGCAAGGACAGACTGATGCCGGAGCTGGACTTGGAACTTTAACTGAGTAAGACGGTGATGAATATCTGCCGATGTCTGTGTGCTATCAACAATGTTAGCCTGAGGTACTGAAGAGCGAGTCGAGGAAGAATTCTTTATCTTTATCCTTTTGAAAAATTGAGTCCTTAGATGTGGATGAAGCATAAAACAATTATCCACCGTATGACCGGACTTATGGCAGTGAGAACAAATCATACCAGACCGCTGACGAACATAGCAGGTGACAACATAATGACCATACTTCTTACAATAGGAGCATAGAAGACGTATTTTTTTTTTGGAAAATACTATCTAAATAGCTTATATCCCCGTTACAATTACAAAGGAGATCTAATGGATGATGACCACAAGATGGATTTTTTTATTCAAAAAAAAAATGCATCCAGCCTAAAATTTGAAAGTGCTTGCCTTCTCTTAAGATTTGTCAATATTATTCTGGTGCTTGCTTCTTGAGTACCATCGGATGGTAAATATATATATATATATATATATATATATATATATATATAGCGGCTGCTTGCTTCTTAAGTACTTTCGTGTTCTGGTGCTTCTGGGAACACAAGTCTGAGCTCAACTCTAGATGAGGAACACAACCATCTGCACGTGGACGAGGGCTTGCTTCGGAGCACGAACGAAGGGACTGGACAACCCTAGTGGGAAGGCAAAAAGTGAAGAAAGACTTGGTAATAATCTATCATGACCCACACTCGAAAATTGGGCATGAGTCATGGGTACGTCCAGCCTACGTCGCAACATCAGCGGTAGAACGCTGTAAAGGTCCACAATACTATCTAACAATCTCGCGCAATGATATATATACAATATGTCAATGGTAATTCAACTCCATAAGAAGGATAAGAAGAATATATAGCATCAATACACAATCACCAAACTAGAGACATATAATGGCACGATATCATAAACATAAGAAAAATCACAAGTCATAACAATAATATGTCTAGAGTCTAACAATAAACATAAATGGTCTAATTGTAAACAATATGCCATAGTCTAATGCTGGAGACATATCTAGTACAATAAATACTAGTTAAGGGTCTACTATAGTTAGGTATGTCTCTTCGACAAATTGTACCAGATCGTCCTGGGCTAAGGGTGCTACCTCAGCTAGCTCTCCGTCCTGTGGGCCATAGTAGGTAGGACACCAGTCCTCTAAATGGCCGTCTAAAAAAAATATCCAGTCATAATTAGAGCGAAGTACAATACATTGAAAGCAGTTTCATATACATTGTAGAGAATATATAACAACAATAGAAAAGAATATAAAATGCACAGGTACTATGAAATGGATACATAACAGGAATAAGTAGATAAACACGAAGGATAACTGGAAAAGTAAATACAAGAAATATGGTGTGAACTATAAATAAGATAACTGGTAATACTATCTAAGTGATTTAGAGTACAAGTTTATTATGTAATCGGTTTGGGTTGCACAATTCTATACTATGGTAACTCAATTATATATATATATATATATATATATATATATATATATATATATATATATCGTATAATTGACATGTACACGAATACGCTAAATATTTGATCACATAACCAACTCCTACTCCTCCACCCCAACTAATATTCATGGATGAAATTATGACACGTTACACACACGAATATAATATGAGCACATGGAGCACACGAATAGATATGAGCACAAGGAGTGCTCGATGCACACAATAAAGTACATGTATAAGGAATACCCGATGCACGCGTCAAATAAATAACATCTCCTGACTTGATCCATAAAATATTAGCCCGAGTAATCATGGTTTCAGAATCAAGTAAAACAGATCTAGAACATGTGATATATACACTATCAAGTACTAAAAATTAACAGAGAAATGTACTCGCCTGAGGTCATGAGCAAATAACTTAAAATAGTATCCGAACTGGTGTCACACAGACCTATATATGAAATATCATATCATTTGGCAGAATAAAGGGATAAATAAGTTTAAAATAAGTAAAAATAGGGTTTCTAGGTCATATCAAGTCAAACTAGGCTAAACTAGGTTAATCTCTTGATTTTAGGTCTATACCTATCTTCTAGGTTGATTACTAGGCTATACTAGTTTATACTAGGTCATACCTAGATGTATAGTTAATACCTTAACAAATACTTACTCTATCTAGTATAATTAACTAACTATCTTAAGATTGTTACTAACAAACACTTATGTACTAACTTAATAACTGTTATACACTTAACTGATATACTATAGTCGGATACTAATTTACCCTATATACTAAATGTCACTCAAAATACATACTGACATTCAATCCTAACTCACATCACTCTAAACACTCACCTCAAGTACCCATACACACCACCATACCTGCAACTCATGATACTCTCATCTAGAATCTAGGATACACCCTGGAACCACACTAAACTGCTATCTATAGGATTACCTTGCTCATCTCTACACACAACTGAACACTAGACACACCAATACTCTTCTTTGAACATCTGATACCCTCTCCTCCTAACTGCTCTTCCACTGTCCCCAATACTTAGTATCAATATATAACTCTTATATATAGTCCCAAGTTAATATCTTCTTAACTCAAAGGTATTACCAAAACCTTAGTTATCTAATAACACGGTATTACTAGTATCAACCGAGCCCAAGTCCTAAAATAACTTATCATCCTCTTTAAACACCATACAGGCACTGGGGCCAACCTCTGCTTCAGGGCAACAGGTAGTTGCATACTATCCCAAGCCCCCCCTTCTTCTCAAGTGCACACAACAAGCTAATTCCCTTGCTTGTACATTAACACCCTACTGAAATATTTAATGTTGCTACTACTACAGTTGCATTCTGCTCTAGCACATACACCACCAAACAAGTGCACAACAGTGCACTTGTCACACTTCATACAGTTGCTACTGTAACATTGAAGTTTTCTTTTGCTGTAACCCGACCATATTTGTGCAGTTATTGTACCACATGTGATGCTGCTACTTCATTCCCCCTATACTGCTTAGCTAGTACCCGATACTTGGTTTCCCCCTCCCTAATGTGTGAACACACCCACACAGTGATCATTATACTGTGTAACATACACACACACACACACACACACACTATATATATATACACACACACACACACACAAACACACACACACACACACATACTATATATATACACACACACACACACACACACACACACACACACACACACACACACACACACACACACACTATATATATATATATATATACACACACACACACACACAGACATACACACACACACACACAGACATACACACACATTCATATGATACTAGGCATATATTTGAATACAAAATACCAAATGTATATAAACTAATACTCAAATAGACACTCACATATACCTATATCATTCTAACAAATACTTGGTGTGCATCAGGCCACATATGGGTATCACATCTTGATACTCATGTGATACTCACTCAAATTACTCCCAAACACAACCAAATCTTCATGACACATCCAAATACCAATAATCAATATAAAATAGTGAAGAATGACCCATTAGACATTTCATCAAACACTTGGTGTGCCATATCAGAGTTTTTTTTTAAATGGACACAAAACTTAATGTAACTTTCTCCATAGGCCTCCTATGGATCTAGTTCTTCTTCCTATGGGTATTTGGATGTGTTATATTATGTTTGGGAGTGATTTGAGTGAGTATCACATGAGTATCAAGGGGTGATACCCATGTGTGGCTTGATTACACCAAGTGTTTGTTAGAATGGTGTGTCATCTCGAAGTTTTCTCCAAATGGACACAAAACTTAATGTAACTTTCTTCATAGGCCTCCTATGGATCTAGTTCTTCTTCCAATGGGTTGTTTTGAACCAAAAAAGGGTTTCTATGGGTTTAATACACTATTTAAAACTAAAATAATAAGAAAAAAAAGAGGTTTTTACCTATTGGTAGATGGATTCCTAATATGGTTCCTTCAATGAGCACAAGAGTGAGGAACGAACACCAATCTCTAGCCAAACTCCTCTTCCTCAAGCCTCTTGCAACCTTCAAGCTTCTAGCTCTCGTTGGGGATAAAAATAAGGGGGATTTGGATTGATTTGAAAAAATCTGGTGAAGGAATGAATGCTTGGGGGGAGAACTTAACTTAGGGTTTCTTCATGAACAACTAATGGAGAAGAGGGGGGCTCCCTCCTCCTAAATAGGGCTGACCAACTCAACCCTAATAATAAATGCAAAATGCCCCAAAGTCCCTCATAATTAGTCATGAAGGTTTATTAACAAAAAGGGGGGGGGGGGTTTAACTAATGAAGGTTCTAATTTAAATGAATGAGGTATTCTATTCATTTTCTCTACTTTAACTAGTTAACCAAGACTAATTTGTTGGGTTACTCTATTAGTCATGACAAGTCTAGTTAGGTTCATTAGCAACTAGTCTAACTAAGAGGCTAATCATGCACCATCCTCTATATTAATTATTTATATATAAAATAACCATACCAATTATTATTAAAGTCAATAATAGAATATCAATGACATAAATACCCCTATCCTGAAAAGTGATGGTTACAATCCTACCCTCCTTAAAAAATATTGCCCTCAAAATTTAAGAAAGAATTAGCACTATACAAGCAAGTAAAGAAAATACCTCACGGCTCAAATAGATATGGGTACCGCTCGTGCATCTGGGCTTTCCCCTCCCAAGTAGACTCTCCCGGAGAGTGATGCCTCCACACTATGCATACCAAGGGAATCGTCTGGTTCTGAAGCACCTTCTCCTGGTGATCCAGAATCTCCACTGGCTGCTCTGGATAACTAAGAGTCGGACCCACCTCGATCTTCGAGTGATCTAATACATGACTAGGATCTGCCACATATCATCTTAGCTGTGATACATGGAACACATCATGTACTCCCTCTAGTACATGCGACAAGTCTAGTTTATAGGCCACTACACCAACTCTCGAAAGAATATCGAAGGGTTCGATGTACAGTGGACCAAGCTTCCTGCCTCCACCAAAGGAACTCGTGTCTCGTGTCAAAAAAATCTACAAGAATACTATATCACCAACCTAGAAGAAAATATTGTTTTAACACTCAATCCACAACAAATCACAAGCAACACAAAACAAAATCTATCTCAAACTCTAAAGATCTCCGGTGGCTGTCGGCCCAATGCCGATGTTTGTCCTGCGCACCCGAAGTCTATCTCTGATAAGCTTCACCTTCAAAGCTGCATCCACAACCATCTTTGGTCCCAATAATACTCTCTCACCAACATCATCCCAAGATAAAGGAGTGTGACATCTTCGCCCATACAACGCCTCGAATGGTGATATCTCAATACTGGCCTGGTAACTGTTGTTGTAAGAAAACTCTACCAGGTAGAGATGATGCTCCCAAGAACCTCTAAAGTCTAGAACACATATGCGTAACGTATCCTCAAGAGTCTGAATAGTCCTCTCCGACTGTCCGTCCGTTTGGGGTGATATGCGGTACTAAACTTGAGCTGGGCGCCTAAGCTAGCCTGTAAACTCCTCAAAAAATAGGACATGAACCGATTATCTGGATCTGAGACTATGCTCACAGGGACCCCGTACAATATGATAATCTGCTGCACGTACGTCTCTACGAGCTTCTCCGTAGACGTACCAACTTTAAATGACAATAAGTGGGCTGATTTGGTCAACCTGTCTACGATGACCCAAATTGCGTCTTTCCCTCCTGGAGATCGCGGAAGCCCCGAAACAAAATCTATGGTAACATGCTCTCACTTTCACTCTGAAAAGGGCAAAGGATAAAGTAAACCACATGGCCTCTGCCTATTTGCTTTCACTTGCTGGCACACAAAGCATCTATATATGAAGTGCACAATTTCCTGTTTTATACCATACCACCACACATGCTCCCTCAGATCCCTATATATCTTATTGTCACCCGGATGCATAAAGTATTGAGAGCGATGCACCTCCTATAGAACCTCCTCGCACAACTCTTCACTCGGTACACACAACCTTATACCGTACCACAAGGAACCGACCTCAGCAATGATGAAGTCGTCCAATAACCCGGCCTGAACCTGTGCTCTGATGCTCCTCAGAGTTCCATCATCATACTGTGTAGCCCTGATCCTGTCCATCAGATCTGACTGTATTTATAATCCCTACATCTGTATCTCTATACCGGGAACTATCACCTCAATACCCAAGCTCTTAAGGTCGGCCAACCAATGTCTGTCTGATGTCAAGAATATTGCCACCGGATACCTTCTTATGGCATCGACGACTAGTTTGGCCTTCCCTGGATGGTACTGCAATGATATGTCGAAGTCCTTCATCAACTCCAACCACCGTCGCTGTCTCATGTTTAGCTCTTTCAGGGTAAACACGTACTTCAAGCTCTTGTGGTGTGTGAAGATCTTCACACGCTCTCCGTACAGATAATGTTTCCACATCTTTAGAACAAAAATGAGTGCTACCAATTCCAGATCATGGGTGGGATAGTTCTTTTCATGAGGAAAAATTGCCTAGAAGCATATGCAATCACCTTCCCATTCTGTTGCAGAATGCAACCCAAACCCTTCCCTGAGGCATCACTATAAATAGTGAAACCACCTAACCCCGATGGTAACATAAATACTGGAGCTGTCATCAATCTCTTCTTTAGCTCATCAAAAACGGCCTGACACTCCTCTGACCACACATACTCCACGTCATTCTTGGTCATCTTAGTCATCGGCCTTGCAATCCTAGAGAAGACATATACAAACCTCATGTAGTATCCTGCCAGACCAAGAAAGCTCCTGATCTCCGCAACTGAACTTGGAGTAGCCCATGACTCCACTGCCACAATCTTTCTTGGGTCAACTGAGATCACATCTCCTGTCACCACATGTCTAAGAAAATTAACCTTGTCAAGGAAGAACTCACATTTCGAAAGTTTTTCATAAAACTCCTCCTTCCTGAGAGTCTCCAGAACTATCCTCAATGTGCTCCTTGTGCTCCTCTGGCATCTTCAAATACACGAGAATATCATCGATGAATACCACCATAAACTTATCATGGTACAGGTGGAACACCATATTCATCAAGTTAATAAATACTGTTGGAGAATTGGCCAACCCAAATGATATTACCATGAACTCGAAGTGGCTATACCAAGTCCGAAAAGCTGTCTTCGAAATATCCTCCCTCTTCACCTTCACCTGGTGGTAGCCTGACCTCAAGTCTATCCTCGAGAATACCTTCGTTCCGCTCAACTGATCGAAGAGATCACTATCCTCGGCAGCGGGTATCTGTTCTTGATAGTGAGATTATTCAGAGCTTGGTAGTCGATACACATACCTACCGACCCATCCTTTTTCGGTACAAACAATACCAGAGCATCCTATGGTGATGAACTGGATCTGATGAATCCCTTGTCCTGTAACTCATCCACCTTCTTCTTCAACTATGTCATCTTGCTGTTGTTAACCCTATAGACATGTTGTGATATCGTCTCTGCGCCTGGTACCAAGTCTATAGAGAACTCAATGTCACACTTTGGCGGCAACTCCGGCAACCCTTCTAGAAAGACATCCAGGAACTCCGCAATCAAAGGATGTAGCAACTCCTTGTCTTCCACCAGGGCTCCACAGAAGACTCCCTCGCTCTTCTCTACTGCTCCTCTGGCAATCTCAAACTCTGGTTCACCCGATAGTCGAAACAAAACTCTGCCTCCATGACAATCTATGCTAGCATAGTGCCAACTCAACCAAACCATCCCGAGTACAATATTGTAGCTCGGAAGTGGTATTACGAGTAAGCACACACTCAACTCCTGGCCTCCCAAAGTAACTCTTCGATCCTTGCAAACATCACTGACCAGGATGATGCCACCCCAGTCATGATCTTGCGAGTCCTACTCAAATATTCAGCCTCTAAACGGTGTTTAAGAGCAAAGATATGGATATAAAACTATGGAAAGCACCAAAATTAAACAAAGCTAATGCTGGAATAGAATTTAGAAGAACCGAACCTGCAATGACATCTTCGACTGGCTCTGTCTCCTCAATCGTCATGGCGAAGCTAGCCCCTGTGGTGCTCCCCTCTGCTGCTGATACTGCACGAAACTCTGCTGCTGTATCGGGAGTGGAGGTTCCCTTTGCTGTGTTGCAGGTGTTATTGGTGCTCTAACTAGTGCTCTCTAAGCAAGGGCTCCACCCTGACCTGGTCGTGCCGGTGCCAGATGACAGTCTCTCAGCTGGTGATCTGTCGCTCCATAAAACAAACACACTCCTAACCACTTTCTATAGATGTCCCATCTGTGTCCTGGCTTCTTGCAGAAAGGACAAATAAGATCATGTTGCAGATGTCTCTGAGGTTGTTGACGCTGAGGCTGAAAGGTCCGCTGCTGCTAGAACTAGGGCCGCTTGGCTAGGCCCGCACTATTGCTGCCAAATATCTCTCGGTCCTACTTGGGCCTCAAACTCAGGTCCCTCTCGACCTTGCGCGCCTCCGCAAGAATCGTTGCGTACATCTCATGGCTTGAAGAAATAAGGGCCTTCAATTTCTAGTTTAGGCCCTCCCTGAAATGGCTCACCCTGTCCTCCGGTTCTCGTACCATAATTCTCGCACACTTGCTCTTCCTGCCAAACTCTGTGGTGTACTCCTCAACCGACATAAGCTCCTACTGAAGGTTCTGAAACTGTCACTCCAGGTTAAGTTTTTTCGTGCACGAAAAGAACTTCCTCTTGAACAGATCCTTGAAGCCATCCCATGTCAACCCTGGATCAGAAATCTGTGGTTCATTTCGAAACCAAGTGCTAGCAATATCTGACATCTGTAATCCAGTTGCCTCTATCCTTATTTCCTCGGCAAGGCAGGACAAGCGCATAATATGTTCGAGGAGCTTGAGCCAGTCATCTATGTAGATAATACCTTCCGTCCCCTTGAAGTCACTGGGACCCAACTTCTAAAATCTTGTATGCTGCCTGGTCTAGGCTGTGCACCCTATGGCTGGGGCGACGCCACCTTCTCCACTACGGCCAATGCAACCTGATGGGCATTCTTGTCACGACCCGCACCCGGATATTCGGGCATGAGTACGTGGGTACGTCCAGCCTACGCCGCAGTGTCGGCGGTAGTACGCTGTCTAGGTCATTTTTTGGGATTTATAAAAATCTATCTCATCCACAGTAAATAAATAGACAAGAAAAATAACAGGGAATAGAAATGTTAAGTTTTCATATGACAAATTATGATATACAAATCCAGGGTTTAATACAGAATCCAGAAGATAAATAGGGGACAAACCCGATTACTGTGCTGAAAGAAAATGAATAACTAACTGCTAGCTACTCCTCAGAAGTAGTCTCCTGGGTGGGAACCGACTCCTCAAATGTGTCACCTGCTACCTCATAGGGGCCATAATAGGTGGGACATAGTCCTCATCATCGCCTAAATCAATGGATCCAGTCAGGAAAGGAGCAAAGTACACAATGCACAACAAGATTTAAATTAAATATTTGTGACAGGTAGAAAAGAAACTGACTAAGCATCATGTTGAGAATATGCATAAATAAGTAGTGAAATTAACTGAGAATTAATGCTATAAATCAGGACTATAAGTAAAACATGATTAATAAATCAGGAATATGAGTAAAACAGGAATAAAATGTGACAGAAAATGTAACTGTAACAAGATAACAAGAACTGCAACACGACAAAAAACTATGTACGTGAACTTGTGTATTTAGAATACATAGTTGGCATGTAGGAGTTTATAAGGCTAATTCGGCCGTCATAGACGGCTATTAAACATGAATAATCGAGATCCGGCTGAGGGTATAGTCGCGTACCAACAGCTATTAGTCACGGCAGGGGGAAGGGTAAACTACATGCCTTCTAGTATTCTCCCATCCGACACGAAAAACAAGACATGAACTCCAGTATTCAAGACATAAAATCCAGTATTCTAATACTACGTGTAATCATCAATGGTACTAGTAAAGCAGGGAATTAATTATCACAATATAAAGATTAAACTTTGAAGTGTAGGTACTTGCCTGATGTTTGGATTCAATTACAGTTTTGTTATCGAGGAAATTTCCAAAAATGTGTCCAAATGCTGAAATAAACATTACCATCATGCTCAAAAGATATCAAATAGCTAGAAACGCCTCTCCTTGGGTCCAATTTGGAGACAAGGGCAAAAACGATAATTTTGGGTCAAAACGGGGTCCGCATGTGGGCCCGCTTTGCACCGAAAAATGTGACAGGGTCAAAGATCTCCAAATTTACCAAACTTAGTGTCAACAGGTCAGGAACGATGATACGAACCCAACGAAACTTCCAGAATTGGATTCCGATGAGCCGATCACGAAATCGCCCGTCGAGCGGGGCCTGTGGGGCCCACGACACGCGATTTCGTCAACGTTCTCAGAATCGAACCAAACTTGGATCACAGGACCAGCGTATCGCTACGAGTCCGATGGCGCAAGTTTTGTTTCGATCCGACGTGTGTACAGGAAGTTAGGGCTTGATTCAGAAAAGGCGAATACGGGGCGGTGTCCGCGGATATGCGTTGATCCCGGTGTGCACGCACACCCGAATCGACTTTCGTGAAATCTCATATGTCCGTATCAACGCTGCACACGTATTTGTGAAGACCGCGCGCGATCAAGTCGTCCCGTTTGGCGGGGCGTACTCAGTTCCGGGGTGAATCGGGTCGATGTTTTTCCTGTTTTTCGATCACGGTGTGCGATCACCACAAGACGCGATGCCCTGAGCGGTTTGTCCGGGCACCGAGAGGGTCATACTGGCTACGCGTTGCAATTTACGGAATTGAAAACGGGGCAGCGAGGAGAAAGATATGAGTACCTGAACAGGGCTCAGAATCCAGAATTTTTCGTGTCCGAGTCGTGTCCGACACGATCCAACTGAATTAGGGTTAGGGTTTCGGCGAGAACGGTGGCTTGGCGGCGGAGGAGGCCGGCCGGGCTAGGGCAGGGCAGCGCGGCGCTCGCTGGTGGAGGCGGCGGCGGCTCAGGCTTACGGCGGCGCCGGAGCGAGCTCGAGCAGCTGCTGATGCGGCTGTTGGCTGCTCGCCGGAGAAGAAGAAGAGGAGGGAGGAGAAGGGCTGGGCTGACGGAGGAGGAGGCCGGGCGG
Organism: Iris macrosiphon; assembly: GCA_036927795.1. Taxonomy (NCBI): domain Eukaryota; kingdom Viridiplantae; phylum Streptophyta; class Magnoliopsida; order Asparagales; family Iridaceae; genus Iris; species Iris macrosiphon. The sequence goes on along the minus strand of JAYESA010000017.1, from coordinate 54,544,833 downwards.
TCGAGCACGGTGGGGGAAGCGGTGGAGGGGAGACCGGTGGGGGAACGGGGAGGGTTTTAAAGGGGCTGGGGGAGGGGTCGTGGCCGAGGGGGTGGCCGGGTCCGGCGGCGCAGCGGGCGGGGTCATGCGCAGCGGGCGGAGGCGCGTGGCTGCGGGCGCGGCGGATGCGCCGGTGGACGCGGGCAGCGGGGAGAGGGGGTCAGCCGGGTTAGCGGGCGGGTCGGTTGGCGGGCAGACCCGACCCGACCCGGAAGGGAAGCGGCTGGGCCGGCCCAATGGGCCTGGGTCCAGTGGGCCGGAGCGGTGGGCCGGGCTGGGTTGAAAATATAAAGAAAATAATAATAATAATAATAATAATAATAATAATAATAATAATAATAATTAGTTTTTAGGTAATTAAAAATAGGTCCGGGGTCCAATAAATTTTAGAAAAATTATCCGAAGTCCAGTTTTCCATTTTACACCCAAAAATATTATTTCTATAATATTTTAATATTATTTATTAGCAATTAAAAATTATTTAATAATTAAAACCCTGATTTTAATTACAGAAAAATCCCAGAAAATTCCAGAAAATTGTAAAAAAATCCCAATTTAAAATTCTTGCAAATTCGAGGGTTTACAATCTACCCAACTTATAAAAATTTCGTCCTCGAAATTTAAAATATGGTAGGGTTCTCTCTATCCAATCTCACTTGATTACAGTCTAACGGGTTTCTCTCAGGTGAACATTGCGGTCGCTACCCAACTTAGAATTTACCCATCTATCCTCTAAGGCTATACAACTAGTAAAGCTATGTCCCAACTTATTTAATCATGGTATTGAATCTTTAAGTCTTTAACACCAACACATCACCTGTGGTATTCCCTTAATTATAAAGGGTCATCATCAATTCGACCGGTCTGAGGGGTATATCTAGTACTTTCTATATATCAAACTTATACCAAGCACAGGATTTTATTCTTTCCGAAATAAGGGAAGACGAGGATCAATAATAAAGAGTTTAAGGGCGAGGTGGTAGAACAGAGGTATAAGGATCAAGGCATTTAAAATATTCTAATGGTAATTGTTAGGCGGTTATGGATTGAAATTCTATTCTGGTAATCATTTATTCGCATGCTCGTATTAGTACAGTTATGTAACTGATACGATATGCTCGGATATTTTTAGGGGGTAAGTATACTAGTCAACTATATATCTCAATTCACATAAAGTATTCATGCGAAGTGCGAATCAAAATGCACTAAGGTTGATCAGACCATAATACACTGATTCTGAATAGACACTTGTATTGGTGGGGTTAATCAGGCCTCACTAACACATATGTCATGAACAAGCCTGATAAAGAGTAAGCTTGCAAAACTAGGCTATAGAATAGCAGCATAAGTCAAGTTTAACAAAATTAAGTGCGCTAGATGATGATGAAAGGAGGTACAAATTATTTAAGTTCACAAAACAACACATAATAAGCACAATAGTAAAAGACTCTACAATCTCTATAGTTATCAAATTTAAAAGCATACCAGGTTATTAGCAAGTTCAAAATTATTATGTTGGGGCTGAGGTCACGAACCAATAGGCACGAGCTAAACAATACTAGAAAATGTATCTACGAATCACTTACGCGCATTGACTACTCCAAGAGTCTGCGCGTTCTCCACGGTCATGCTGGTAGAGCATCTCGTGGTGATCTTGTAGGAACCTCGTCGCTTGCTGGTAGATCTTTTACTCTGCATCCAAAATAAACGATAAGAGGCGCACTGGAATCAAGGCAGGATGTAAGTCAAGGAATTAATTCGAATCCGAGATAGATGTCAAGAACGATTTAAGCAAGTGGATGAGATCCTAAAACTTAGCCTATTTCTATTGCAGGCCTGTTCGGTCCCTGAGTTAAAACCGAACAACTTAGTCGCTGACCTGCATGGGCCACCACAAAAACGTGTCACGACCCGCACCCGGATATTCGGGCACGAGTACGTGGGTACGTCCAGCCTACGCCGCAGTGTCGGCGGTAGTACGCTGTCTATGTCATTTTCTAGGATTTATAAAAATCTATCTCATCCACAGTAAATAAATAGACAAGGAAAATAACAGGGAATAGAAATGTTAAGTTTTCATACGACAAATTGTGATATACAAATCCAGGGTTTAATACAGAATCCAGAAGATAAATCGGGGACAAACCCGATTACTGTGCTGAAAGAAAATGAATAACTAACTGCTAGCTACTCCTCAGAAGTAGTCTCCTGGGTGGGAACCGGCTCCTCAAATGTGTCACCTGCTACCTTATAGGGGCCATAATAGGTGGGGCATAGTCCTCATCATCGCCTAAATTAACGGATCCAGTCAGGAAAGGAGCAAAGTACACAATGCACAACAAGATTTAAACTAAATATTTATGACAGGTAGAAAAGAAACTGACTAAGCATCATGTTGAGAATATGCATAAATAAGTAGTGAAATTAACTAAGAATTAATGCTATAAATCAGGACTATAAGTAAAACATGATTAATAAATCAGGAATATGAGTAAAACAGGAATAAAATGTGACAGAAAATGTAACTGTAACAAGACAACAAGAACTGCAACACGACAAGAAACTATGTGCGTGAACTTGTGTATTTAGAATACATAGTTGGCATGTAGGGGTTTATAAAGCTAATCTGGTCGTCATAGACGGCTATTAAATATGAATAATCGAGATCCGGCTGAGGGTACAGTCGCGTACCAACAGCTATTAGTCACGGCAGGGGGAAGGGTAAACTACATGCCTTCTAATATTCTCCCATCCGACACAAAAAACAAGACATGAACTCCAGTATTCAAGACATGAAATCCAGTATTCTAACACTACGTGTAATCATCAATGGTACTAGTAAAGTAAGGAATTAATTATCACAATATAAAGATTAAACTTTGAAGTGTAGGTACTTGCCTGATGTTTGGATCCAATTACAGTTTTGTTCTCGGGGAAATTTCCAGAAATGTGTCCAAATGCTGAAATAAACATTACCATCATACTCAGAAGATATCAAATAGCTAGAAACGCCTGTCCTTGGGTCCAATTTGGAGAGAAGAACAAAAACGGCAATTTCGGGTCAAAACGGGGTCCGCATGTGGCGCTTTGCACCGAAAAATGTGTCAGGATCAAAGATCTCCAAATTCACCAAACTTAGTGTCAACAGGTCAGGAACGATGATACAAACCCAACGGAACTTTCAGAATTGAATTCCGATGAGCCGATCACGAAATCGCCCGTCGAGCGGGGCCTATGGGGCCCACGACACGCGATTTCGTCAACGTTCTCAGAATCAAACCAAACTTGGGTCACAGGACCAGCGTATCGCTACGAGTCCGATGGCGCAAGTTTCGTTTCGATCCGACGTGTGTACAGGAAGTTAGGGCTTGATTCAAAAAAGGCGGATACGGGGCGGTGTCCGCGGATATGCGTTGATCCCGGTGTGCACGCACACCCGAATCGACTTCCGCGAAATCCCACACGTCCGTATCAACGCTGCGCACGTATCTGTGAAGACCGCGCACGACCCAGTCATCCCGTTTGGCGGGGCGTACCCAGTTCCGGGGTAAATTGGGTCGATATTTTTCCTGTTTTTGGATCGCGGTGTGCGATCACCACAGGACGCGATGCCCCGAGCGGTTTGTCCGGGCACCGAGAGGGTCATACAGGCTACGCGTTGCAATTTACGGAATTGAAAACGGGGCAGCGAGGAGAAAGATATGAGTACCTGAACAGGGCTCAGAATCTGGGATTTTTCGTGTCCGAGTCGTGTCCGACACGCCGACACGTTCCAACTGAATTAGGGTTAGGGTTTCGGCGAGAACGGCGGCTTGGCGACGGAGGAGGCCGGCCGGGCTAGGGCAGGGCAGCGCGACGCTCGCTGGTGGAGGCGGCGGCGGCTCAGGCTGACGGCGGCGGCGCCGGAGCGAGCTCGAGCAGCTGCTGCTGCGGCTGTTGGCTACTCGCCGGAGAAGAAGAAGAGGAGGGAGGAGAAGGGCTGGGCTGACGGAGGAGGAGGCCGGGCGGTCGAGCACGGTGGGGGAAGCGATGGAGGGGAGACCGGTGGGGGAACGGGGAGGGTTTTAAAGGGGCTGGGGGAGGGGTCGTGGCCGAGGGGGTGGCCGGGTCCGGCGGTGCAACGGGCGGGGTCATGCGCAGCGGGCGGAGGCGCGTGGCTGCGGGCGCGGTGGATGCGCCTGTGGACGCGGGCAGCGGGGAGAGGGGGTCAGCCGGGTTAGCGGGCGGGTCGGTTGGCGGGCAGACCCGACCCGACCCGGAAGGGAAGCGGCTGGGCCGGCCCAATGGGCCTGGGTCCAGTGGGCCGGGGCGGTGGGCCGGGCTGGGTTGAAAAAATAAAGAAAATAATAATAATAATAATAATAATAATAATAATAATTAGTTTTTAGGTAATTAAAAATAGGTCCGGGGTCCAATAAATTCTAAAAAAATTACCCTAAGTCCAGTTTTTCATTTTACACCCAAAAATATTATTTTCATAATATTTTAATATTATTTATTAGCAATTAAAAATTATTTAATAATTAAAACCCTGATTTTAATTACAAAAAAATCCCAGAAAATTCTAAAAAATTGTAAAAAAATCCCAATTTAAAATTTTTGCAAAATTAGGGGTTTACAATTCTCAAAGCCCTGGCGTAGTACATCTGCCTGTCTCTGTCGTATCGCCATTATCTCTCAAAATATGGCGAATATTTGTTCCCCGTCAGCTGGCACGGGCGGTGGGGGTGGAAGACCCTCCAATCCTGCTGAAATAGCCCTCTGAACTGCTGGAGGATAAGGAGGATAACCCAACGCAATCGCTGGGACAACCCTTCGAATAGGTGGGGGAGGAGGACACTCCAAAATAGCTAAGGCTCTCACCAGAACTGGTAAGGCAGCCCTCTGAACTGGTGGAGGTGGAACAATCTCTGCTGCTGCTCGGACAGGTGGTCGAGAAGTCGCAGACCTCTCCGAAGCTGCTACTGATCACTATGACCTGGTCTTAGAAGGCATCCTGAAGACAGATCGAAACAAAGGGATTAATAAGCACAAGATACGATATCATCAAGGAAGGACCGTAATATTCAAGAAGGCAAATATTTAGAATGAATGAGAATTAGCAAAATTCAATAGATTAGAAAATTTTCTAGTTGTGATTGAGTATCCTCTCGTCCTATATCCTATATCCTATATCCTATAGCAGGCTCGTATTAGTTTCCAAATTTGGAGTACTATTACGATATCGCGCTAGTAGTGACCGTGACCTGCATGGGCCACCACTAAAAATGTGTCACGACCCGCACCCGAAAATTGGGCATGAGTTGTGGGTACGTCCAGCCTACGCCGCAGCATCGACGGTAGAATATTGTAAATGTCCATAATACTATCTAACAACCTTATACAATGATATATATATATATATATATATATATATATATATATATATATATATATATATATATATATATATACAACCTGTTAATGGTAACTCAACTCCATAAGGAGGACAAGATGAATATATAGCATCAATACTCAATCACCAAACTAGAGACAAATAATGGCACGATATCATAAACTGAAAAAAAATCACAAGTCACAATAACAAGTCTAGAGTCTAACAATAAACATAAATGGTCTTAATGTAAACAATATGCCATAGTCTAATGTTGGAGACATATCCAGCTGTACAATAAATACTAACTAAGGGTCTCCTATAGGTAGGTGTGTCTCCTCGACAACTGGTACCTGATCGTCCTGGGCTAAGGGTCCTACCTCAGCTAGCTCTCCGTCCTGCGGGCCATAGTAGGTAGGACACCAGTCCTTTAAATAGCCGTCTGGAAAAATATATCCAGTCAGGATTGGAGCAAATACAATACTCTAAAAGCAGTTTCATATACATGGTAGAGAATATATAACAACAATAGAAAAGAATACAAGATGCATAGGTACTATGAAATAAAAACATAACGAAAATAAGTAGATAAACTCGAAGGTTAGCTGGAAAAGTAAATACAAGAAATATGGTATGAACTGTAAATAAGATAACTAGTGATATTATCTAAGTGATTTAGAGTACAAGTTCATTATGTGATTGGTTTGGATTGCACAAGTCTATACTGTGGTAACTCAATTATAAGTGTATCGTATAATTGGCAAGCACACTAATACGCTAAATGTTTGATCACATAACCAACTCCTACTTCCCTACCTCGACTAATATTCATGGATCAAATCACTACACGTTACGCACACGATTATAATATGAACACACGGAGCACACGAATAGATACGATCACAAGGAGTACCCGATGCACACGATAAAATATATGTGTAAGGATTACCTGATGCACGTGTTAAATACATAACTTTACCTAACTCGATCTATATAATACCAGCACGTGTAATCATGGTGTTAGAATCAAGTCAAACAGATATAGAACATGTGATATATACACTATCAAGTACTAAAAACTAACAAAAAAATATACTCGATTGAGGTCCTGAGCAAATAACACAAAACGGGTTCCGAACTAGTGTCACACAGACCTATATATGAAATATCATGTCATTTGGTATAATAAAGGGATAAACAAGTTTAAAATAAGTAAAAATAGGGTTTCTAGGTCATATATAGTCAAACTAGGTTAAACTAGGTTAATCTCTTGATTTTAGGTTCATACCTATCTTCTATGTTGATTACAAGGCTATACTACTTTTTACTAGGTCATACCTAGATGTATAGTTAATACCTTAAGTGCTAACTCACATCACTCTAAACACTCACCTCAAGTACTCAAACAAACCACCATACCTGAAACTCATGATACTCTCACCTAGAATCTAGGATACACCTTGGCACAACACTAAACTGCTATCTATAGGATAACCATGCTAACCTCCACAAACAACTGAATACTAGACACACCAATACTCTTCTTTGAACATCTGATACCCTCTTCTCCTAACTGCTCTGCCACTGTCCCCAATACTTGGTATAAATATATAACTCTTATATATAGTCTCAAGTTAATATCTTCTTAACTCTAAGGTATTACCAAAACCTTAGTTATCTAATAACCTGGTATTACTAGTATCAACCGATCCCAAGTCCTAAAATAACTTATCATCCTCTTTAAACACCAAACATGCACTAGGGCCAACCTCTGTTGCAGTGCAACAGGTAGATGCATACTTTCCCAAGTCCACCCATTCTTCTCAAGTGTACACAGCAAGCTAATTCCCTTGCTTGTACATTAACACCCCCAATACTGATGCTCTGCTGATACAAGCAAGTATCAGTTCACCTAACCTCTATGCTATCTAGTACACTAACACAACTCCCTTATACACATTAACTGAGCTCAAGTACTCCCTTATTTCTGATACACTCAGTGACTGGTACACTCTTAATACTGATGCTACAAGGCACTTGCACTAATGCCTTGCCACTGCTGCAATTTTGTTACCAAGATGGCATATTAAATTCAGTAAAATGCATTGTTGTTACTGTTCTCTGAATACCCGAGCACTCCCATCCAATATCCCCATTCAATACATAGTTGTTGCTACCTGATCTTCATGTGGAGCTACTGCTCAGCTCCTCTGCTCTTACTGAACATTTAATGTTGCTGCTACTACAGTTGCATTATATTATAGCACAGACACCACCAAACAAGTGAACAACGGTGCACTTGTCACACTTCCTGCAGTTGCTACTGCAATATTGCAGTTTTCTCTTGCTGCAACCCAACTGTACTTATGCAGTTGTTGCACCACATGTGCTGCTGCTACTTCATTCCCCCTCTGCTGCTTAGCTAGAACCCGACACTTGGTTTCTCCCTCTCTAATGTGTGAACACACCCACACAGTGATCATTAAACTGTATAACACACACACACACACACACACACACACTGCTGTGCACAACACAGTGCACACCAAACTCACAATAAAATACACACACACTAAATATATATATATATATATATATATATATATATATATATATATATATATATATATATATATATATATATATATATACATTCATATGATACTAGGCATATATTTGAATACAAAATACCAAATGTATATAAACTGATACTCAAATAGACATTCACATATATCTATACCGTTCTAACAAACACTTGGTGTGCATCAAGCCACACATGGGTATCACACCTTGATACTTATGTGATACTCACTCAAATCACTCCCAAACACAACCAAATCCTCATGACACATCCAAATACCAATAAGCAATATAAAATAGTAAAGAATGACCCATTAGGTATTTCATCAAACACTTGGTGTGCCATCTCGATCTCGGAGTTTTCTCTAAATGGACACAAAACTTAATGTAACTTTCTCCATAGGCCTCTTATGGACCTAGTTCTTCTTCCTATGTGTAGTCTTGAATCAAGGGAGCGTTCCTATGGGTTTAATACACTATTCAAATCTAAAATAAAAAGAAAAAAAAAGATTTTTACCTATTGGGAGATGGATTCCCAATGTGGTTCCTTCAATGAGCACAAGAGTGAGGAATGAACACCAATCTCTAGCCAAACTCCTCTTTCTCAAGCCTCTTGCAACCTTCAAGCTTCTAGCTCTCCTTGGGGATGAAAATGAGAGGGATTGTGATTGATTTGAAGAAATTTGGTAGAGGAATGAATGCAAAGAACTTAACTTAGGGTTTTTTCATGAACAACTAATGAAGAAGAGGGGGCTCCCTCCTCCTAAATAGGGCCGACCAACTCCAACCCTAATAATAAATGCAAAATGCCCAAAAGTTCCTCACAATTAGTCATGAAGGTTTAGTAACAAAAAATGGGGGTTTAACTAATGAAGGTTCTAATTTAAATGAATGGGGTATTCTATTCATTCCCTCTATTTTAACTAGTTAACCAAGACTAATTTATTGGGTTACTCTATTGGTCATGACAAGTCTAGTTTGGTTCGAGTCTAGTTGGATTCATTAGCAACTAGTCTAACTAAGGGGCTAATCATGCACCATACTCTATATTAATTAATTATGTATAAAACAACCATACAAATTATTATTAAAATTAATAAATATAATACTAATGACATAAATATCCCTATCCTGAAAAGTGATGGTTACATAATCAACAATATTGATTATCTGAAATCCTAAGCTCTGATACCATGAAATAAATCAACAAAATTGATTTTATTAATGAATGATGTAAAAAGTCATACAACTACTAAGAATATATATAGAGAGAGAAGGTATCCATATCCGAATCGAATTAGGAGAGGAGATATCCTGATAGGAATAGGAGAGAAGATATATGGATAGGAGTAGGAAATAGTTATGTATCATTATATGAGAAGAATCTAAACTAAATCTTAACACCTATATAGCCCGTAGGATGGCAAAGTTGTAAAAAAAAAAGGTCACTATCAATGGAGAAACAAAAAAAGTTTCTAGAATCTTCTAACATTAATAAACAATGCTTAAAATCTATTTTAAGTTAAAAAATTATATTATATTTATATTTTATTTGAATTTTTTTTTAATAAATTAACAAAGGAATCGCAATATTGAATTTCTGATCTGTGTATTTTTCTTACATGCTCATCATTCAACTACACAAAACAAACATTATTTCAAGACAATTAAAAGTTTCAAAAAAAAAAAAAAAAAACACTCGACAGATAAACTATAATTAGTTCCTTTCAAAAATACATGTAATCGCAATCATATAAACGTATGAGTAGCTTCATATTCTGCTCTATATAGCTGTCGCAAGTGTTAGAAAATATTGTCTTTTACTTACTGAAAAATTTCAGAATACAAAATTAAAATGAAACAATGTTACCGGCCTCTGGGGAAGTCGTGCACGAAGCACTGCCCTAAGAGTTTATTCGGGATCTGTGTGCAGACGTTCCCGAAGCTCCTAGGACTTAGCTCTGCTCAGAGCTTGGAGATGAGGACGAAGAACAAAATGTTGACAGAGTTTGGAGTAAGAAGTTTTTCGGAATGATTTTACAAAGAAATCAGCACAAATATATAATACAAAATTGTAACGGTCTGAATTTAATTCTCATATTAATTCATACGTTACACAATAGTAAAAGAGTGAATCTGGACACAAAAACGGTTCAAAAATATTTTGTAACGTTCAGAAATTAATTTTCTAACGTTACAGAAAAATAAATGACTGAATAAAGAATTTTAGGGTCCCAGCCCAAATCCGAAGAGGAAATCGGATCGGCATTCGGCGCCCGCGTACCCGCATCCGTTACGCGCGCCGAACCGAACCGAACCGGACGGCGGCGGCGGCGCGCGCGTGTGGTCCAAGGGGTTCCCCACACAACAACTTAATAGAGCAAAGAAGAGAAAGTAATATATGTACACAAGAGGACTATGGTGCATCCGATGTGGGACTAAAGAAAGGAAGAGGAATTGAACTTTTGGAGAAAAGCAAAACCAACAGCAAGTGTTTCAATAAGGCATGATGTAGTTTCATCGTTTTGTATTAATCAAGTTGTAGTATTTTGTTTTTTTGTTAATAAAAGACATATAATTATATAGAAAGCTCCCTAAATTAACTTTAGCTTTGAATTGGGCACATGGATAGTGATGAAATAGAACTGCACTGGGAAGCTTAATCAAATTCCTTGTTTGCATATTGTATTACACCTGTAGGATTGTTTGATTCGGGCAAGTAGAACAAAGTAGAAAAGTAGAATTCGATATTTTGTATACAAATTGCTGTAAAACAGAGTGATTAGTATTTTGTTGGTAGTTAAAGTGAGTGATAAATATAACTTTTTATTAAAGTGACATTATCAGGAACAGTTTTGAATAATTGAAGGCTCTCTATGAATCTCAAAATGTGGTACTAAATTTATTTATTCATATTTTTTAAATATATAATTCTGTCTTTATCAAAAATTTTGGTGTTGTTCTTAATTGTATATTATAACTGAATCCATAGATAGTTACTAAACAAAATAACCAAAGTTCAAATTATCTATAATCAAGCACATTACATAGTATAATAAAGTATAATGAAGATGTTTTAGATAGACCTCGTGCTGACCGTTAAATTGTCAAATCCGACTCCAAAATCTGCAACATCCAAATTTTTAATTATATAAATAAAAAAATCTGATCATTATTGTAGAAAATAAAACTCACATTAGATCATTATGTAGAAAATAAATTCATCTAACAATTGAGGGACTTTAGGAGCAAAATTACATTTGAACCTCTTAGAGATGATTAGATAGCACACCGGTCAGAACAAGATCTTTGAGAAACCCTAGAATTTTTGTATGATTATAAAAATGAGTTTGGAGTCGGTAGGGAATAGGGATTAAATAATTAGTGGTCTTGTACCGATCATAGAGTCTAGGGATTGAGAAAGAAATAAAATAACTTAAATTACAAAATCGTCCATAATATTTTTTTTTGAGGCCCTCAAAAATTGAAGGTCCTGTGCAGACGCACTTTTGGCATGGGCCCCAGGGCCAGCCCTGGACATGATGTTAGTCTCGAGGCTGATCAAAAAGTGGAGGAACGGATGTCAGGAATAGAGGTTTACGCAAACTTCACAATATACCCTCTATTGGATCCTAAAGTTATAGTCGAGATCAGAGATTCATGTAAACTAGTTTGCTTTATGGTTGCCTTGACTCCAACAAATTTTTTTTTATATAAAATATATCCCGATACAACTTGCTAAATAATCGATTACAATGAAACGAAAATCAACTTCGTTCTTCCTTGGACTGAACGAATAACAACAAAGAAGAAGAAGGAGGAGAAGAAGATGGTAGAAATTGTCGGTTTGCTAGGGTGATGACGAGATTACCGTTGCTCAAAGCAAGGTTCGACGAAATAGGACAAAATAAAAAATGTAGAATTCGATATTTTCTGTACACATTGCGGTAAAGTGGAGTGATTGGTATTTTGTTGGTTGTTGAACTGAGTAAAAAAATATATTTTTTGTTGATTTGACATAAATAATATTTCTTTTAAGTAGAAGTGGAGGAAAAAACTCTGATGTTAAAGCTCCGATTTCATAGCAGACAAGATTTACTGATTGTTTAAATCACAATAAATATTGTTGGTAAAATTTTCAACTAAACATATAAAATGGTCCAAAATTTTAATTTAAATTATTTCTTTACTCCAAATCCGTAAACCACAAATAGTCTCCTTAGCGAGACAAAGCTTGCAGAACGGTACCATTTATTTTCGAGTGTAAAAGTATAGGCAATGTAAACCATCAAAGAAACGTAAGGGCTAATTTGCAATAATTTATTATACATTTTTCTATTGATCCATATGGCGACCACAGCAAGCAAATATTGGAAGTCCCGGCTGCCTTAAAATATCTAATCAATAATCACATTCGTTAGTCGCCGATAACACGTCACCTGTGGTTTCCTTCACCCCCTATCGTTCTTTGTCTTATCCTTTCTCTTTTGGCTTGGTTTCTAGCAGACCCAAGCAACAGAATATTTAGTAGCAGGCGAACACGATTTCGAGATGGCACCTTGTCTCTCCCGACTTCCAAGAGAACTGGTCCTGGATCTACTACTTGTCTTGCTCGCTTTGGTCTGCTCCTGCCTTTTTTTTTTGTCAACAGATGTATAATGTATTAGCTTAGTTGTAGCATTAATAGGTTAATAAATAGCATAATCCACCTGTGCTGGCTTCAATACGGATCAAATGTATCCAATATTCTGTTCCTTTTTTTTTCTAAATCCGAAAAAAATCAAAGGAACAAAATTCATAGAATGATCGGAGTTCAACCAAAAAAAATTTCAACTAAGAAATAAAGATACTATACCGACACCTTTACAAACTTCTTCGCCGATCAAAAATGATCATCACAACTATTCAAAACTAATGGAAAGATATTAAATAAGAAATATTGATCCCTGAAGCTGGGATGACGAAGATGAATTGATATCAGAATTCCCTGTATCAATCTCTCCTCCAAATCAGCTCCTGAAACTCCACATCTACTCTTCTTGTTTGTTACAAGATTTAATTTTCTATCTTCCTACATCTCGGTCGCTGGCAAAATTCTATCCGTTAACCTCGTCCTTAGTATGTGTTGGGAACGGATACGAAACTAGCAAAAAAGTTACCGTTTTTAAATTGGAAGAAATCGATCGATAATCGAAGAAAATCACACAACCTCACACGATTCTAAAAATCACACAAATAAGCACAATACAAACACAAACTGTTTTTACGTGAAAAAAATTGACGAAAAAATAATGGAGGGATCGAAGTCTAACCCGAAAAAGCTTCGACTAAGGAATAAAGATAGTACACTGGCACCTCTATAAACTTCTCCACGGATCATCATAACTCTTCAAAACTAATAAAAATTGATTAGAATAAGAAATAGGGATTACCGAAGAGGGGATGACGAAGACGAACAAATAAAGAACTCTCTGTATCAATCTCTCCTCCAAACAACCCCTGAAACTCCAGATCTCCTGTTCTCGTTCTTTGAAAATTGCAAAGCTTTTAAAAACTATCATGTAGATAAATGCATTATGGATTAGTAAATAAATGCATTATGGATTAGAGTTAGAATATTTATATTTAGGTAACCTAATCCTGAGTTCATCTGGACCATTGATCATTGAATTTTTTTCAGAAGCAGAGAATACCCTGAGAGAAGGCAGAATTGGACAAATAACTGCTTTTTCGGTCTCAGATGTGGCATTGCCGGTGTTTTCAAGGGAGCGGAAGCGGTCTTGATGCGGAGAAGGTACGATGTCCAATTTTGACTTTTGGTTTTGTTGATTTATTACGTGATGATTATATTGAAAAAGACCGAAGTCGCGATATTTTTTTCACTCAAGATTGGGTCTCTATGCCAGGTGTTTTGCCCGCCAATCTCCTGGTCCTTGCGGAAAGGAAAAATAATTTCACATTCTTCCTTTCGGGAAGGGAGGATTACGAAAATCCTATGATTTACGCTTTCTCCAGACCTCCGGGATATATTTCTATTTAGGTAACTCTAATCCTGAGTTCATGTGGACAATTGATCATGATCCAATGGTGTTGATAAAATATCCTTTTTGGGCCTTTAGTTCTCGTGATTGTATACCATCGATATAATGGTAAGAAGCGATATAGCGACAGAAAATATTCTAGAGTGATATCAACATCAACTTCATACCGGTATATAATAACGATATGTTGTTGGTATACCGCTGACACTCAAACTGCTCATTTCAGAGCCTAATACTATCACATTTATGGTACTCGACTTCGCAAGCTTCTTCGAAACACGAGTATTGGCGCTCGTCGTACTCCAATTTGTTCTATGAATATGTTAGGTACCCCTACCCAACACCAACAAATCATCCTCTTTCCAACTAAGTTAATGGGCTCGCCATTCCGAGGATCCTCTTGTAGAACTTGAATTTTTTTCTTGGAATAACCTTTGTGAGCATATCCTTTTCATTATTCTCTGTATGGATCTTCTCAAGAGTCACATCTTTGCCTTTAATACATCTCATATCCAACGATACAGAGTGTCACGGCCTAGAACTAGAATATTGGAGAGAGGGGGCAGACAAAGCCAATTATGTATATCATTGTATACAAGTACCCCGAGATATGGTCACGGCTGTCTAAAAGACAAGTGGAAAAACTCTAACATGCAAACGACGTCAGTCCTAAGGCCAAAAAATTCTAGTATCTCAATCCAACAATAACAAATAACAAGAGTATATCATACATGAAAGTAAAGAGGCGTCCGAAAGTACTTGTCATATATGGTCATAAAACCAGTAGATACAAAATATTGCACTAGCAAGGAACAAATATACATGATCATAGGATCAGTCTAGAACTAATAATACAATCACGCTGACCGTAGTCAGATAGAACAGGTTCCAGAATAAAAGGGCTAATACTGGCCATAGATAAACACCACAAAAAGATAGTACAAAATGGAGTGAGAGGTAAAGATAATCCACTCGCTAATCCGAGCCACAATCCTCCAAGTGCGAGCCATTCGGTAAAAGAGAAGGTAGATCCTTCGAGTCTACTACTAGACTTGGCCATGCAAAACCAGTGGGATCAAAACTCCAAGCAACAAGCACCACAAATAAAAACAATAGGATGAACAAAAACCCACAACAAATAATACAATGGATAGAGACAAATAAATGTGGATCAAGACTCGTGCACTACTAATGCACTTATCTCGAGAATGAAAAGACAATAAGAAAAATGATATATGACATAAACTAAACATGGAACAAGTAAAATAAATGTGAACATGTGATCATGTAATGTGTCAAAAGAATAACTAAGAACATGTACAAGATCATGAATAATGACTAAGAACATGAAAGGTATTCCGGTGCATGTGAACATGTACATTACATGAGTTATGTATAACATGTGAGTACATAATCAGAAATGTGGTATAAATACTAATCATGTAAAGGAACAATAACTAAATATAATAAAAGGATAAGCCGACAAGTGACAAGAGAGCTCAGTAACTTCTTGAAATCAGAGCCATAACCTTTAAATCAAATAAGGACTGGGGTTATAAATATTTTTTCGAG
Source organism: Iris macrosiphon (assembly GCA_036927795.1). Taxonomy (NCBI): domain Eukaryota; kingdom Viridiplantae; phylum Streptophyta; class Magnoliopsida; order Asparagales; family Iridaceae; genus Iris; species Iris macrosiphon. The sequence goes on along the minus strand of JAYESA010000017.1, from coordinate 54,529,227 downwards.
CAGAAATTAGCCTCTGGTTACCCACCGGTACATATGACAATATCAGGAAAGAAAAGATAATACACGAGCATAAATTAAATAGCACACAACCAACGGAGCACGGCCAAGCATTTCCTGTGGCTTGCTAAATTAGCTAACTAGGGTTATCACAAATTCTAGTTACTAACATATACAATTTTAGGATTTCCAATGGTCGTATGCCCTGCAGTCTATCCAAATTATCTAGGCAAGGTTATGTCATTGTAAAGGCAATGTAAATGTAAAGTGCACCACTCGACGGTGAGCAAATAAATGACAGTGACAGTAAGCATCACTCGACGGTGAGCTGGAAGTGTGTCCCTCACGACAGAGAGATCCAAATCCATATGTAGGGCCAGGATAAAGGACTGCATGCGACCTGGAAACCTTCCCTCCCAATGCTATAATTATTCAGACTAGTTGTTAATCCTTAACATTTTCATTTAGGATTTCGGGTGTAGCATTACGCAGAATCCATCCTAGACATGATACTCCCCTCGGGGATATGCAAGACTGGATAATAATTTGACAATTAAAGGCACAAGAATAAGACAAGCCACGACAGTAAAATATGTATAAGTCATAAGGCATGAGTGCGCTATTACGAGCCACTATAAAGTCAATAAAAGAATCCTAGTCATGAGTGCGCTTCAACAAGCCACTATAAAGTCAACAAAGAAATCTGGTGTCGTAAGTGAGCTATGATGAGCCACTATCAAGTATGTCCAAGAATAAAAAAAATCATGAGTGCACTACAACAAGTCACTATTAAGAGGTAAGACTTAAACTAATACATGGACAAGAGTGCACTTCTACGAGTCATTAAAGGAATAAGACAAGATAATAAAATGGTATCAATAAAAGATATGTGCTCATGTCAAATATATTAGGTATACAATTCTTTAACTATACAGGGTCTCATAATCATGCTAAGGAATTATTTCAGTCGAAGAGAATATCAAAAATGAACAAAATGGTCAAAATAGGCAAAACAACCAAAAATAATCATTTTGCGCACTTTCTACGCAAAATAGGGATCTTTTCGCAGTTTTGCACCAAAAATGGGAGTTTTGTGCAAAACTGTGCACAACAGGAGTTTCTTTGCAAAAGTGTACAAAAATAATTTTGCGCATAAAATGATCCAAAATAGTCTATACACATTGGCTTAAAAACATGAATGCACACTTTTGGTTTGAATGCATGCAAGGGCACTTTTGGCTTAAAAAGTATGTACGGGCACTTTTGGCTTAAAAAGTATGCACGGACACTATTGTCTTAAAAACTATGCGCAAACACTTTTGGCTCGAAAAGTATGCACGGGAACTTTTGGCTCAAAAAGTATGCACGGGCACTTTTGTCTTAAAAAGTATGCATGGGCACCTTTTGGCAGGAAAAGTATGCATGGGCACTTTTGGCTTACAAAATATACACGGGAATTTTGGCTTGAAAAATATTCACATGCATTGTTGGCTTGAAAACTATGCATGGACACTTTTGGCTTGAAAACTATGCACGACCACTTTTGTTTGAAAAGTATGCAGATAATATATTCTTCCCGAAAGCAGCAAACATGAATGTCACGCCCTAGTACCGGAATACAGAGACGGACATGGCCAGCTACCCCGTACAAGGTACTATACATCGTACAACGATCACGGCTGTATAAGACAATGGGGTGCATGCTACAATCAAGTCTCCTAGGGTCAAGAACTTCTACGTCTCAATCATTCAAACAAGAAACAGTAAGCATAGAGCATATATGATAAAGCAATAAGGCATCCCAAACACTTTCTCAAAATATTCTAGAGACCAGCTGTACAAAATAAGAAGCTGGAAGAGTAGCAAAAGTACATGACAGTGATCAGTTGCAGTCTGATTTAATACAATCATCTAAGGAAACTAATGTCCAGATTAGCCAGCTAACAGGTTTCGATGGCTAAACGACAAAAGAAGTAAATGTTCATTGATGATCATGGAAGAAGAAAATCTACTCGCTATCCACTGCGACCATGTTCCTGGTATGCGCCATGATTAGGGGAAAGGTACGCTGGATCCTCAGGTGCTGGCTCAAAACTTGGCCATGCAAAACCAGTGGGGTTAGACCCCAAATAGCAAGTACCACAAAGGAAGTACGAAATAGAGAAACAAAAACCCAAGAAAAATATATAATAATACATAGGTTCAGTGTCGCAACTTAGGTCCATGACATATTCTAGCGCAAAGGCCCAACCCTACAGCCAAACAAGGATAAAGGTTGAACCATCATACTATGATAGTCTATTTTCCTAGGCTACTAACCAAATAATACAATCACAACCAAGTCCATTTTCTTAAATCGGCCAATCATTTGTACGGCTTGCTATTTTTGTGGAGTCTGAGGTTATCTCAGAAAAAATACATAATAAGTATCCTCAAGTCACGTCAGTGCCGCACATGAGCTAACCGAACCAAATAAATAAAATATGTACTTGCAGGATGCAGCAGCTTCCAATAGGGCCACTGTGCTAAAAATACGGTATTAGCGGTTCTAGTGTTCCTATAGTGAAATAGTGGCTCGGCATAATAATATGTCAGATACTGCACCCCACTAAGGAAGATGATATACAGTATCTGTGGTGGCCAGGCCATAGCGCACTAGAATGAATCTCTATGGGAAGGTTCATTGGCATGATCTTGGGATACCGTTTACTCCAATGTTACTACCACTTTTAGTTACCTAATTTACCTTAAAATTTACTCTTAAGGTAAATTTTTCCATAGAAGTCAAATCTTGATTCACCCGAGCGTGTATGCAATATTCAGTCAATCAATATCCTAGCACGCTTTGATAGTTGACTCTCTTATTATGCCCGTGCTAGGGAAACAATATATATTTATAATATCAAGCGTTTAGGAATTTGGAGGCATTCTCGATGTACAACCCAAATATAATTACTTAATACGTGACACGATATGTCGCACCTCGGCTCACATTAAATCATGGACAATTATCAGAAAATAACGGTATGAGCACGGATACAATATTAGAGTCCAATTACCAACTACACATTGGGTTACGAAAGAATAAAAAATATTCAATCAAACAAGTAAGGCCGTATGGGTCTTTAGGCCGCATGGGAAGTCCTAGCCACATATAAAATCAGCTGCATGATAAATCCTGGACGCATATGAAGTTAGGCTACATATGAAGTCTGGGCCGCTTGACAAATCCAAGCTGCACATGAATCCTGGACGCATATGAATCATGGCCGCATATTCAGGGTTAAAGTTCACTCCTTGGGACAAGTGTTGAAGTGACGAGCAATGAATGAAGTGTCAGTGATGTGACATAAAGTGACTGATGTGACAAGCCATAAAGTGTCTCAGAGAGAAAAGACAAAACCAAAGAAATAAGTGCCAATGGTTCAGAGCCATGCATCCAAGAAAAATAGTTGTCGTATGCTCTCCAGGCAATATGAGTGTCGGTGCCGCATGGGTTGTCTCTTGGACTTAGCAAATTTCTCATTCGTTCAGCGAGTGAAACACAAGGTATTCAAGGACACTTGTGTAAATAAACAGTCATGTGTCCAACAAGATGGACGCATGCTGTCAACATGCGGCAAGAGTTTAGGCCGCATAACCCTCTCAAGCCGCATGTCACTCTCAGCCGCATATCTCACTGACCGCATGAAGACTTTGTCTTCTCCAAAAGCAGGTTCAACCATGGCAAAAAAGCTCCAAAAACTGAAATCTTTTTTGTCCATAAAATTCTCATTTTAAGTCCAAATTGGGCGAACCAAAAGCCAAAATGCACCTAAGGGGCCAACCCAATCCCTTATTGGGCTCTAAACTGAAAGATCTATCATGTAACAAAAAACTAGTTTTCAAAGACACAAGTTTAATAGATCAAAAACCAAGAAAAACTCATAAAACCCATAAAAAAACCCTAATTTAGAAATATAGATCTACACTAATCCATCCATTAAAACAGAAAACTCCAACTTCTAAAAGTGCTAAGAAACATATAACAAACATAATGGAACAATAATATGGAGGGTTTCTCCATTTCTTATGCAATGTGTACTTGCCTATGGAAATGAGAAGAGAAAACTAAATAGAGAGGAAGAAAATGAAGAAGTAAAGAGAGAGAGAGAGAGAGAGAGAGAGAGAGAGAGAGAGAGAGAGAGAGAATGTTAGGTTATATATGGTAGGGTTGAGGGTTGAACCAAGGGTTCTCATGACTTGAACCAACCCACAAAATAAACCATGAGTAATGTTAAACCAAATAATGGGCTTAGTCTCCATGCACATGCAACCATGCTAAAATAAAATACGTTCCAAATACGTATATCGAAAACGGGGAGTGACAATGAAGAAGTTCTAAAACTTGTTTAGCTATAAAAACTTTATTTTAACTCAAAATTCAATGTTTCAAAAGCTAAAGTCATATGAAATTAAATTTTCTACAACATGGTATAATTAGATTTCAGAATTTCTAAGTTTTAAGAGATCAAAATTTGAAATTTTCCTAAAGCATCATTTTAAAACTTAGATTTACTCAAAATCATTCATTAAAATCAAAAATACCAAATACTAAAGTTGTAGAGAATCATGCAAGGAACATTTATATGTAATAATATTCAATAAATATTGAAAATAAAAGAAATCCAATTTTTTAGTTTAATTAATAGCAAGATGTACTTGTTTGTAACAAGCTCCAAGCATAATATTTCATTCCACCACCAAGAGGGTTTCCGAAATCACACTCTAGGTCTCAAGGCCAAGTTCCAAGCTCCCAAGAAAAATGGAGAGAAAATGAAGAAAGGGAGAGAAGAAAGAATAGAGAGAGGAGAGAGAAAGTGAAAGGGTATATATAGAAGGGGTGAATTAATTATGACTGTTGGATCTGCCATGTCAACGATCCATGTAACAATCTAAATCAATCATAACCATCCAAAAGAAAATCAAGTAACCATTGGATAAGAGGTTGAGTCAGAACCAAGAAACCAAGGGGTAATATAATGCATCAACACTATTCACAAAAATATCAAAATACTATTCATGAAAATATCAAAATACTATTCACCAAAATATCTAAAAATAAAAAATATTCCGAATGGTATACGGCGGTATAGACTAGTATACCGATGACATACCGGCCAGGAGACAAAATCCTAATTTGGGAAAGTTTGGGGTTTCGTAAAATCTAATTTACAAAAAAGACAACAAACATGATATGCAAAAACACTAAGCACATTCTAAGTAAAAATTTTAGGAAAAATTTTTAAATAGCAAAAATCAAAAATATGAAAATTCAATAACGAAGGTTACATAGAGTTGTAATATGCTTGGACCAACTATGAAATATTGAGTTCTTGCAAAGGTGAATTGCACTATAGCTGTCAAAAGTAAATTGCTCTTGCTTTTGCACCATCTTCTGAATAAACTTTTTCATCCATAACAACTTCTTGCAGGCCTCCATCGTCTTAATAAATTTTATCTCTATCGTAGACATAGCGATACATTTCTGCAATAGCTAATGCCATGATACCTTTCCACAAGAAAACATCATCACATAGCTCAAAGTCAATCTCCTAGTAACAAAACCCAGACCATATCAAACGTCTGTATAAACAACCATCTTCGGCTTGTCACTACCAAATTAAAGTTTCCAACTAGAAGTACCCTAGAGACAACAAAGGATCCACCTGACCGCACTCCAATGCATCCTTCTCAGATTGGAGAGATACTTGCTAACCATACTAACTGCCTGTGCAATAACTTGACTTATACACATGTCACTACCACATTTCTAGGAAAGGGTATTTTAGTAATTTTATATTTAATTAAATATTGTGCTTGATAAATAATTATTTGTTGTATTATTTAATTGTTGCTAGATGTTATTTATTTATTTTGGACTTGTGTTAGTGGACCTAACTAGTTTAGTTTAGACTATGTTGGTCCAACATGTATTAATTGTTAGATTTGAGCCCAATTAGAAAGCCCATTGATTAGGAGATGGATTAAATTAATTAAACCATTAGACAAGATTCCCTCCTTTATTATTTCTTCATGAGAGGCCCCAAGGGGTATATTGGACATTACATAGTAGCTTGAGGAAGGGAAAAGGGGGGCCGGCCTATTAAAGATGGGAGAATTGATTTCTCTCTCCTCTTTTCATTTCAAAACTAGATCTAGAATTTCTCTCAACCAAATTCCTTCATTCCCACTTCATTTTCCTACCAAATTTTATCCCAATTCCTTCCTAAATCACCATTGGAGGCTAGTGGAGCAAGGATCTAGAAGGAGAAAGCAAAGATGTATAAAGAGGAGCAAGGATCTACAAGTTGGAGTCCAATTTTATCACATTTGGAGATTTTATTGGGAATCCATCTCCCAATAGGTATAATTTAGTTTTTCTTCTTAATTTAGGTTTTAAATCTGAGATTTAACCATGAGAAATCAATCCATATGCATAGGCTACCCATACGATTTGGTTTTGTGTTCATAGGAGGCCTATTGAGAAAGTTATGGTACTTTTTGTGTCAATTTTTGGAGAATTCCGAGATTGACATTTGTTGTGTGTGTAAATTGGTCCTATAGATCAATTTGGCATGTGTTTGTGTGTTTGGGACTAGTGTCGTGTCGACAATTAGGTACGTGCAGGTAGTATTTCAATAATTTGTGATACATGTTGATTTGGGGTTTTTTCCTCCGATACGAGACTTTGAACATATCATATTTTGACACGGACACGTAGATTTGTGTTTGACTCTTCGTATTGTTCATAAATAATATATATAACTTATTTGTGTCCTTTGGGGTACGGTTGGATGTGTGGTGGATTCGTGTCGCATGAGTATCCTAGATCTAGTGGTGATACGTTCCATGTGTGTGCAATTTAATTATAAATCTAATTCTTGTTCTATTTATTGGACTTCAGGAGAGTACATTCTCTGATAGTTTCTCCTTTATATCCTCTATGTTCATTGTATCTAGTGTAGATATCCATATTTCTTGACACGATGGTTACACGGATTGGTATATCCGGATCTCGTCATGAGATATTATTCTTTGTGTATGGTGTATCTTGTGCAAGTTTGGTTTCATTGATTATCTTGTGCATGTAAAGACACTGATTCTCGGGGAAATTTGCTACATTCCTAGAGAATCCCGTACCATAGCATACCATGGTTGGATCTATTATACCAGTCGGAGTTGGGAAGGATTTTACTATAGACATGTGATCATACCCTCCTTGTGCATGTCTTGTTCCTTGTGATGTTGATCATACACAGTACGTATGATCAGCCAGGCCATTATACTCTTGTGCAAGTTCCCAAGCCGATCACATGTTAAGCTAGTACTTACACACTTAGACATTAGTATTTTTGTTCATTGACATATTGTTCATTATTGTATATATTCCTGTATTTCCTTATTGTGTATCTCTTGTACATCTTGTATATTCACATCTATTAACTGTTACATAGTTTTTATCATTGATTAGAACTGCTGTTAGAGATGTACTCTGCTCCTTTTCTGACTGGGTATATTTTTCCCATATGACATTGAGGACTGGTACCTACACATTATGGACCTCAGGATGTTGTGGGTTTAGAGTCAGAGACCCTGGTTCAGGAGGGACTTATCCCAACTGAGGCAGATGACCCAAGTTTAGTAGTTTCTTAGTATTCTTGGTACTGGATTTATCTCCAGCTTATTTGTTAGTACTTCTTTCAGACTCATTGATGTATTATTTTTGACTCATGAGTTATATGCAAATATTCTATTCTTTATCATATTCGTGCTCGTTTCATCTTAGATATGTGATTGAGTATATTGTTATTGTTGGTGGTTCATTATATTGATAGATAGATTACCCAAACAATATTCTACCGCCAATTTTGCGGCATAGGCTGGGCGTTATTTCTGACTTGTACCCTTATACCGGGTGCAGGTCGTGACACATTTTTAGTGGTGGCTCATGCAGGTCAGGCTTCGCAAGTTGTGCGATGTCGTGGTAGTGAGATGATTTAGTTGTACTACTGTGAGCCTGATTTAGGATATATAATATAGGCTATAGGCTTAGAATACTCAATCACATCTAGGAAAAATTCTTTTGATTCATTCAACTATTCTCCTTTGATATTGATACTTGATCTCTTAATCTGTTCTTTCCTTGAGTGTCTTACATCATGTGCCATATTGATTCTTTCTTTCGCTTTGTCTCAGGATGCTATCTAAGACAAGATCGCAGCAGGGGAGAGCAGTTTCTGAGAGGTCTGCGACATCGCGAGGGCCTGTACTAGTCACTTCTTCGGTGATTGGAGTGTCAGCTGCTTTCGGAGGTCCACCACCTACTCAGAGGACTGTGCCAGCTGTATATGAGGGGTTTTCACCTCCACCTCCTGTGCCAGCAAAGGCGACACAGATGTTTACACTATTTTTTGAGATGCTCGAGGCACATAGGGCTCAGTCAGAGGCACATCAAAGGCAGAATGATATTTTACGGTAGGGCATCAAGAGTGCTCATCAGCTTGCTCGTACCGTAGTCGAGAAAGAAGTTTCGGTCCAGCAGCAGGATGTTCCTCAGGTTGCTCAGCTTCGACCAGGCAATATTCAGGACATCAAGAAGCTGGAGCCTAGGGTCTTCAAGGGGACGGAGTTCATCGTCTATGCTGATGATTGGCTCGAGGACATTGTGCGTCTTATGAGGGTATCCTGTCTTTCTGAGGATCTGAAGGTTGAGGCCGTAGGACTTCAACTGTTCTACGTTGCTCGTACTTGGTTCAGAAATGAGCCGATTCTTGTTGATGCGTGACAGTCTTGGGAGGTATTCAAGGACCTCAACAAGAAGAAGTTTTTTGCTCGGGCAGACATGCTAGACTTGGGGAGGTAGTTTGAGAGTCTCATTCAGGGGAGCATGTCTGTGGAAGAGTACGGTGCGGAGTTCGGCAGGTTGAGATAATTTGCAGAGTATTTGGTGAGAGAGCCGGAGGTTCGGGCTATTCATTTCTGTGAGGGTCTAAACTGGGAAGTGAAGATCCTCATTCTGTCTTTTCATGAGACATACTCGGAGATACTTCTGAAGGCACGCAAGGTTGAGCGGGAGTTAGGTTTGAAGCCCAAGAGAGACCGTAATTCTTTTTTGGGGGCAAACATCAGTACAGTATCTGCCAAACGTCCTTATTTCAGTCTAGCCTTTCCAGCAGCCGCAGCAGCACCAGACTCTAGCTAGGGCACCTTTTCACCAGGCACCACAGCAGCAGAGACAGTTACAGCAATCTTTCTGCCATTTTTGCAAAAAGCTCGGCCACATCTGGGAAGTTTACAGGAAGATGTTGGGAGTTTGTTTGTATTATGGTACTGAAGGGCATCAACTGAGGGAGTGTCCTTCCAATCCTCGCCGTATATTTCAGGGAGTAGCTTCAGCTCCGAGGGCACAAACGAGATCATCTGCAGTACAGCCGAGGGGACCGCTTCTGACGCAGCAGTAGCATTATGTCCAGCATCAGTAGCAGGGAGGTGCGCATCAGGGACGAGCGTTTGCTATGACCGTCGAGGAGGACGAACCCACCGGAGATGTCATCACAGGTTCTATTCTTCTTGATTCCATTCTAGCTTTAGCTTTCTTTGATAGTGGTTCTTCCCATAGTTTTGTATCTATTTCTTTTGCTCTGAAGCATGGTTTGGTAGCTGAGTCTTTGCTTAGGACTTGCAAGATCATGACCGGGGGAGGCACTATCCTGGTTAATAAAATTTGCAAGGATCGGAGAGTTATTCTAGGAGGCCGGGAGTTGAGTGCGTATCTACTTGTAATGCCACTTTCGAACTACGACATTGTACTCGTGATAGATTGGTTGAGTAGGCACCATGCTAGTATAGATTGTAGAGGAGGTAGAGTTTTGTTTAGTCCGCCAGGAGAGCCAGAGTTCGAGTTTGCTAGAGGAGCTGCAGAGTAGAAAGAAGGCATTATTTGTGGAGCTATGGTGGAAGACAAAGAGTTGTCGCATCCGTTGATAGCAGAATTCTTGGATGTGTTTTCTAAAGAATTGCTAGGGTGTCGCCAGATCGAGATATTGAATTCTCTATAGACTTGGAGCCAGGTGCAGAACCAATTTCGCAATATGTCTATAGAGTAAACAACAGTGAGCTGGTCGAGCTGAAGAAGCAGGTGGACGAATTACAGGATAAGGGGTTTATCAGATCGAGTTCTTCCCCGTGGGGAGCCCCGGTATTGTTTGTACCGAAGAAGGATGGATCAGTGCGTATGTGTATTGATTACAGGGCATTGAATAATCTCACTATCAAGAATACGTATCCTTTGCCACGGATTGATGATTTGTTTGTTCAGTTGAGTGGTGCCAAGGTATTTTCTAAGATAGACTTGAGATCAGGTTACCACCAGGTGAAGGTGAAACCGGAGGACATACCGAAGACTCCTTTTAGAACTCGGTATGGTCAGTACGAGTTTTTGGTGATGCCGTTTGGGTTGACAATGCACCGGTGGTATTTATAAACTTGATGAACAAGGTGTTCCATCAGTACCTTGATACGTTCATGGTGGTGTTCATCGACGACATACTCATATACTCGAAGACACTGGAGGAGCATGATGAGCATTTGAGGATTGTGTTGGATGTACTGAGGAAGGAGAAGCTATATGGAAAGTTGTCCAAGTGTGAGTTTTTTCTGGACAAGGTAGAGTTCTTGGGGCATGTTGTGACTTATGATGGTATTTCTGTGGATCCGAAGAAGATCGCAACAATGAAATCTTGGAAGACCCCAAGTTCGGTAGCAGAGATCAAGAGTTTCTTGGGATTGTCAGGCTACTACCGAAATTTTATGCAAGATTTTTTGAGGATTGTCGAGCCGATGACCAGACTAACCAGGAAGGATGTAGAGTTTGTTTGGACGGAGGATTGCCAGGTTGCTTTTAAGGAGTTGAAGAAGAGGTTGTTGTCTGCTCCTATTTTGACGTTGCCATCAGGGTCTGGAGATTTCACTATTTATAGTGATGCATCAGGAAAATGGTTGGGTTGTGTTCTTTAGCAGAATGAGAAAGTGATTGCCTATGCATCCAGGCAATTGTGTCCTCATTAAAAGAACTATCCTACCCATGATTTGGAGTTGGCAGTAGTCATCTTCGCCCTGAAGTTGTGGAAATTATTTGCAAGGAGAGCGTGTGGAGATCTTCACAGACCACAAGAGCTTGAAGTACGTTTTCATGCAGAAGGAGTTGAACAGGCAGCGTCGGTGGTTGGAACTGATGAAGGATTTTGATATTTCTTTGCAGTATCATCCTGGGAAAGTTAATATAGTTGCCGATGCTTTGAGCAAGTATCCGTAGTTATGTTCTTGACGCAGGATCGATATTTGTTGGAGGACTTGGAGAGCTTGGGCATTGAGGTGATAGTTCCTTGTTTGGCTATACAAATATGGGGATTGTAGATACATTCAAATTTAATGGACAGGATAAGGGCAACCCAGTATGAAGATGTATCTCTGAGAAGCATTAGAGCTCAGGTGAGAGCAAGATTAGAGGATGATTTCACCATTGCTGAGGTTGGATCTTTGAGGCGTGGAGTTAGATTGTGTGTGCCTAGTGGGGAGCTGCGTGAGAAGGTGTTGCAGGAAGCGCATCGCTCTCAGTATTCCATGCATCCAGGTGCTAACAAGATGTATTGGGATATGCGATAGAGTGTGTGGAGGTATGGCATTAAGTAGAAAGTGGCACAGTTTGTATCCAGATGCTTAGTGTGCCAGCAGGTGAAAGTCGAGAGGCAGAGGCCAGGAGGTTTACTTCAGCCATTACCCATTCCAGTATGAAAGTGGGAGAACATTACTATGGATTTTGTGTCCGTACTTCTATGATCTCTAGGAGGGAAAGACACGATTTGGGTCATCGTTGATAGGTTGACCAAGTCGGCCCACTTTTTGCCTTTCAAGGTGGGTTTGTCTACGGAGAAGCTGGCAGAGATGTATGTGAGGCAGATCATTAAATACATGGAGTTTTCGTCAGCATAGTCTCGGATCGGAATAGTCGTTTCACTTCTCATTTCTGGAGGAGTTTGTAGGAGAGTTTGGGCACTCAGATTAAGTTCAGTACTACATATCATACCTAGACAGATAGGCAGTCAGAGAGGACTATTCAGACTCTCGAGGATATGTTACGCACTTGTGTACTAGATTTTAGGGGTTCTTGGGAGGACCATTTCTATTTGGTAGAGTTTGCTTATAACAACAGTTACCAGGCTAGTATAGAGATGCCACCTTTTGAAGCTCTGTATGGTCGGAGGTGTCGTACTCCCTTGTCATGGTACGATGTTGGAGAGAGAGTTTTGCTTGGGCCAGAGATGGTTGTGGATGCAGCGTAGAAGGTACAGTTGATCAGAGACAGACTTCGTGTGGCGCAGGACTGACATCGGCATTGGGCCGATAGCCACCGGAGACCTTCGGAGTTTGAGGTATAGTTTAGATTTTGTTTTGTGCTTGTTATTGGTTGTTTGTTATAGATTAAGTTCTTAAGGTTGTGTTTTGTTCTAGGTGGGTGGTTTGGTGTTTCTGAGGATTTCTCCGACACGAGGCACGATTCGCTTCGGTGGAGGCGGAAAGCTTAGTCAGTGATTCATCGGACCTTTTACTATTCTAGAGAGGGTCGGTGCAGTTGCTTATAGACTAGACTTACCACCTGCATTGGAGGGAGTGCACAACATGTTTCACGTGTCACAGTTGAGACGGTACGTGGCAGATCCTAGTCATGTATTGGATCACTCAGAGATAGAGGTGGGCCCTACTCTTAGCTATCCAGAGCAGTCAGTTGAGATTCTAGATCGAGAGAGAGGGTGCTGAGAAACCAGACTATTCCTTTGGTCCGCATCGCATGGAGGCATCACTCTCCGAGGAAGTCTACCTGGGAGAGGGAGGAGGAAATACGAGAGCGTTATCCATATTTGTTTGTGCCTTGAGGTATGTTCTTTCCTTATTATGTTATGTTCTTTCATAGTTAGTTTTGTTCTTTTGTTATGTTCTGTTATTTTCTGGGGGTAGTTTTCATCTTTGAATTTCGAGGACGAAATTATTTTAAGGAGGGTAGACTTGTCACTACCACATTTCTAAGAAAGGGTATTTTAGTAATTTTATAATTAACTAAATATTGTGCTTGATAAATATTTATTTGTTGTATTATTTAATTTTTTCTATATGTTAGTTATTTATTTTGGACTTGTTTTAGTGGACCTAACTAGTTTAGTTTAGACTCATGGACCAACATGTATTAATTGTTAGATTTGAGCCCAATTAGAAAGCCCATTGATTAGAAGATGGATTAAATTAATTAAACCATTAGACTATAAGATTCCCTCCTTTATTATTTCTTCATGAGAGGCCCCAAGGGGTATATTGGACATTACATAGTAGCTTGAGGAAGGGGAAAGGGGGTCCGGCCTATTAAAGAGGGGGGAATTGATTTCTCTCTCCTCTTTTTATTTCAAAACTAGATCTAGAATTTCTCTCAACCAAATTCCTTCATTCCCACTTCATTTTCCTACCAAATTTTATCCCAATTCCTTCCTAAATCACCATTGGAGGCTAGTGGCAAGGATCTAGAAGGAGGAAGCAAAGATCTATAAAGAGGAGCAAGGATCTACAAGTTGGAGTCCAATTTTATCACATTTGGAGGTTTCATTGGGAATCCATCTTCCAATAGGTATAATTCAGTTTTTCTCCTTAATTTAGGTTCTAAATCTGAGATTTAACCGTGAGAAATCAAATCATATGCATAGGCTACCCATAGGATTTGGTTTTGTATTCATAGGAGGCATATTGAGAAAGTTATAGTATTTTTTGTGTCAATTTTGGGGAAATTTCGAGATTGACATTTGTTGTGTGTGTCAATTGGTCCTATAAATCAATTTGTCATGTGCTTGTATTTTTGAGGCTAGTGTCATGTCCACAATTGGGTATGTGTAGATCGTATCCCAATAATTTAGTGATACGTGTTAATTTGAGAGTTTTTTCTCCGACACGGGACTTTGAACATGTCATAGTTTAACACGGATACATAGATTTGTGTTTAACTCTTCGTATTGTTTATAAATAATATATATGACTTATTCGTGTCCTTTGGGGTACGTTTGGATGTGTGGTGGACTCGTGTCGCATCCGTATCCAAGATCTAGTGTGATACGGGATGATATGTTCCATGTGTGTGCAATTTAATTATAGATCTAATTTTTTTATATTCTTATTTCACAGAGAAGTGTAATTATATATAGGTATATATATATATATAATATTGTGTGTATATATTTATGTAATATTGAGTCTTAGATCTATGTACTTATGTATGTACTATATGTGTATATATTGTATGTAACTATTCTTCTACATGTATATATATATTATAGTATATATATAAATATGTATATGTTAATAGATAATTATATGTGTTTATAATCATATATTGTATGTTTTATTTGGTATATATGTTTATATGTACGTATACGTACGTATGTTGTTATAAACATATTACTATGTATATGTGTGTATGTTGCTATGTGGTATTTTGTACATATTACTATGTATGGGAGTATGTATAATTATTAGTAGTATTATATATATCTATAGATATGTATTGTGGGTTATATATATTATTATATATCTTTTGTATATATATATATATGTATATATGTTGAGGGCAGGAGCTATAGCGACAACAGTGGTGTCGTAGAAGAAGCAGCAACAGCAGTAACAGCAGCAGCAGCCGCATTAACGTCGCTGAAAAGTGTCGCAGCAGCAGTAATATACAACCGCAGCAGCAGCAAGGGCTTCGGTGACAAACTGCAGAAGTTTGTCACTATAACACTAGTATTCGCAACCGTATCAGGGGCTTCAGCGACGCTTTTTGGCTACAGCAGCAGGAATCTGTCACTAAAACAACAGAGTATCAACAATATCAACAGTTTTCAGCGACAACAGTCAGGGTATTAGCGACAGTTTGGCAGTTTTATATATTATATATATATAACTACTCATATATATATATATATATATATATATATATATATATATATATATGAGTATATATATATATATATATATATATATATATATATATATATATATATATATATATATAACTACTCATATATATATATATATATATATATATATATATATATATATATGGTAATTAATATATACGTAAATATGTGCTTAATTGCTACTTGTATTATAGTATACTATATGTATAATAATTAGTGTAGGATATATTATATTTAATGGTAGTTAGCTTAAGTAAAGTAGTGGGTATTACCTTGAGATACCAAGGTAAGTACCAAGGTAACTGGGGATACCCAAGGTATTGGGTTTGGGTAGCAAGTTTATGGTTTAGCGTTGTGATGCCAAGTTGGTTCAAAACCAAGGCATCTATTTAATATTTGTAATTATGATTTATATAATAAATAATTGTTTATTATTAATATGTGATACCTTACCTATTATTTTACGTATCCAGAGATACGATATCCTAGTATCCTAAGATGTAGTTTATGACCTAGACTTTAGTGTTTGAACCCAATATCCTTGTGTTAGACTTTTGCAACCTAGAATTAGGCAGTTGACCATAGTTGACCTTATAGTTGACCATAGTTTGACTTTTGACTTAGAGTTGACTTGTTGACCTAGAAATTGACTATATTAACTTATTTGCTTTCCAGAACCTTGTATTGATGTTGTATTCCATATCTAGGTCTTCGAGGCACCGTATCAGACATCTGTGAGACTATTCATTGGACTTCAGGCGAGTACATTCTCTGATTGTTTCTCGTTTATGATATCTTCTATGTTTATTGTATCTAGTGTAGATATCCATATTTCTTGACACGATGGTTACATGGATTGGTATATCCGAATCTCGTCATGAGATGTTATTCCTTGTATATGGTGTATCTTGTGCAAGTCTTGTTTCATTGATTATCTTGTGCATGTACAGACACTGATTCTCGGGGAGATTTGCTACCTTCCTAGAGAATCCCGTGCCAAAGCATACCATGGTTGGATCTATTATACCAGTCGGGGTGGGGAGTATTTTAGTATAGATATGTAATCATACCCTCCTTGTGCATGTCTTGTTCCTTGTGAGTGTTGATCATACACCACACGTATGATCAGCTAGGCCATTATACTCTTGTGCAAGTTTCCAAGCCGATCACATGCTAAGCTAGTACTCACACACTAGACATTAGTATTCTTGTTCATTGATATATTGTTCATTAATATGTTTATTCCAGTATTTCCTTATTGTGTATCTCTTATATCTATTGTGCATCCTGTATATTCACATCTATTTACTGTTACATAGTTTTTATCATTGATTAAAACTGTTGTTCGAGATGTACTCTGCTCTTGACTGGATATATTTTTTCCAGATGACACTAAGGACTGGTACCCTACACATTATGGACGTCATTGGGCCACTTAGCGTGGTAGACCTGGAAAGAGTGCTGTTAGCATGAAGAAAGAACGATTATCGAGATACCGCTGCCGAAAATAGAGAAATAAAGACAGGTTTTGGACTCTGAGCCGATTCATTTCGCAGACCTCAGGATATTGTGGGTTTAGAGTCAGAGACCCTGGTTCAGGAGGGACTTATCCCAACTAAGACAGATGACCCGAGTTTAGTAGTTTCTTAGTATTCTTGGTACTTGATTTGTCTCAAGCTTATTTGTTTGTACTTCTTTCAGACTCATTGATGTATTATTTTTGACTCATGAGTTGTATGTGACTATTCTATTCTTTATCATATTCGTGATCATTCCATCTTAGATCTGTGATTGAGTATACTGTTATTGTTGGTGGTTCATTATATTGATAGATAGATTACATAGACATCGTTCTACCGTCGATTCTGCGGCGTAGTCTGGGCGTTGTTTCCGACTTGTACCCTTACACCGGGTGCGGGTCGTGACAACACAACATCATATATATGAAACTCCCCATGGCTGAAGCATACGAAACATGTTATATTTTTTTTCTTTGATCGATAAATACTACTTAGTGGTAAGCTTGAAGTGAGCTGCAAAGAGGATGTTCACTTTCTTCAACTCGTCCAAAGGAAAAGTAGCTTATGATTGTACTTTTCCTAAGACAACCAAAGCAACTTAGACCCTTTTTTAGTTGATTTATATCCCAAGAATGGTCTTCGCTACACCGAAATCCCTTATAGAGAATGTTGTGCCTAGTTGGTACGTAAACTTGTGCTATCATGGAGGTATTTCATCCCACCAATAGTATATCGTTCACATAAAGAAACAAGATAATGAATCATCCTAGGCAAAGTACTTCATAATGATAAAGTAATCTGAAGTCGTGCGTGCATACACATGTTCTCCCATAAATAACTCTAACTTCCTATACCATTGTCACAGATCCTGCTTTAGACCATAGAGACTCTTCTTCAACCAATATACAAAAATATGACTTTTTCTTCTCAAAGAAACCCTCAAGCTACTTTATGTGTAATTCTCCTCTAGATCACAGTGAAGGAACATCATTTTTTAGGTAAAAAATAAATCAGCATTATACTTGAGGGAAAAGACCATCGCATACACTCTTTTATTTTCTTTAGAATGAAAAACATTAAAGTATATACAATTTCTGATTTCAAAGACTCATAATCACGATACGAATCTTAGGTTGTCACGCCCCAGTCCCAAAAGTACACGGGACCAGGTCACGTGGCAATATCCAGCTGTCACATCTCCGAGGATATCCTAATTTAATGGATCCTAGCGAAGAGTGCTACGCTGTCCTAAAATACTAACATGTCCAATATCAGTCAACAACAGGTAAACTAATCTCATCCACAATATAAAATAGCAAGAAGTACTAAATAAACTGCTGAAAGATAAACACCAGTCCCAAGATATCATAGTACAACCAATAATGTCTGATGGGGACAAACACACTACTATGACAAAATAAAGTACTAAAATGATAGATAAAAGAGTGATGACTAGGACATCGGCTGACTAGATAATGATGCTCCTAATCCTAGGCAGAAGGCCTACCAAGTGATCACGGAAACTCTGACGGTAACACCTCTAGCTCCTCTGCTGTGGCGAACCTCGTCTCCTGTCCTGGGCCGTACATTGTGGGGTAATATGCCTTGTCCAAATCTGGAAAGGTACCAGGTCCTCAGAGGGATGTAACAAGATACATAGAAACATGCCATATATATGAATACTGAATAAAATAAATGCAATAAGGGTGTGCTAACCATCTAAGTGAATGTAATATGAAGACAACGCTGGTACGTATGGGTAGGTGTAGGCATATAACATCCAACACTCTGAAGAGAGTGGCATCAGTACAATATATCATCCATAGCACTCCGAAGAAAGTAGCATCAGTATAGTATATCGTCCATATCGCTCCGAAGAATGTGGTATCAGTGTAAAGGAAATTATTGGATCCGTAGCTCCTTCGATACTACGTCTCCAATGTGTGTACCCCATTCGCCTACTAGTTGTCCTTCTCGCCCAATGTAAATACATAAGCCGAATACTCGACGTGCATATCACGCATCTATATGCCAAGTCTCTAAATATACAACTCCTAAATTATATACTATCCGTGATGCATGTCACATGCACCGATAGCTAGTCGAGTACGCGAATCCGTATCCCAATATGAATATGACACAGTGAAACGTGTAAGAGTGTCTGGTCTCGGAAGATATTAGAGTATCCTCCAATGGGGTGAGTCTGCTAAGGACTAGGTCAAGTATACTGATCATCGACGTATCCATCGACTGCAACCGAGTCAATCTTGGACGCGCACAGTTGTATAAAATAAAAACAACATGGAAATAATACAACATGTGCATAATTTAAATTAGACAGTAAATATGGCAAGGTATCTTGCCTGAGTCCTCAAGCTGTGAATGCCAGAAGCCGGTTCCTGTAGTGTCTCCTGGCTGATCCAATAACCCTAACACACAATATAATATAGCAAATGCTGACATCAGACACTAAGTAATATACCCACACTACTGTGACGCTACTCTTGGGTATCGTCGCAAGTTCACGATTTGATCGATTACAGCATCACGTATGCACGTAGCTAGGGTGTACACGTATTCCGTCTTCGGTTAACGTGTGCCTTGAGACATTAAATTATTTAGTTATGGGTTACCAACTATCTCTGCTCTGTATGAATACATGACCTTGTTTTCCCTATACTTGGTTTATGACCAAGTTTTTCGGTAAATTCTAGTCTTTGATAATAGGTCATAACTTTAGGGCAATTACTAATGTATTTAATTTAATCAACCTTCATATATTCTCAACTACAGGTTACTGTTATTTAATTTGTGTCCATAAGTGACACGAGGACACAAAGAAACGATGATAGGCTACGAGGAAGGAGGGGTTGGTCGACGAGTACCTGATTGCCGCGACTAGGGGGTCTGCCTGCTAGTCGACCATCCTCCGGTGAGTGGAGCTCCGGCGTCGCGGCGGTGAGAAGCGGCGACAACAGCGGTCACAACAACTGCAGTAGTCGCAGCAGCCGTGCAACGGTGGCAGCGGCCTATCCGGCAGGGGACGTCGCCTGGGTGAGGGTCAGGTCGTGTTGGAGGTGGCTCTCTGCCGGATGGTGGTGGTCGGGGGTGCTGAAGGCGGTGTCCGGCCGGAACTGTCAGGTTTGGCGATATGTTGGGTTAGATGGAATGGTTGGGATGGTGATGGTTGCCAGCGGTGCCAGCGGTGGCAGGCGGTGGGCAGGGTGGTCCGGTCGTAGAGGGGCAGGGACTGCGACGAGTGGCTGAGGTATTGTCTCGTCGTGGAGGGGAGGGTGCTCGGGTGGAAGGGTCGACTAGGGTTTGAGGGAAGGGTGATGAATAGTTAGTTTTAGGGTTTAATGTAGGAGACATGTATATTTATAAGGGGGTTGATGGGATGGCCTAGGGACTTGGGCCTATCCGCCCTAGCTGGGGTGGGGCTAGTCCATGAGAAAGAGTGTATGCGGGTTTGGTTAAGTTCTGCTCGAGGTGAAGTTGGCCTCAATTAAAAAATAGGTTAAATGCAGTGCGCTAGACATTATTTTTACCCGATTATCGCGTAGCTAAGATGTGATGCAATTATGAGTTTATAAGATTATATAGTGGTCAGAGGGTACCTATAATTGCTGCACATTAATTCTAATTAAATTTAAATAAATCCTATTCTCCCGATTTAATTCGAATTAAACACTGAATTGGTCGAGGGGGTTTACAATCTATCCTCCTTAGAGAATTTTGTCCTCGAAATTAAACACATATGTATGGTAAGAAATACTGACTGAATTTAAAATGCTAATACATACCTAGTCCTTCGAAGAGATGGGGATAGCACTATCTAATATCCTCCTCACGTTCCCAAGTCGACTCTCCTAGTGCATGATGCCTCCATGCGACACAAACTAAAGGTATAGTCTGACCTCGCAGTACCTTCTCGCTCCTATCCAGAAACTTGACTGGCTCCTTTTGGTATGATAAACTCGGGCCGACTGTGATCTCTAAATGGTCAAGTACATGACTCGGATCTGGTATGTACCTCCTCAGCTAAGATACATGGAAGACGTCATGGACTCCTTCCAAAGTCTGTGGCAAGGCTAATCTGTAAGCAAACTCTCCGACGCGTTCTAACACATCGAATGGTCCGATGTACCTTAGACTCAGCTTTCCTTTGCCTCCGAATCTGATAGTCCCTCGAGTAGGCGAGATCTTTAAAAATATATGATCTCCTACCTGGAACTCTAAGGGCCGTCGATGCGCATTCGTCCAATGCTTCTGCCGGTCTTGTGCTGCTCATAAGTGTCCTTGGATCTCCTTCACCTTCTCTACTGTACGAACAACCAACTCGGGGCCAATAATCTGTCTCTTGCCTATATTGCTCCAACATACTGGGGAACAACACTTTCTGCCATACAACGCTTCATAGGGAGCCATCTGGATGCTCGCTTGATAGCTGTTATTGTAGAAAAACTCGAACAAATGCAAATGGTCCTCCCATGATCCTCCAAAATCTAGCATGCACGCTCTTAACATATCTTCCAAGGTCTGAATGGTGTGCTCCGACTGGCTATCTGTCTGGGGATGATACGCTGTGCTAAATTTCAGGCGGGTACCGAGACTCTCTTGCATACTCCGCCAAAAGTAAGATATAAACCTCGTATCCCTGTCAGACATGATACTAACTGGCACTCCATGTAGGCGCACAATCTCCCTCATATACATATCTGCTAAGACCTCCGTCGATTGCCCAACTCTGAAGGGTAAAAAGTGTGTGGACTTGGTGATTCTATCCACGATTATCCATACTGTATTGCGACCACTAGGACTCCTCGGAAAGCCCATAACAAAGTCTATGGTGATGTGCTCCCATTTCCACTCCGGTATAGGGAGCGATTGAAGCAATCCTGCAGATCTCTGATGCTCAGCCTTGACTTGCTGACACACCAGGCACTTAGCCACAAAGCGTGCTATCTCTCTCTTCATTCCATGCCACCAGTAGTACTGTCTCAAGTCTCTGTACATCTTCGTGCCTCCTGGATGAATGGAGTAGGTGGAACTGTGTGCTTCTGTCATCAACTCTTGACGAAGTTCTCCATTTGGAACATAGAGACGATCTCCGCATCTCAAAGTTCTGTCTTCATGTATCCGCAGTCCTATCTATATTCCAGCCTCGGTCCTCTGTCGAAGCCTCTGAAATCTGGTGTCTGTCGGCAAGGCAGCCTTGATTATCTCCACTAATGTCAACTGCAACTAAAAACTCGACAATTGTCCGTCTACTCCGGGCATAACGACTTCTATTCCCATCTATTCTAAATCTCTCAACATATGTTGTTGGGTAGTTAAGAAGAATTCCATGGATCTTCTGCTCAATACGTCAGCTACTACATTAGCCTTTCCCGGCTGGTATTGCAGTTCAATTTTAAAGTCTGTCATCACCTCGAGCTAATGTCTCTGCCTCTGATTAAGGTCCTTCTGAGTGTAGACGTACTTTAGGCTTTTGTGATCTGTGAATATCTCTACTCTTTCTCCATATAGGTAGTGCCTCCAGAGCTTCAAAGCAAAGATCACTGCTGCAAGCTCCAAGTCATGAGTGGGATAGTTCTTCTCATGGGTCCTTAACTACCTAGAGGCATAGGCTACAACCTTCCCATGTTGCATCAAGACACATCCTAATCCTTTCCCGGATGCATCGCTATAGATTACAAATTCTCCGGGTCCAGATGGTATGGTCAAGATATGTGCTGTAGTCAGACGCTTCTTCAGCTCATCGAATGCCTTCTGAGACTCCTCTGTCCAGGTGAACTCCTGCTCCTTATGGGTCAAACAGGTCATCGGCTCTGCAATCTTTGCGAAGTTCTCTACGAAACTTCGGTAATATCCGGCAAGTCCTAGGAAACTTCTAACTTCTGAAACATTGGTAGGGTTGGCCATGTCTCTACTGAAGAAATCTTCGCCGGATCTACTGAAATACCATCTTCTGAGATAACCTGTCCAAGGAAAGCGACACGGTCTAGGAGAAACTCATACTTGTTCAGCTTAGCATAAAGCCTCTCTCTCCTCAGTGTCTCTAACACTAGTCTCAGATGCTCTTCATGCTCCTCGTGGCTCTTCGAATACACTAAGATGTCGTTGATGAAGACTACCACAAACCGGTCCAAGTATTGGTGGAATACTCTGTTCATCAAGTTTATAAATACAGCTGGCGCATTCGTCAGTCCAAAAGGCATCACTAAGAACTCGTAGTGACCGTAACGAGTCATGAATGCTGTCTTTTGAATGTCTTCTCTTCGTACCTTCACTTGATCATAACCCGATCTTAAGTTGATCTTGGTGAACACCACTTCTCCTGTCAGCTGTTCGAACAAATCATTAATCCGCGGCAGGGGGTACTTGTTCTTGATAGTCAAAGCATTAAGGGCTCTGAAATCAATACACATGCGTACCATTCCATCCTTATTAGGCACAAACAACACTGGTGCTCCCCAGGGTGATGCACTAGGACGGATAAATCCCTTGCTCTGCAACTCCTCTAATTGTAGCTTCAGCTCATCTAACTCCTTCTTCGCCAATTGGTATACATTGGAAGATACAGGTGCTGCTCCGGGTACTAGCTCAACAGTGAACTCTATGTCTCTATCTGGCTGTAAACCTGACAATTCTTCAGGGAAAACATCCTCGAATTCTGCAACTATTGGTGGGGGTGCCATCTCCATAGCCATGTAAGCTCCAGCTATCTGTCCTACTCCTTGCTCGATGGTCCCTCGTATGTACTCAAACTTCGGCTGATCTGGCGGTCTAAAAGTGACGCTACCCTTTCGGCAATTCAATATGGTATTATACTGGCTCCACCAGTCCATGCCTAGCACAACATCAAAGTACGGCATGGGTAATACCAAAAAACGTGCTCTCATCTCTCTACCACACATGACTACCGAGCACGTTCTAATAGTGCTGGTAATCGGCATGATACCTCCTCCGGTAAGAATCTTCTAACTCTTAGGTAAGGGGGAGGTAGCTACTTTATGCATTGCTATAAATCTACTAGATATAAATGATAGCGTAGCACCAAAATCAAACAATACAGTTGTAGGTAATGATGCAACTAAAATGGTACCTGTGATAGCTTCCCTTTATATTTCCTCCTCAGTAGTTGCTAAAGCAAAGGCCTGTCCGTGTCTTTGTCCTCCGGTCTACTGTCGGGCTCGATCAAACTGTGCCTGCGGTGGTGCCAAGGGTGGTCCCCTCTGAAATCCTCCAGGTGCTGGTGGTCGCTGACCTCTTGGTGGGGGTAGTATCCTCGGAACTGGTGCTGCCTCCCTGCGTTGTGGGCAATCTCTGACAATGTGCTGACTCGCTCCACAAATCATGCATGTCCCTAGTCTCTTTCGGCAGTCCTTCTCGAAGTGGCCTCTCTTACCACAAAAGTGGCAAGTCGGAAGTTCCTGGTGTGGGTATGGTGCTATCCTCTATTGTGTTTGCGCTCCGGGACGACGGATCGGTCCTCCTGCTCCGAGCTGGGCTCTGGCTGGTGTAGTCGTGCTGGAACTTCTAGCTCCTCTGACGATGGCCTCCTGGATCCTTGCCTCTATAAGAACCTCTTCATAAGAAATCCTCGCCTGTGTGGTGGTATACCTCTGTAGCTCGTAGGTGAGGCAGTGATGGAATCTCTGGGCCTTCTCTAGGTCATTGGGTATCATGACGGCACCAAATCTGCTGAGGCGGGTAAACTCCGCGTCATACGCGTCAACAGTCATATTTTCTTGTTCTAAATGTAGGAACTAGGAGTACATGGCATTTCTGACTGTGGCCGGGAAATACTTCGCATTGAAGTACTCTAAGAACTGTTCCCAAGTCTGGTTCTTGCCTACACTGTGCTCAATAGAATCCCACCAGTGATGGGTGTTGCCTTTTAGTTGGGCCCTCACTGCGGTCATCTAAAGGTCTGGGTGTAGTTGTGAAGCCTCTAGTAGCATCTCCGTGTTGGCGACCCAATCGAAGATCTGCTTTACTGTCTCGTTGCCCGAGAAAGTATCTGGTCCCATATGTCGGAACCATCTTACAGTGCCACCTGTCTGGGCTGGTGCAGGTTCTGGTACTGGTGTTGTGACAGGTATCCTCTCTAGTACTGCCATCAAACTCTGTCTCAACGTCTCGGTCTGATGCCACTTTGCTTGCATCATAGTCTGAAAGAACTGAAGCATCTATGGCTGTCCATCTAGCTGTGGCATCTGGGGTGTATAAGGTAGAGGTGGTGGTAGTGGAACCTCTGGCTGTGCGGTAGGTGTCTCTCAGATGTCAGCCTCTCGGTCTGCGGTATCGGTGTAGCTCCTGAAGTCTGGCCCTCAAAATGCGGTGTGGGGATCGTCTGTGAAGTCTGTCCCTCGGGCTGCTGGGTAGGATCATCCTGAGAAGTCTCGTGCCAATGTATCAGTGGGGCCTGTGGCGGTGGTTGCCCTCCAGGTAGTCCCTGGGGTACCTCTTCTCCTTGGATGTTGTTGTCTGGCACCAGGGTACTGGGTGCTCCTCATCCACTGCACAAGTTCATCTTGCTGCAAGAGATAGAGCTTCATTAAAATAGTACGGAATCAAGCAAATAGGATGCAGATTTTTAGAAGCAATACGAAGGAAATTCAAAGACGAAATCAATGTGGATGAGACCTAGAAATTTTTATCTTATTGCAGGCTCGCTGGGCATGTTACCATACCACAAGCGAAAAAGTCGACCTGCATGGGCCACCACTAAAACCATGTCACACCCCAGTCCCAAAAGTACACGGGACCAGGTCACGTGGCAATAGCTAGCTATCACGTCTCCGAGGATATCCCAATTTAATGGATCCTAGCGAAGAGTGCTACGCTGTCCTAAAATACTAACATGCCCAATATCAGTCAACAACAGGTAAACTAATCTCATCCACAATATAAAATAGCAAGAAGTACTAAATAAATTGCTGGAAGATAAACACCAGTCTCAAGATATCATAGTACAAGCAATAATGTCTGATGGGGACAAACCCACTACTATGACGAAATAAAGTATTTAAATGATAGATAAAAGAGTGATGACTAGGGCATAGGCTGACTAGATAATGATGCTCCCAATCCTAGGCAGAAGGCCTACCAAGTGATCACGAAAACTCTGACGGTAACACCTCTAGCTCTTCTGCTGTGGCGAACCTCGTCTCCTGTCCTGTGCCGTACACTGTGGTGTAATATGCCTCGTCCAAATCTGGAAAGGTACTAGGTCCACAGAGGGACGTAACAAGATACATAAAAACATGCCATATATATGAATACTGAATAAAATAAATATAATAAGGGTGTGCTAACCATCTAAGTGAATGCAATGTGAGGACAACGCTGGTACGTATAGGTAGGTGTAGGCATATAACGTCTAACACTCCGAAGAGAGTGGCATCAGTATAGTATATCTTCCATAGCACTCCGAAGAACGTAGCATCAGTATAGTATATCGTCCATATCGCTCCGAAGAATGTGGCATCAGTATAAAGGAAATCGTTGGATCCGTGGCTCCTCCGATACTATGGCTCCAATGTGTGTACCCCATACGCCTACTAGTTGTCCTCCCCACCCAATATAAATACACAAGCCGAATACTCGATGTGCATATCACGCATCTATATGCCAAGTCTCAAAATATACAACTCCTAAATTATGTACTATCCGTGATGCATGTCACACGCACCGATAGCTAGTCGAGTACGCGAACCCGCATCCCAATATAAATATGACACAGTAAAACGTGTAAGAGTGTCAGGTCTCAGAAGATATCAGAGTATCCTCTAATGGGGTGAGTCTGCTAAGGACTAGGTCAAGTATACTAATCATCGACGTATCCGTCGACTGCACCCGAGTCATTCTCGGACGCGCACTGTTGTATAAAATAAAAGTAACAAGGAAACAATACAACATGTACATAATTTAAATTAGGCAGTAAATATGGCAAGGTATCTTGCCTGAGTCCTCAAGCTGTGAATGCAAGAAGCCGGCTCTTGCAGTGTCTCCTGGCTGATCCAATGACCCTAACACACAATATAATATAGCAAATGCTGACATCAGACACTAAGCAATATACACATACTACTGTGACGCTACTCTTGGATATTGTCGCAAGTTCACGATTTGATCGATTACAGCATCACGTGTGCACGTAGCTAGGGTGTACACGTGTTGTCTTCGGTTAACGTGTGCCTTGAGACATTAAATTATTTAGTTATGGGTTACCAACTATCTCTGCTCTGTATGAATACATGACCTTGTTTTCCCTATACTTGATTTATGATCAGGTTTTTTGGTAAATTCTAGTCTTTGATAATAGGTCATAACCTTAGGTTAATTACTAATATATTTAATTTAATCAACCTTCATGTATTCTTAACTACAGGTTATTGTTATTTAATTTGTGTCCATAAGTGACACGAGGACACAAAGAAACGATGATAGGCTACGAGGAAGGAGGGGTTGGTCGACGAGTACATGATTGCCGGGACTCGGAGGTCTGCCTGCTAGTCGACCGTCCTCCGGCAAGTGGAGCTCCGGCGTCGCTACGGCACCAGCGGTCACAGCAACTGCAGTAGTCGCAGCAGCCGTGCAGCGGTGGCAGCGGCCTATCCAGCGGGGGACGTCGCCTGGGTGAGGGTCAGGTCGTGTTGGAGGTGGCTCTCCGCCGGATGGTGGTGGTCAGGGGTGTTGAAGGCGGTGTCTGGCCGGAACAGTCGGGTTTGGCGATAGGTCGGGTTAGATGGAATGGTGATGGTTGCCGCCGGTGCCAGCGGTGGCAGGCGGTGGGCAGGATGGTCCGGTCGTGGAGGGGCAGGGACTGCGACAAGTGGCTGAGGTATCGTCTCGTCGTGGAGGAAAGGGTGCTCGGGTGGAAGGGTCGGATAGGGTTTGAGGGAAGGGTGACGAATAGTTAGTTTTAGGGTTTAATGTAGGAGACATGTATATTTATAAGGGGGTTGATGGGCTGGCCTAGGGACTTGGGCCTGTCCGCCCTAGCTAGGGTGGGGCTAGTCAATGAGAAAGAGTGTATGCGGGTTTGGTTAAGTTCTGCTCGAGGTAAAGTTGGCCTCAATTAAAAAATAGGTTAAATGTAGTGCGCTAAACTTTCTTTTTACCAGATTATCGCGTAGCTAAGATGTGACACAATGATGAGTTTCTAAGATTACATAGTGGTCAGAGGGTACCTATAATTGCCGCACATTAATTCTAATTAAATTCAAATAAATCTCAGTCTCCCAATTTAATTCGAATTAAACACTGAATTGGTCGAGGGGGTTTACATAGGTACAAAAAGATTCTAGTGACATGTGGTGGTATAGATTTGATCAGTACACAATCGATTTACCCCTTGCACCATAAAGGAATATTATTGTTTTAGGTGGAAAATGAATAAGAATTATACTCGGGGGAAAAGACCATCGTAGATGTTATTTTATTTTCTTTCGAATGAAAAAACCTCAAAGTACACATAATTTTTGATTACAAAGACTCACAATTACGACATGAATCTTATGTACATGAAGATTCTACTGACATGTGGTGGTAGATATCCGATCAGCGCATGATCGCTTTACTTCTTGTACCGTCCGACACCCCAATGGGGAACACTTAAAGAACATTTGTTGGATCTCTCGCTCACAATATTGTAGATGATAGGCTCTTTTGCTCAAGGTCGAGACTTTTGACCTATTTTTTCTCAAGGATCAAGACTTTTTGACCTCCCTTGGTGGCATCCGTTTTTCGCTATTTATAGCCATAAGAGTTCTGCACAAGAAATGAGATAAAGTATACCGACTTTACCTTTCTATGGTTAAATTAGTGCTACGCATAGGGTTTATGCCTTCACTGGACATAGATTGATGGTTTTGAAGCTTGCGTGAATCACTGTCCACACAACATATCTCACAGGTTGGGAGAATACTTCTCCATGCTTACGCTGACATCAGAGTCATTACGGTAAGTATTTAATGTGAATGCTTTGATGGTTGCATGCTAAACTCAGATGCTATACTCTTGTCAATTCGTTATTAATATGATGTGCATAACATCACAACCCATCATGGTCTCATTAATGCGAACCCATGTTGTCATTAATGCAGGGTTGTATAGCCCTGCAACCCATTATACTGTCACTAATGTGGTGTAGGAGTCTTTTTGGCTTATCAGCTTCATCATAAATGCAGAGCACATAGGGTGTAACTTTAGCTTAGCCTACATATCAGAGTATTGGTGGAACTGACCACTATGTGTAAAAGCGAGATCTATTTGTCATATTTACTACAGTATAATGAAGGTAGAGATTTCGTAGTGTGTGCCTTGGTTTCTATATGCAGTCATCAGTATCTCAAATACTCTAGATTGCATCAGTCTCTATTTAATGTATCAGAGAGGAAGCATCGCATATGCATTAAACCCTTTGGCGTTGTTTGCCATTAAATCAAAAGGAGAACTAAAAAAAACTTGACTTGATTTACAAACAAAAAAAAAGTACAGAGAAGTCCTAGAAGACAATCTAAGCACAAATTTGTTTTCTGGGGGTGACGATGGAGGGTTAGGAGTGTAGCAACTCTCTTTACTCCATGGACGATCCGATATGAAAGCTCTTCTCTCTTGATCGAGTTTAGGTTTGCCAATATCCAGCCGAGTGCTTTGTATGGATATGGTACCTTGCTATTTATAAAATGTCCTGTGGACGTACTAAGGATACTGTATATGTTCCTGCTTGGTGGCTGCATAGGGCTACTTCAACAGCATACAATTATAACTGTGGTCGCATATCATAGGGAAGCTGCCACGCGAGTTTGGTTCAGATATGTTGTTGACAAGATCTCGGGGTTGTTATCAAGCCGTTGTGGGCGTGACTTGGTCAGCTGCTTACGTAGTCAGCACAAACTGTGCGAAGATCTTTGTAGTTATAATAGAAAGATCTTGTAAGCTGGAGGCCACATAACAACTAGATCGTATAATGGCGAGACTGTATGGGTCTTGTAGTCGCATACATGCTCTCGTTTGGGCCTTTGTCGAATAGACATTCTGGCTGCATGTTGGCGAGGTCGCATATGTGCTCTCGTCCGACTTTGGTCTGATGGACACTTTGGCTTCATAAGGACGAGGACGCATAGAGTCGAGGCCGCATGTGTGCTCTGGCAGCATATGTGCCCTGGCCGCATATGAGCTTTCATCTGACTGAGGCCATATAATATTGAAGCCGCATAGGCGGGACACTTGGCACGACTCGTCTGACGAGATCATTAATTATTGGATATGACACTTTATCTTTTTGCATGCCGCCTTCTTACGAGTCTCGAGGCCGTCAGGCCTTTTTGTTAGGCATTAGAGAGTGTATGAATGATCCTTTATGCGTCCTCTTGCTATTTGGTTGGTCTGGCCGCATGAAGGCTATTATGCGGCTTCCGTCTGACCATATCTATAATATTTTATGTGGCATGAGCTCTATGCAGTCTGTAGTATTTTTATGCTTTTACCAGACCCCCTTCAGGGTTTCCAAAATGACCAGTTTGGAATAATTTGAATAAGAAGCATGATCGAGCACTTTTGGCCGCATAGTAGAGACATACCGCATGACTCTGTATTGTCGCAAAGCACGTTCTGCCAGGCTGTCAAGTCATTAAATGAGTGTATTTGGTTCGATCTACGAGGAGATCTCTTAGGATTTTATGCTTTTATTTGACACAGAGTACGAGGCGAGGATTCATAGAAGATAAAGGGCTCAACCAATGAGAAGTCACTGCCATCTTTTTGATGTTTCATGGATCTAGGTGGGGATTCAAACGGCCGTCGCATTTATTCCTAGCCGCATATCCCCACCTATATAGGGGTCCTGAGGAGAGAGAGAAAGAAACTCTCTATTTTCTCCTCTTTTCTTTTTTTTTGTTGCTAGCTGACAAGGCCCCCAAAGTTGCTTCCTCTTCCACAACCACCGCCTCTAAGAGAAAGGGGAAGGCCAAGAAAAAGGGGAAGGCGCGCTCCGCTGTGGCGGACCCTCTGTTGTTCCCTGCCGACGTCCAGCCGCCGATCAAGGGTAAGTTTCGAATGAGGAAGATGAAAGGGTTCAGTTGAATACAGAGATACATATGCATGGTTGGACACATGGATCCGTCTATGCGCCAACTTACTACCACATGGGTGGCTTAGCTGCATAAGCCACTCGACCCCATGACCAACTTTGCCGCATGCATGACTGGCCTCAGCAGCATGATTAGCTCTGCCGCATGGGTGACCATGTTGTATAGTTGACCTTGGCCTCATGGTTCTCTGCCGCATAGGTGCCCCAGCCCATAAGCTTCTCTGCCGCATGGCTATGATTTGGAAGAATAGGGGCCTTCCCCTTGGCCAAATTCTTCTGATTTAATTCTGACCATATTCCTTTGTTTGATTTGCAGTGGTATTGCCGACGATACCCTCCGATGAACTGGTACTCAGGCAGAACCTGCTATCCCTCAATATGAATCTTGGAGACTTAGCGATGGACATCAGAAAGCAAGTTAATAAGGACCTCCTACATGAGCGTCAACAAAAGATCGTCGAGCAGATGCCTTCCTTCCTTCTGAGTCAGACCAACGCAGGGAAGATCCCTGCTAAAGATGGAAAGCATTTCTTTCAGAAGCTTTACTTCCTGTTCGGGGATGCACTGGTGTCTCCTCAGGTGGAGCCTATCAGGGAAGACTGGTCTTTTACTTTTATCGGGTCAGAGATGACATTTCTTTCCTACAACCGTTACTTGGTTGTATCGGACATGAAGGTGCTGATGGGTCCACGACGGATGGATTGGGACCTGACCCCTGAGCCGAAGGGGGCCTCTTTGGGCAACATCTTTTCCAGGATCGGATGAAGCAAGGGGTATTTCATAGCGCCAAGGAGTCACCCTATTATTCCCTAGTCGGACTGAAGCCTGGTCTCGTCAGTAGTAAACTAAGACCGAACATAAGTATATATACGATAAGCACTTTTCTTCATCAGGTAGCCAATAAGGGCTCCTACCCTACGAGCCAGTTGCGGGCTCTCAGCTAGGCACACTACAGTGAATCCTGGTATCGCCTGACTCTGTGGGTCCTAAGGAAGTATGAGCAGGAGCTTAGGGCGTCTAATATGTTCTTTGTTGTGCGGGGCACATGCTACAGACTAGAGGTTAACCGGCCCCTATTCTTCACTTTGATGGAGTTGTACAATTGTCGCACTAGGACCTTCTTCACACCTGGTGGCAAAATAGTCCTGGCTTTGCACAAAATGCATGCTGTCTCAAAACTTCCTTGGGGCGACAAGCCCAATGAAGAGTATACCCCGGGCAAAGAGAAACTCGGGGAGTTAGAGGCAGGGAACCCAAAAATTCTGGGAGTGTACCAGGAACTACTCTGCAACCACGACATATGTTAGCGGATGTCAAAGAAGAAGTAGTCGTCGAAGGGGTCTTCCGCCCAAAT
Organism: Iris macrosiphon; assembly: GCA_036927795.1. NCBI lineage: Eukaryota > Viridiplantae > Streptophyta > Magnoliopsida > Asparagales > Iridaceae > Iris > Iris macrosiphon. Next base: position 54,497,202 of record JAYESA010000017.1, on the reverse strand, counting down.
TATAACCTTGACTCGCTACCTCTTTACGGACTTGAAGGAGTCCAAGAGAGTTCATGTCCGGATGCCGTAGACTGAACGGTGAGTGGCCGACCTGATTCGGGCACAAAAAAAATTGGCCGCGGGCGAGGAATAAGAAACTGAGGGTTTCACAGGCGACGAGGAAGTAAAACCCATCGATGAGCTGACTACTCCCGAAGAGGATCTTAGGTACTTCTACATGGACGTGCATAAGTTATCCGCAAAAGTTGTGCTGGCGGGATACTTGATGCTCTAGTTGCGGAATTGCGTCATCCCAGGCGAGTCCGGAACCATAGAAAAGATCAGTCGTTCCCTCATTCTCCCGGCCGTGAAGTTAGCTTTCATCCACAAGGTGGCTCTTCTACCGGCGATGGTATCCTGTATCTATTGGGGGCTTCGCAACATCGCCCAGAAGTTCGAGGATCATCTAGGCAAATAACATTTTAACCAGATTGAGCTCCTTTATCATTATTTTATGGGTTGGCTTATCTTACACCATGTTTCCCTGATGAGCCCTAGAATCAATGATGATATGGTGGCGGCTGATGCCACGATCCCCAAATATCGGGGGATGAAGTGGAGGCTCGACACAGTCCCTACTTGTAGGAGGAAGCTTCCTTTATGACTGACTGAAGTTTCTTTACTTCTGAGCCAGATTTCATACCCGAGAAACGGGATACCGTCCATTAGGATATCGGGGGAGAGTCTCAAAATCTGTCTGAGAGGCTTTTCCATTGGCTTAGAGCTATTTGTCCCTCCCATTTGGTATATAAGAATCAAGACGAAGTCTTTTAGGAGCCTTATCTACCGAGTCGCTTTGCTCGCCAGTTCGGTTATACCCAGCTCTTGTTGGGTCACCTGTGTGCTTCCCTCGGATATGGCGGGAGCTTGCTTGATAGAGCCCGGGCCTGAAGTTACTACAATACCATTGGAACTTAGGTCCATTTTTGCTTGTCATCAGCTGGGGTAGCGCTGTAGATGTACGGTGGCGATATATTATTGCACAGCCAACGCTCTGCCGGCTAGCTTTAACTCGGAGACGAGCTATATCGAAGGCACCATATTGATGCCTCCGGACACAAAAGTACAACGGACGCCAAAGAAAGGCAAGGCCTCCTCCAAGACTTTGCTTATAGATCTAGATCCCTCCACAGGAGAAGAGGAGAAGACTTCTCCGTTCGATTCTCCTCTGCTTGCCAAGCGGAGGGCGAAGGCGAAGATCCCCCATTCTTGGTACTCGAAGAAGGCCAGGACTGAGGTGGCACCAGGGAAGGGGTCTTCAGCAAAACTGAAAACCTCTCACGAAGGAGGCTGTAAGGGAAGAGGTAGGACCCTTTATGATGGAGGATCCTGAAATAGACCCTACTTTGGACACTGAAGGGGTACCTGTAGAACCCCTTAGTTTTATTCTTCCTAGTCCTTTATATAAATATCTTGGTTTTGATATTTTTGACAATTCGTTGATGCAAGGGAGAAGGGACCATCCCCGACGAGCGGCTGCATCGATGGTCTCTTATAAGGAGCCGGAAGAGAAGACTTTCCCAGAGTCTGACGAGGGCGCCTCGGGGCCTGCACCTGAGTTTTTGAGATTTCAAAAGGCGGATGCAGGCATGACAAATCCTGCTTTTGAAACTTTGGAGGCCCAAGAGACGGGCGTGGCGGTGGTGGAGCCCTTCCGTGTACGATATAGAAGCTATGGGAAAGGCTATGGCTACGCTGGTTGAGCCGCAATCCCTGTCGCCTTCTTCTGGTATGTTATCCCGTATATTTACCCATGAAAGGATATTCTGGCTTCAGCTTTACATTCTTCGGATGAAGCTGATCACCGGTTGTTCAGAATCTACAGGGCCCGGTTCCCCCCTCGAGGAACGTGACCGCTGAAGAGGGCGTCGAGGAAGAGACTACTGGGCTTGTCCCAAGAAAGTCTGGACCTCTTTCTAGTAATTCTGGGGGTGAGGAACACCCTGCAAGGTCTGTAGCAGATTATTCTAGCGCGGTAAATGCTTCCACCATGATCACTCCTAATGGAGGAGAGACTCGCTTTGAGGCAGCTGCCCCCGAAGTTGTTGGACCAGTGGTTGCTGGGTCGTCCTCAGATATTATCGTGATACCAGCTGATGTGGATACCCAAAGGGGTAAAAAGGGAGCCTCAGTTGTTGGGGATGAGGTGACTATCTCCTTATCTGATGTTGTAGGACTGGCTGACGTCAGCACATCCGTAGATGTCAATCTTACGGCGGTCGATATTGCTCAATTGCCTTATGCCCAGACGCTTCTTTCAATTGGGAGGCAGTTTGTAAAAGCCAGAGCATTTAGATGTTCCGCGGCTGTTGTTCTGTTACCTGGGCCGTCTAATGTTGCTATGTCTCCTTCTTGGCAGACTGTAGTCCCTACAATTATGACTCCTTCTACTTTTGCTGACGTGGAAGAAGCCTTGAAGGATACTATTCAGAGCTTCTACATCCATCTAAAGCGGGGGGGGGGGGGGGTGACTGATCACATTACATAAATTGGACAATGGAAGCTTTATTTTTACCCCTATTTAATGCGCTCGGAAAACCCTTGCACATGGAGGTAAGAGTGGGAGGTTTGCTCCTTGACCCAGTTCTCTTGTAGAAACTCTAACTGGATCTTTGGTGGAAGGCTTGTTGTGAGACGGGTCTACTTCATGCACGTAGCCAAGCTGGACGCATGGATCTGTCATTACGATTTTTGTACCTCGACTTGGTTTAGGTGCAATTGTAGCATCCAAGTGAGTTTAGAAAGACTTTGGGGGTTGACCCACTTCCGGTACATGAGTGCCCGGGTCAGCCTTATATAGTCTTCCATCAACAACGCGCGTGACGACCAACAAAACATTTTTTTGGGGAGATGGCGACGTAGCCCCTTGAGCGCGCATGGCTCGGGATGTTTTGGTTTTATTAAACCAGCGTCCTTAGGCGCATAGTACAGGGAGTACAAGACGGGACCATAGGAATCCTTATGTGAGGTAGCATTGTTCATAGGGGGCTTCATGCGCCTTTGTTCAATATCACATGTCTTTTCTTGTTCGAACCGCGCAATGAGCATACTCATTGAGACTTGGTACCATCGTTATCGAGAGCGGAGATGGAGACAAGATGCGTGCCAACCTTATATGCGTCTGTGACGAAGGTTAGGAGTAATTCTGGAACATAGTTCGGGTTTGGACAGCGGCTTTGGCAACCCAAATCTTACAAGATTTGTAAGGTCGTGCAAGCTTCGTTAAAGAACTCGACTTATTGGAGGGATACATGTCAACCGCATGTGCATCTGTGGCTGGGGTTGACAATGCATCGGCCACCAATCTCGGGTGTGGCTCAGCGGCCTTGGCGGCACAAATCTTACGAGTCTTTCGAGTTTGTACGATCCTCATTGGAGAGTTCGACTTGTCCAGTATATCTTCGAATGCTTGTTGGAGGAGAAGCTCTCCTCAGATGAGTTGCCATTTTTGTCGCCATCGCACAAAATATACGGGAAAAGTTGAACAAACTTTTGTATTGATTACAAATTGATAAATAGTACAAAAGAGTCTCTAATATGTAGAGTCTAAGTGTAGAAGCATAAAAATACGCTTCCAGAAGATGGCATATTTCCTACAAATAAACTTAGTAGGGGAAGAATGGCGCACTTTCTCTCTGTTTTAAAGGATGGCGCACTTTCAAGCTACTTTCGTCAATAGAGACAGGCACACAAATCACATGTTTGCTTTCTACCAAAACATTAAATACAATGAATATGATAAACTGGAATAGAAGTCGAGAAGTCAGAAGTCATCAATACAGCTGAGTTATGACACGTATACCTAGGTTGTCGTTTAGTGGTCAGTACGAATCAACTTCTTCAAAGTGCGCCGCAAGGCCAGCTTCTTCAAAATTATGCCATTAAGGCAACTTCCTTAAAAGTATACCATCACTGCCAATTTCCTCAAAAGTTTGCCATCACGACTACTTCTTCAAAAGTGCACCCATATGAACAATTTTATCAAAAGTATACCAATCTCTAGACCACTTCTAAAGTGCGCCTTTGATCCTAACTAACAAAGAGAAGTTACGATTATGTGCCCTACATGCCATGTTCCTCATGAAACATTCATAAATAACTATCCCATGACCTACACTTTCCCCATATAGGAAGCCACGTGTTAAGCAGAAAGCAAGTTGTGCACCAACTCACTAGATCTTGGGATGGCATACCATCAAAAGTGCGTGCATAGTACAGACCGTCGAAAGTGCGTGCACACTGTCAGAACTGCTCTAAAATCCTATAAATATAGGATCATTGTGTACATTACAGAGACGAAAATTTTAAGTCTTTGAAGTTCAAGAACAAAATGAGAGAAATAGAAGCTTGTCGTGCCGTTATTGCCAAAGCTTTCTTATTGTCCAACTCTTCAAGTTGTTCACAGCATTATTGCATTTCTTAATCATCGTGTGGTCCAAGGAGTAAAGTGATCGTCCGCAGATCAGATCTTTACAGCTACACTTTTCCAGAATTATTTGTACTTAGATTCTCATCTACGATCTTTTGTACTCTTCTTTCTTTTAATAGTTTGTATACAAAAGTTCATACAATATTTTGTTTATCGCAAACAAGATGTTGACTCTGCTGGGCATGACTTTCTCCTCTGACGAGAAAGTAATAGCTCAATGTGACACTATGTCGGTCGACTCGATGCAGAAGACCTTGGTCTTGAAGTTCGACCAACAAGCATACGAATAAATGCTCCATTCTGGGGCTAGTGCTCACCCCTTATCCGCTCTCAAGTCAAGAAAGACCCACAAAGTATGGGTTCCCAAGCCTCATCACACATATCCCGAACTTCCTCTCAACAAGGGAAAAAGTATTATGATTGACAAGAACTCCCTTATCAATTCTGTTAACCAAGTCCAAGTCAATGATTTGATAGAAAACTCCCTTGCGTTAACCAAGGGATACAAATCATGCAACTCGCACAATATCAAAAAAATGGTGATCCACACCCAAGCTTCTGAGCCCACACATATTCGTTGTAACGTGCAGGACAAGCAAGTCATGGACACTGCTGTCCAAGCCAATCTCCTTACAAGCGTGCTCTTCAAAGAGAAACAAAATTTTCTCCAGAATCCACGCCAGCAAAAGAAAAACTACAAGCGCACTAATGAAGCGTTAGTTAGGAAAAATCATTCCCCTAACATCATGATCACGCGCACAGAGAAGGGAAAGTTATGTGCCACTCTTTAGAAGCCTACTATTAGTGTGCCACACCAAGACCTTCGTGCAAAATTAAATGCACGTAGGTAAACTGTGCCAACTCTGTCTGCACCATAGAAAGTGCACCAAATAGGGTCAACCTCTTCACAACATGTTGTTGATGTGCGTATACATAAGAAGACTGCTAGGAACAACTTTCTCTCATCCCAGAAGAACAAAACCTTAATAGATGACGAATCATTCGCCAATTAAGCCAGCACCTCACTTTATACATAGGGGACCAAAAATGTGTATAGAAGATTCAATGTATCTCATGTAAAGAGGCAGAGTCTACCCTCTTCCTCTTTTTCTCTTACCTTTTCTGATTTATGTGATCTTATTGTACAAAAGCGTAAGGAGAGAGATCCTTCTATCTTTGCATCAGTGTTTCCTAATGAACGTTATTATAATTGTCATAAAGTTGTAATCAAATATTGCTGTGCATCAACAAAATGGTCTGTGTTTGACCGATTGACTTACACTATGTCTCCCAAACCTCGACCTGCAAAGCAAGTTGACAACCAGAAGTATAATGATGACAAACCGTTCTATGCTCCGGCATACATGGCTTCGCATTTTCCCTGTGGCGGGAGACAATCAAAATGAAGTTCTTCAAGAACACATAGCCAGAGGAGGTTTGACCAACTCGTCGACTCCTTTAAAGGAGCATACCAAAATACCCGTTCTCGAAGACAGAAACTCATTCTTCATAGGAATCCCCAATTCCTCAGAATATGAGGCTCGGGGTAGCAATCCCCCTGATTCTGAAACTGTCAGTGTAGACTCCAACTACACGGTGTAGAAGCATAAAAATCATACAGGCCGGATAGAGGTCATGCCCTCCCCAAAAATGAAATAGGCCACAGAGGAGCCAAATGTGGCCTGAACAACCTAGCCGCAAAGGAGCCACATGTAGCCTGATAAGGAGCTGGAAGCCGCATAGTACACCCTATGCGGCCTAAACAACTACAGAGCATGGGGGCCGTATAAGACCCCCTTGACACGATATTTAATGCCTGGCAGACTCTTTGATATATCACTCATCACACTAAAATGCTTCGAGACTAGTGAAGACGATGGCTAAAAAAAAAACGAAAAGTTACATCAACTCATAGATGGCCTCGTCAGACGTGCCACGCTATGTGCTCACCCATATGCGACTATATACCTATGCGGCCTCGATATCATGCGGCCAGAGTGTCCATCCGACTAAAGCAAAAGGAGAGCACGTATGTGGCCACAATGCCGTGCGACCTGAGTGTCCATCCGACCAAGGCCAAACGAGAGCACGTATGTGGCCACAATGCCATACGGCCAGAGTGCCTATCCGACCAAGGACAAGTGAGGGCATATATGCGGCCATAACGCTATGCGGCCAAGGTATTATGTGGCTCTCGACTTACAAGATCTTTCTGTTACAATCAAAGAAGATTTCTTGTATGATTAGTGCTGACTACGTGTCCAGCTGACCAATTCACGCACGCCATGGGTTAAAAATAACTCCGAGATCTCATCAATAATATATCTTAACCAAGACCCACGTGGCAGCCTGCCCGTGACATGCGACTACAGTTACAACCATATTCTATTGAAGGAGCCCTATGCGGCTACCAAAAAGAGGCATAAGCAGCATAGATAGTCCGTTAGCACGACGACGGTAAATAACAGGGTAGCATGCCCACAAGAAGGGGGGGTGAGCTACATACGTGCACAAAAAGCTCAGAAGAGAGAAAACAGAAGAGAGCATCCTTATTCCCTCGTTAGACCATCAACGGAGTAAAGGAGGAGCTGTTACAATGCCCGATCTCCATTGTCACGACCGAGATAAAAAATATTATACTTAGATATTATGTCTAGGATTTCTTCATACTTTTTTGTTCGTTGTTTAAAAAGTTTATTCACAACTTGTAATGGCAAACAAGATGGCGACTCTGCTTGGGACATCCTTCTCCTATGATGAGAAGGCAGTGTGTAAACCCTCTAACCCAAAATTTAGGGATTTATTTAGAATTCTTCTAGAATAATTATTGGAGTTAACTAAAACCTATTTATTTTTTTTATTCGCTGGATGCACCTTTCCGTTGCTTCGATATTTGGAGCGCTACTCTAGTTTTTGCCTTCAAACAAACTTTGCACCCTTGACCTAGACAAGCCCATCTCTAATCTTGATATTTGTGTCACTTATAATTACTCTCCCTTATGCTTTATGTTAATCGCACAAAATTTGTCATAAATATCTAAATTTTAAACCCAAACTTTGCACCTATGTCTGTTCCAATCGAAATTGGAAACAAAACAACAACCCATTTATTGTAAACCAATATATGACGATAATCTATTTTGAGTCTACTACGTCCATGATACTTTTGTCACCCCCAATTGAATCCCCATGCACTTCCAATTTATTTAAATTACAAATGACACCATTTATATTTATTTTGGGACAACCGACTCAACCTATCCCAAAACTAGACCAAACACCAACCCAAACCTACATCCAAACCCTAATGGCTAAGCCGCACCCGAGATTGGTGGTCGATGCATTATTAACCCCAGCCACAGATGTACATACGGTTGACATGTATCCCACTAACAAGTCAAGTTCTTCAATGAGGCCCGCACGACCTCATAAAGCTTGTAAGATTTGGGTTGCCAAAGCCGCAGCCCAAACCCGAACTATGTTCCAGAAGTACCGCTAACCTTCGTCGCAGACGTATATAAGGTTGGCACGCATCTTGTCTCCTTCTCCGCTCTCAAGAACGATGATACCAAGTCCCAAGGAGTACGCTCATTACGCGGTTCCAACAAGAAAAGATACACGATACCGAACAAAGGCGCATGAAGCCCCCTATGAACAATGCTGCCTCACATATGTATTCCTATGGTCCCGTCTTGGACTTCCTGTACTATGCACCTAAGGTCGCTGGTTTAAAGAAACCAAAATATCTCGAGCCAAGCGCGCTCGAGGGGCTGCATCGCCAGCTCCCCAAAAGTATGCGCTGTTGGTCGTCACGCGCGCTGCTGATGGAAGACTATATAAGGCTGACCCAGGGACTCATGCGCCGGAAGTGGGTTAACCCCCAAAGTCTTACCAAACTCACCTGGATGCTGCAGTTGCAACCTAACCAAGTCAAGGTACAAACATCGTAATGATAGATCCATGCGTCCATCTTGGCTACGTGCATGAAGTGGGCCCGTCTCACAACAAGCCTTCCATCAATGATCCAGTTGCAGTTTCTACAAGAGAATTGGGTCAGGGAGCAAATCTTCCACACTTACCTCCATGCGCAAGGGTTTTTCGAGCGTATGAAATGGGTGTAAAAATAAAGCTTTCATCGTCCGATTTACGTAACGTGATCAATCACAAGCGTAAGATAAGAGCTTCTACATGCAATGGGAAGAGTGGTTCTTATTTTTAGCTGCTATTATTGCTATTGTGTAGTTGGGTTTAAGGGTAGCTGCTTCTATTGGTTGCAAGTTGTTGTTGTAGGACATTGGTGTGATCGAAGGGGGTTTTCTGCAATGGGTGTGTGTCTAGGTCCAGTAAGGGAAATGCAATATAGTGTATTGGCATGAAAGGCAGAGAGAAGTAAGGGGTAACTACTGACTTGTGTGTAGGCAGCAAGGGGTCAGGCTATTGAGAGGCAGTAGCAATAGTAGATGGTAGGAGCAAGTAGCAACAGTATCATGAAGGGGAAGAGGTAAAATACATTAGGCAACTGTGAGTTGAGATGAGTTGGCTAGATATGGATACCAAGTAAAACTAAGTTAGGTAGTGTGGAGATCATGTGAGGGTGACTGACACTTAAATGTATCAATAAGGAAGGGTGGTAAGGTGTATGTAGACATATATTAGTGAGTGATTGGGTTATGGTATCATAAGTTCATAGTACTAGAGTATCATAAGAAGGATTGTGTGTTAGTGTATATCTATATGTTGGTGTTTGTTAAGTATAGCATGAGTATGTTTTGGAGTCAGAAATGCATTGTGCACTGAGGATTGGTGCTCGAGTTATGGTGACTGCAGGCAATGTCGTAGTGTTGGTAGATCTGTAGGTCTGATTTGGGTATTGGCTAGGCTTCGGCAGCAAGGTGGGGGTGCCCTGATGCATTTGGTAGCAGTAGGAGCTACTGCAGTAACAATTACATCTGTTGGAAGTAGGCATAGCAGTGTAGGAGAAGGGGATCCAAACAAAACAGCTATGTGTGGAGTATTAGGCATGTGCACGGGTAGTTGAGTGAAGTGGTGAAGTTGTGTCTGTGCAGTGAAGATAGTAAATTAAGTGTAAGGTATAAGTGTGAGTATCAAGTGGAGATTAGAATGTGACGTTAGTTATTATATAAGTCTAGTTAGTTGTATATATGCTTACTTAATACATATATGTAAGTTAGTGTTAGATTTATATAGTTATATAAGTATGCATTAGTTAGTATTATATGTTATCATCAGTTAGCACATATGTAAATATGTATGCTAGTTTATGTTAGTGATTTTGTAAGTTAGTAGTGTATTGTATATATGAATAGTTTATGCGTACCAGTTAAGTTATTGATGTTAAGTTAGTGAGTTAATGGATTAGTAGGGTGTTAGTTGTAAGTATGTTAGTAAGTATATCAGTATATATTAGTATATTAAATGTCAGTTGCTAGTTAATAGTTAATATCAGATTGTCAGATGTTAGTAATAGTTAGTATGTTGGTGTATTATCTAACAGTTAGTTGGTTAGATGTAAGTTAGTATAAGATAAGTTAATGTATATGATATCAATTAGTATAGGTAGGTATATACTAGCTAGTATATATAATATATTGGTTGGGTGGATACTAGTTAGAATTACCTTGAGATACACGAAGGTAATATTGGATATTGGCCATATCATTGGTATTGGTAGTGGATACTAAGAGGGTAGCTAAGTATTGATACCAATATGGCTCAAAGCCAAGGTAATCAATATTATCTTATATTAGCTAAGGGATATAAGGGATAACTAGTATTATATATATATATATATATATATATATATATATATATATATATATATATATATCTTGTATCTTTTGATATTATATAACTACGATACTCTAGTATCCTAATATAGCTAGTATAGCCTAGATAAATAAGGTATGGACCCAATAACCTATATATAGACTCTTACAATCTAGAAATAGCTAGTTTAACCAAGTTTGACTAGTTTGATGTAGAGTTGACCTAGTTTGACTGTTTTGACTTAGATTTGGCCTAAAGACCTAAAAATTGAATAGTTTAACTTATTTATCATTTTAAAACCATGTGTTGATGTAATATTTTATATTTAGGTCTTTGAGACACTGAGATGGATAAAGTATGATATTCATTGCTCTGGACCACAGGCGAGTACATTCTCTGATCGTTTCCTTTATTTGATATCTATTATGATTCTGCTTTATAGCTTTATTTTACCTGATTTCTCGACACTATGGATACAACGGATTAGTATTATATGGATTCACTCTCTTGCGACACATTCTTTATACTTGTTCGGTCTCTATTTTAGGACTCATTACTAGCATCACATCAGGACTCACCTACTGGCATCACTTACATTGTCGGGCTGGCCTAGTATTTGATTTACATATCGGGACTTGGATTCATTGTACTAGTCGAGTGGAGAAATATCTTAGTAGATATGTAAACATTCCCAAAATATGGAATCGCCCCCTTCTGGTCTAATCTGAAATGATAGCAGTCGCACACCTCACGTGAGATGAGCCGTATTATCCCTAGCCATTTACATGTCGAAAGTGGTATTTCAAAATACACTAGTATAGTTATATTCTTGCTGGATTCACCTTATATACTTGATGGACACACATCATATCTATCTAGTTCAATTCTTATTTATTTACAGTCTTTATTTACCATACTTTCTTGATTCACCATGCTTATATTTTCTTACTTCTTAAATTAACTGTGACTGTATTTTATTCTCTGATTAATTTACTATCCTTGGTCATCATGTGTTACTTACTATAACTGTTTTATAGGTTTTATCAATTAATTGGAATTGGTATTGGGTTGTAATTCGCTCGAATCCTGACTGGATAATATTTTTTAGATGACTTCCTAGAGGAATTGTGTCCTACAAATTATGGACCTTTGGAGGTTGATGGTGCAGACTTGGACCTAGTAGCTCAGGAGTGATTGCCGGGAGGTTTAGTCGAAATTGCTAGTTATCCTAGTTAGTTTTCATTAGCATTCTGGTACCAGATTGTTTTTGACTTATATATTGAGACTTTGTTGTTATTATTGATTTTGGATTTTGTTGATGTTTAGACTATGTGTTTGTATTAGACTTCTTTGATATCTTATCATGCTTTAGATATGAGATTGAGTATTGTGTTGCTTATCATCATTATCTTGTCCTCCATTTTCTAGTTGAGATATTATTAACAGGTACATACATATATTTTGTGAGATGTTGAGATAGTATTGTTGACCTAGACAGCGTTCTACCGTCGATGCTGCAACATAGGCTGGACGTACCCACGTCGTCGTGCCGTCACACCGGGTGCGGATCATGACAGTTTCATAGATCCTTACTTAATGCATTTACTATAGTGATCCTATATAGTCAACAATCCTAGCCTAAGACTGCTATTAAAGGTATATATGATATTCGAAAACTCACTGACTCATGGCTAGTATAACGATATATATGATCCAAAATTTTGGATAAGTAATTTAGAGAGCATTGGTCATGTATTCTTATTAGAATATCTTGATAAAGGATTGTAGAAAATTCCTAGAAGATCTCGAGTTTGGTACCCTTAGTAAACCTAGGGTTTAGACTTATCTAGAATATTATATAGTTAGAAATAGTCAGGAATATAAGGATCCCATGGCAAATAGGCCAATATTAATTTTAAGACTTATATTTAGATTAGGTACAATATGTTCCGTAGGATTGGCATGTATACATAAATACACACACACACACACACACACACACACACACACACACACACACATATATATATATATATATATATATATATATAAATGAACTATGAAGTACTATCGGGTAAGTTAGTACTAACAATATGTTTCAGTAGTGTTTGTCGCTAGTAAATTTGCAATAACTGCTAGATTGTTCATTATTTTGCATGAAATATATTTTTTTTTAAACCAACATCTAGAAATACTAAAATATGGAAGTATATCACTAATTTTTTTTTGTAGAATTACTTAATTCTCGCTAGACAACATTCCCTGTTTTGATCTATTAAGAATTTACTCGACTTTGAAATAACATAACTCCCAATTGGTTAGGTAAATTTGCCTAAAAATTTTCTCGTACTTTAAAGAATATGTTATTAGACTCTAACAAAAATTTTAGAGCTATTATACTTGTGATTATGGAGAAATCATTTTCTAACACCTAATGTCCTGTTTGAACGAATTAATTTATAGGAAAATATAATGACCTATATTTTGTGAGAATTAGGTGCTAAAAAAATTGTATATCATGGGGATATGGGAGATCATAACTCTATTTTTCCAGAATTTAGAAAATTAGTTTGTCTATTCTTATGAATTTTTGAAAGCCGAAAATTAGTTAAGAAAAGCTAGAAATAGGTTCAAAACCTAGAATAGGCTAGTTATGTTAACCCTAAGCTACTCTTTATTGATGATTGCTTTGTTTGGTGTGTTGTATGATATGGGTATGATAAGGTGGAGACCTATGTCCATTTAGTAGTTGATAACACTTGACAAACATGAGGAGCAGTCAAGTATTCATAGATGATTTAACATTTACAATGATTATTAGTGTGTGCATTTCCATGTTTAATTTTCTTTATCGTGTCTATATACTTGATCTATATTTTTATTTAGTTATTTATCACCATGACTATGACATGATTTTGTTTCTTACGTTATGCATATTTACTTGTAGCACTACTTGAATTACTACATGATCTTTACTTGAATCACCTTGTTACTTGTTAAAATTACATACTAGTCTTAAAATTGTGTTATAATCAAGAGGGAAAATACGAAGTGATATTATGGAACTATATACATGAATGAAATCAGTCATGGTAAAACCAATGATGTGGTGTATGCCCCTTTACCTACATGAATGATAGTCGTTGGTACACAACACGTACCGATGAGCCGTATTATCCTACCAGTTCCACATACCGAACTAAGTATTCCAAGTGACACATGTTACATGACTTGTTTGTTACTTAAGTTATCTTTCTTGTTGTATCATATTAGTTATTCTCACTTATCGTACCATACTAGTGTCTTGATCACCTTTGCGTATATGTTACTAATTTTCTTGAGTCATTATGTTGATATTATTATTTAGTATGATTCTCGTTTTTGTTTACTTTGCTAACTCCTGACAAGTGATATTTATGTTGATAGCTTTAGAGGATGACATGTACCTTACATACACACTACGGACCTTCAGAGGGTAGTATATATGAGTATCTAGAGGACATGGATCCAACTCAAGATGGGGACACAATAGTTTAGTAGTTATTTTCTTACAGCGGGTTTATTTTTAAAATATTATTTTAGACTTGGACTTTTAGACATTATTTACTATTACTAGTTTTGAGCCATAAGGTCATTTATTAATTAATTAAACTTTTTGTGGACTTTACTTGTTTCTTTTTGTCTCTTTCTATCGATAGATGTTGTGAATGAGTTAATTACATTGTGGATTATAGATCCGTGGATGGATTTATTGTAGATATATTATGTTTATGATCATGGAACTATAGACAGTGTACTACCACCGACCCTGCAGCATAGGCTACGCTTGGCCATGTACTCATACTCAATTATTCGGGAGCGGATCATGACAGTTATGGCTTAATTTCTCTTTATTATTCCCTTATACTTTCTTGTGGTACTTGGTACATCGAGTAGCACTAGCATAACCTAAATTTCACTCAAATAAACCATCGAACCTATCCACCAAACCAGCCCACATTCAAGCTCAAACCTTACTAGAATAGGCAACCAAACTCGGACCAAATTTGTGCCAACTCGGACCGAACTCGTTCACATATTTAGTATGAAATTATCCATTTATTAAACCCCTGATTTTTTGGCCCAACAATCAAAATTTTGAATTAAAAATCTATCCAAACTCTGCCCGAATTCGGTTTACTAATACACTATAAATAGGATTGGTTTTCCATATTCCAACTCACTCATCCATTCTTATTCTTTCTATACTATAGTGAGCAAACCCTCAGATCCTAAATTTTTTATCTCTAAGATCAACTTCCAGCCTTCTAGTGCCAAGTGTGATCTCGGTTAGAAGTCTGTCCGAGTTGTTATAGCTTGGTTCCTCAAGCCCCTCTTCTATTTGAAGTCAGCGTGCTCTTTGTATCAAACGCACGTGTGTGTTGTTGCGAGCCTTCGGATCAAAACTCAAGGTTGTAAAGAAGTGGCAAGCCTTCAGATCAAAGCTTGTTATTCACTATTGGTGATTATAGTGGATACAACTCCTAACAAGAGTTCTCGGGACTGGACTAGTCCTCTCAGAGGAAAACCAGTATATATTGTGGTATTTAGGTTTGCTTTCTCATACTCTTACTACTTTATATACTGTCTTACATATACACTATTAGCTATATTCACTCTGCTTTATTTTTAATTGGGTAGATTATTTCGCTGCACTCTTTTTACCCCCTAGAGTTGGCCTACGGTTCTTCATACCATCATACCATGATGCCCTTTTGCCTAAAAAATACAAGTGCAATATACTAGAGGGCTATGAGCACTATCTTCTATGACCACCTGCGCAAGACAATTGAATGTTACGTTGATGATATTGCTGTCAAGAGCCATTTTCAACATGATCACCTCCATGATCCGAAGACTGTATTTGATCTAATAAGGACGCATCAGCTCATGATGAACCCCACCAAGTCATTCTTAGGGGTCTCTAGCGACAAATTTCTCGGTTTTATCATACCCTCAAAGGGTATTCATATTGACCCAAAAAAGACTAAAGCCATCCTAGATATGCATCCTCCAAAGAATCTGCGAGAACTACGTGGTCTGCAGGGAAGACTAGCATACATTAGGAGATTCATAGCCAACCTCTATGGATGAAGCCGACCCTTTACCGAGCTCATAAAGAAGGGAGTCTCTTTCTCTTGGATGGATGAATGCCAGCAAGCATTCGACGATATTAATAATTATCTTACGAACCCCCCGTGCTGGTCGCCCTAACTATGGGAAAACCCTTCTCACTCTATCTCCGTGTAATGGATTATTCCCTTGGCGCTCTTTTTGCTCAAAATAGTGATAAAGGCTATGAGCAATGTCACACCCGTTTCTAGATTTGGTATTTTTTGAATTTTTTGAATTTAGTTTTTTCTGATAATGTATTCCTGCTGTATTTTTCATGTTGGTTCTTGTCTTTTACTTATTGCTATATTTTTTCTTGTTGAGAGAGACTATCCGAGACCAAAAGAATACCTATTGGCATTGCCATAGACCCAATTTAGGACCAGCATGTAAAATGGATACTTGGTTCGGTTCGGTTCGTTTGATTGAACCCATGACTAAACCATCTTCCTTTTCTCTTTAGTATATATATGAGTATTTCTCTCTCTCCCTTTTATTCTTCATTTCCACTTTTCCTCTTATTTCTTTCTCCTTTTCCTCAAGCTCTCCTTAGCGAACCCTAACCCTTGGAAGATGTTGTTGTAGCTTGGACCGTATGAGGAGAGGCTAGAAAGCCACTCCAGGCAAGTACATCTTGCTCAAATGATAAAGCCATGAATTTCAGATTTTATTTATATTGTGCAAAATAAAAATGTGGTTGATGAAAAATCTTCTTCCTTCATTCCTCATCATTTTTAGTTCATGGAGTTTTGTATTTTGATGGATGATTTGGAGTATATCTGAGTTTTAAGTTAGGCTTTCTATGGGTTCCATGAGTTTTTAATACTTTTGATCTATTAAAAATTATTATTTTCGAAAACTAGTAGTTCCATGTGATAGAACATTAAATTTCATACGATTTTGACTTTTGTTTCACTTGATTTGGACTTAGAATGAAGATTTTATGAAGAAAACAAAATTTTTATTTTTGAGTTTTCGACCATAGGTAAACTTGTTGTTTGGAGAAGGTGCAGAATCACATGCGGGCCATTTTCGCTCATGCGGACCTGTTTCACGAATGCACCATTTTCATTCATGCGGCCCAGTTTCGCTCATGCGAACAATTTTCGCTCATGCGGCCCAGTTTTGACACTTTTGCTCATTCGGCCCAGTTTGATAGTTTTAACAGTTTTGCTCATGCGGTCCAGTTTTGACAGTTTTGCTCATGCGGCCCAGTTTTGACAGTTCTTCCCTGCTACCTCTGGTTTTATCATGTGCACTTTTTATTCTATTATATTAGAATATAGTGATGTTGTGCTCACATGTTAACAAATGTTATGATCCTCACGACACCGTGGATTGTTTATGCATGTTAATCTATTGTATTTTGCCATCGATAATCGAGTGTGAGTATTGCCAAGGTATCACGTGTTGCGGATACGATAAGTTTGCCCGTGATAACTCATAAAAAGCTTGTACTCGTGACTCATCATTCTAGGAAGTTATCAAGTGTCCATGACCCGAGAACTTATAATAAATCTGTTAATAATTAACATGCTTGATTCATATATAGATCATTGGGAGGGAAGAATATTGCACTACCGGCTACCCTGATATCCAAGGGCCCCATGTAGAATGGAATCAACCTGCTAGGCAAGGGCTCCATGACTGACCAAGTTTACGTGTGCTGTGGCACTTATAAGACAAGTTTACATATTAGTTATGTTTACAAGACAAGTTATATGCAAGTTTTATTACAAGACAAGTTTTTCCCTTCAAACGAGTTTATAATTTCAAATAAGTTTATGTTTAATTATGACAAGTTACAAGTTATGTTTTATTACTCATGATTGTGATATGTATTAATTCAAGATAAGCGTATCCTTGGCCATCTCGGTTGACTGCAGTGTCGGTGGTAGCAATATTCTTAACAAGCATTTCTAGTAATTAGGGCTTGTGACAATGTCACGACTCGCATCCGGATTTGGAGCACGAGTACGCGGGTACGTCCAGCCTACGCCGCAGCATCGGCGGTAGAACACTGTCAAGTTCATGATACTATCTAAACAATCTCACACGAGCATCCAATCTCCATAAGGAGGCACGGATGACAGAATATAATTTGAACACATACTCAATCACATGACTACAGCACGATAAGATATCGAACAAATAAAATTAAATACAACACAAGTCTAAATGTAATAATCTAACTCAACAAATATCCATGGCTCAACAAGTATGCCGGAGACAAATCCGGTACAAAATAGTCTACTAAAAGAACTAACCAGAAAACTAATGATTCTGGCTAGACCTCCCGGAATCACAACTGAACTACCAAGCCCAAGTCTGTAGCTACTCACCATAGGGTCCATAAAGTGTCGAATACTGATCCTCTAAGGCATAGTCTGGAAAAATATTTCCAGTCAGGAAGGAGCAAAGTAAAATCTCAAATAACAGTTCCATTTAATTGATAAGGGCTATAAAGCAATAAACAGACGATACTAGATACTGAGAGAAGATAGTGAATAAATGCAATGGCAAAATAAGAGACAGGCAATGCAAAGAGACAGGCAATATAGGCAATATGATACAGTCAGTGGATATATGAAATGAAGAGAACAAGGTACAATATCATTTACGGGTGATGTAGTATATGATCTAAAATAGAGAACTGTAATCTATTCTAAGTTTTTGAAATAATAGTTTCAAAATGTGATCGGCTTGGGAACATGTACGAGAGCTATATGGCCTGGCTAATCATATGTGAAGAGCATGATTAACACTTACATTGTTCTATACTTGTATAAAAGGGGTATGATCACATTTCTTACTAACTACTCCCCCGCCCCCGACTAGTACTGTAGATCCAACCATGACATATCACGATACACGAGCAATATCCAATCTATCATGTACGATGTCTAATATAAATGTTGTGTACAATATCAATACGATAATAAATATAATATCTAATGACTGCAGATCCAAGCTATATACTAGTCCGTGTAGCACAGTATCAAGGATTCAGATGTAACATTTCTAGATTATTGAACTTATAGAAATTATCAAAGAATTGGAAATTATCAGAGAATGTACTTGCCTCGGGTCCTTAGCTGGTAATATCAATGTCCTGTTCCAGAGTATCGCCTGGATGAACCAACAGTCCTATAGACATATCACAAATATAACAGTTGTATCAGATGCTATATTAACACAATCATATACATCGAACTCAGGGCCGTGCCAGGTATGGCACTAGTCATCTAGGGTTAAGTGCGTCAAGTTGCACGGCCGTCGCTTCTGTGATTGCTGGGCAAGACAGACGATCAAAAATGGTACGGGGCTCGCCAGTACGTCAGTGTACGAGCGGTAGTCAACTGACAGTTCACCGGGTCAAGGTCGTGTGTAAAGACGGGGTATCCGTAATTACACTCGGGTCGTCTAGTAGGGATACATATATAGATATACATTTATACTCAGAATATATACACCAATTGAATACGTATATAATATATATATAAGTGTATATCAGTAATTTTGTACAAAATACGTATAAATGTATATACTCTAAATAGAAATATATATATATATATATATTTATATGTTAAAGATATACATAACACATATTATATATATATTACCAGTATTTAAGAATATATACATTTTGAATATATATACATATTTATATTTATATATATACTAGTAAAAATATACATGTATTATATTTATACATATACATACACCAATAAAATATACCTATACTATATATGTATAAAAGTACATATATATACACTAAATACAATTATATATATATGCTACACATATATATACCAAAATACCAACATATATATGTGTATATACATATACAAAAGTATACGTACTAAAATATATCATTTAATACATACATAGATATATATCTTTCAAAATACATATTTAATACACATTTACTATCTGAAATTATACCAAAACACACATGTATACATGTGAATACATATATACGTAATTTATACACTAAATACACATATACGCATACACATATACATATATACGTATTTATATACATACATACATATATATATATATATATATATATATATATATATATATATATATATATATATATATATAATGAAGGAGGGAAAGGGGGAGAGAAAGCTCACGGTGGTGGTCGGCTGACTGGCCGGCCGGAGGGGGCTCGGGATGAGCTGGGGAGCTGGGGGAAGTCGGACTGGCTTTAGGTGGTGGTGGTAGTGGTATACGGTGGTGATGGTGGTGGTTGTATGATGATGATGGTGGTGGTGATAGGTGAAGAGGAGGTGTACAGCAGGAGAAGGAAGTGATGGTGTGAGCTCTGTTGAAGTGAAGGTGATGGCTCGATAAGGTGGCCGACTAGATGGGTAAAGACGACCGGAGTTGCAGCTCGCCAGGGTCGGCTCGAGGGGTGGAGCTCGGGTTGATGATTGCTCGAGGTGGGGACTCGACTGGAGGTGCAGCGAGGGGTCAAAGCTCGGCTGCTCGCGCTGGAAGACGGCCGGAGGAGAAAGAGATGGATGGAGGGAGATGCAGCGGGAGAGCCGGTGGGAGGAGCAGGGAGTTGCTTCGGCTGAGCTTGGCCGGAGTCGGGCTCGAGTGGAGTTAGGAGGAGCTCGGGACTCGGCCGGAGCTGAGGAATGTAGGGAGGAGGGTGGTCGGTGACAGCACAGCCGGGGTCGAGCGAGTTCTGGGGGAGGCTCGGCTGTGCAGGAGGTCGGAGAAGGAGGAGTAGCTCGGAGCTCCAGGCGGGGCTCGGCCGGATGGCCGGGTGAACAGTAGAGGGGTTGGGTTTCCCCCCTTTTATGTATATTCAAATAAAAGAGAAGAAGAAAGGAAGAAGAAGAAGAAAGAAGAAAAAAGGAAGAAAGAATGGAGAAAAAATGGAAAGCCTACGGTTGGAGGCTTGTGAGGAGGTGGGGGCTTGCCTAGGTTTTGGGGATTTGGGCTTGTGATGGGACATTAAAAAGGGAGAGGGGTGAGGGAAATGAGTGGTGATGATGGACTTATTTTAAATGGGTGGTTAGGATTTGTCATGAAGGAATCCTTCATGTAAGGATGAGGGTTGGGGTTGATTAGTCAAAATTAGGGCTTCTCTATTGGGTTGAACCAATGGGGTGTTGACACCTAATGCAATAATTGCAAATTAGCCCCCTTTAATTTGGGTATTTGCACAGATACATAAAATGATAAAAATTTGGTGGGCGATTCGGTGTTTGGTGTTTTGTAGGGTGAGGGGGTGTTGTGTGTGTTGTATGGGCTTAATTAGTGGGGTACTGGAATTAAATCGAGATTTACGGAAATAGTCAAAATGGTATCCTCAATTTAATTAGAAATAAATGCAAGCTGTGTTTTAAAATTAATTAGGAGTACATGGGGCCAAAATTTGGTCGGGTCACAAATATCATTAGTGAAGAAGATCAGAACAGAATATTACCCTAATTTGTGTTGCACGAAAAATGGGTCAAGATTGCCTCCAATTTCGATTGGAACGCACAACGATACAAAATTGGAATTTATTTAGGAATTAAATAAACTTCCGCGATGAATATTGTTCGGCTAAAATAAAGCACAAGAGAGCATGATTATGAGTTGCAAAAAGGTCAGAATGGAGGGCAGGCATGTCTAGGACAAGTTTATGAATTTAGTTGGAAGACAAAAGCTGGGGTAGCGCTCCAAACATCGAAGCAACGGTAAGTTGCAACAATTAAATAAATTACGATAATTAATTACTACCTCCAATAATTTAATTCTAAATAAAACAATTAAATACATAATCCCCATTATTCGGTCTGGTGTTCGTCTAGTGGGCCTCTAGGTCAAGTCTACCAGCTTAAGAACACAGTATATAATATAATATATTTAAGTACACATCTCACACAATTATTTAATTTAAATACACATACCGAGAAATCATTTAATATAAATATCATAATATTAATAATATATAAAAAAGTTGAAAATACCCCTGTTTTTGGAACGTGATAGTGACAAGTCTACCCTCCTTAAAAGAATTTTGTCCTCAAAATTTAAAATCCTCATAGTAGTATTTATTCATATACATTATTATTTTCCATCAATAGTTAAAGTCACCAACCCACATAATCCTGGAATAATCCACCTTGTCATTTGACAATTTTCAAAAATTCTAAAATTATTGTATTCCTGAAAAATCCTCAAAACAAAATCAGTTTTCATTTTCCTTATAATTTTCTCCGAATTTTTTAAGTACAAAATTTAATACTCAAAATTTAATATCTACTCCTCAAATTTAATTTCAATTAATGCATATATATAAAATTGAAATCTCGTCCCAAAAAGTTTGAATTCAAATACTAATCCATCAATGATCTTATTTCTCGGTTTCCTTTTTTCTCAAAATACTCAACAATGCGATACTTATGGATTCTCCAAATGCAACATCCAAAATATAAAATTTAAAATTCAAAACTTGCAATCAAATAAATATAATGATAATCTCCCAAATTTTCCAAATTTTAATAACCAATTTAACCATATCATAATCTTCCTGGAATTAATAAATCATCAATTATGTCATGTTAATTTCTTAACCCTTTATTTAAATCGATGTTTATCCTCGAATTTTAATCATCTTGTCTCTCTTGTCAAGTCATAACCCCTTCATGAATCTTCGTCATGGTCAAACCCCAATAATCATGGTCTAAGAAAAATCCTTCCTACAATCATACAACATGCAATCTAAGGGGAATATGTACGGTCATGGTATCTTTTGTCATGGTATTGCAATCTCTGTATCAGGGTGTACTACTAACTATATTCTAACAAGATAATCATGCATACAACTACGGTACTAGGGAATCAGTTAATCAATCAAATAGGAAGGAACAGAAGGAAAGAAAAAACAGAACATGTTAACACATTACCTGCAGTATCGGTCTCCTTGACCGTCATCGCAAATGCCCCGCCCTGCTGGGGTGGTTCCCTTCGCGGGTGCTGAGCAATATACGGTTCCACAGGTAGCCTAACTGGATCTCTATAATTTGGAGCTACGCGCTGGCCGGGAAGATAAGGGGCTAGAAGACAATCCCTTACTCGATGTCCCGCAGCGCCGTAGTGCAAACAAAGTCCTAACCTCGTTCTACAGCTCTCCCAAAGGTGACCTGGCTTCTTACAGAAATGACAAGTCTGTTGTATCTCTCTCGGAGGCTGCTGCTGATCCTGCTGAACATGAACTGGTGCCTGGTACTGCTGTTGATGCTGAAATGCCCATGGCTGTTGCTAAATATGAAATGGTGCCTGGTACTGCGGTTGATACTGAATATGGGGACGCTTGGCCGGTCCTGCGCTACCATCCGTATCTCCAGAAATATTGTGACTCCTCTTAGGCCTGAGATCCAAATCCTCTTCTGCAATCTGGGCATCCATCGAGATACCCTCAAAGGTAGCGGTACGACGACCAGAAGTGTGCGACCTAATCTCTCTCGTCAGCCCCTTTCTAAATTTTCGGGCTCGATCTCCTGGGTCCCGAATCATAGACGATGCAAAATGGCTCAATCTACAAAATTCTGCAGCGTACTCGTCGACCGACATGTTTCCTTGAACCAAGTCATGAAACTGACTTTCCAAGGTTCCTAATGCCATATCGGGAAAGAACTTCTCCTTGAAGAGCTCCTTGAAGGTCTCCCAAGTAAGTCCTTGTACAGTAAGTCTTGGCTCCGTGCAATACCACGTGAGTGCGATATCGAACATCTGACTGCCAGCCGCCTCTATCCGTAAGCTCTCCGGAATCTGGGCCAATCGCAGGCTCCTCTCTTTGTCCTCTAGCCAGTCGTTAGCGTAGAGTATCCCTTCGGTGCCTTTGAACTCTCGAGGCATCATCCTTTTGAAGTCCACTATAGTGCCTGATCTCTGCTACTGCTGGCTAGGAAACTGCTGGTATTGTGCTACTCTCTCCAAAGCTTGGAGAGTCACCTGATGAGCATTATCCATGCTCTCTCTCATCAGCTCGGTTTGTGCCTGGTGTGCTTCTACTTGCACCCTCTGAGCCTCAGCTTGAACTCGCTGAGCGTCTGCCGTCACTCTCTGGGCATCTACCATGCCCTGGATCAAGGTAAACATTTGTGCCCCGTCAATGGACAAACCTCCGAAAATCGGAGTCGGTGGAGGAGGAAGGTTGTCCGTCACAACTGCGGCAATCCTCTGAACAGATGGGGGATGAGGATCCCCAAAAAGTGCAGAAACTCCTACATGTATCGGAGATGTAGGAGGAACTACGGCTGTCTGTCCCTCAGGTGGAGAGGTGGCAGACCCCTCTAAAGCTGGTGCTCCCACTCTCATAGACCGTGTCTTCGGCGACATCCTGAAGACGGATCCAAAAGAATCAATTAAGGCAAAAATACGATATCATCAAGGAAGGACAGTAAAGTTCTAAAGAAGCAACATTCATGATAAATAGATTGGAATAAATATTCCTAGTTGTGATTGCATAGGTCAATGATGCATCCATGGTTTGATACCTCTATCCCTCTAGGTACCACAGTTCTACTACAAGCACACTCACTGCTAGCTTTCCTACCTACTGCAATCGCTGATACTAGTTATTCTTATCACTCAAGTGCATATCAAATGCAACACATCATACTAAGTACTTTTTCCTCTAGTACAACCCTTAGATGGACACTCAAGTCAGTTTGCAGTGCAATCTCAATCATGCTCAAGCCAACAGATCCTTATACAAGCACCTCATCCACTCATATACTAATATATATCTTCTTCACTATAAGATTTTATCCTCCAAATAAAATCCTTAAAACTAACTCCTCGAATAATTTAAAGTAAAATGCATATACCTTCCTCAAAGTCAAATATTTAAATACTGAAACAAAAATTTTATCACTTCCAAAAATCCTTACAGCTTTGTCTAGGTTCATTGAATTGAATCTGAATCCTCAAAAAATTTAATAATAATATCTCAACTTCTCTAAATTCTTAAAAATTGTTATTTATTTTCAATCTTCAAATTATAATTTAAATCCATATCTTGTTAGTCCAATAGCCCTACTGTTAATCTTTCTCACTGTCCTCATCGACATGTGTCATCAGATAATACCATAAATTAGTTCGTAAGATTTATCATGATGAAATCAAACTCTATAATGAACCCAAGATCTTAATTTAATAACTGATCACAATGATCAAATTAATATCAACAAGTGAGAATGGACGGAACAAGGAAAATGATTTAAATTGGAAATTATAATAAGATTCTCAGGGGTCATCCCAGGAATCTCTCAAGGAATTGTGATTGAGTATTCGCTCTCATCCTAGTATGCTATATCCTAGATCCTATCACAGGCACGTAGTAGTACAACTGAGATGTCACACTACCACGACATAGCACAACTCGCGAAGTCTGACCTGCATGGGCCACCACTAAAAATGTGTCACGACCCACACCCGAAATTGGGGCACGAGTACGCGGGTACGTCCAGCCTACGCCGCAGCATCGACGGTAGAACGCTGTCAAGATTATGATACTATCTAAACAATCTCATATGAGCATCCAATCTCCATAAGGAGGCACGGATGATACAATATAATTTGAACACATACTCAATCACATGACAACAGCACGATAAGATATCGAACAAATAAAATTAAATACAACACATGTCTAAATGTAATATTCTAACTCAACAAATATCTATGGCTCAACAAGTATGCCGGAGACAAATCCGCTACCAAATAGTCTACTAAAAGAACTAACCAGAAAACTAATGATTCCGGCTAGACCTCCCGGAATCACAACTGAACTACCAAGCCCAAGTCTGCAGCTACTCACCATAGGGTCCATAAAGTGTCGGATACTGATCCTCTAAGGCATAGTCTGGAAAAATATTTCCAGTCAGGAAGGAGCAAAGTACAATCTCAAATAACAGTTCCATTTAATTGATAAGGGCTATAAAGCAATAAACAGACGATGCTAGATACTGAGAGAAGACAGTGAATAAATGTAATGGCAAAATAAGAGACAGGCAATGCAAAGAGACAGGCAATATAGGCAATATGATACAGTCAGTGCAAATATAAAATGAAGAGAACAAGGTACAATATCATATACGGGTGATATAGTATATGATCTAAAATAGATAACTGTAATCTATTCTAAGTGTTTGAAATAGTAGTTTCGAAATATGATCGGCTTGGGAACATGTACGAGAGCTATATGGCCTGGCTAATCATATGTGAAGAGCATGATTAACACTTACATTGTTCTATACTTGTATAAAAGGGGTATGATTACATTTCTTACTAACTACTCTCCCGTCCCCAACTAGTACTGTGGATCCAACCATGACACGTCAGATACACGAACAATATCCCATCTATCATGTACGATGTCTAATATAAATATCGTATACAATGTCAATACGATAATCAATGTAACATCTCATCACTGCAGATCCAAGCTATATACTAGTCTGTTTAGCACAGTATCAAGGATTCAGATGTAACATTTCTAGATTACTAAACTTATAGAAATTATCAAAGAATTGGAAATTATCAGAGAATGTACTTGCCTCGGGTCCTTAGCTGGTAATACCAATGTCCTGATCCAGAGTATCGCCTGGATGAACCAACAGTCCTTTAGACATATCACAAATATAATAATTATATCAGATGCTATACTAACACAATCATATACATCGAACTCAGGGCCATGCCAGGTATGGCACAAGTCATCTAGGGTTAAGTGCGTCAAGTTGCACGACCGTCGCGTCTGTGATTGTTGGGCAAGACAGACGATAAAAAATGGTACGGGGCTCGCCAGTACGTCAGTGTACGTGCGGCAGTAAACTAACAGTTCTCCGGGTCAAGGTCGTGTGTAAAGACGGGATATCCATAATTACACTCGGGTCATCTAGTAGGGATACACATATAGATATACATTTATACTCAGAATATATACACCAATTAAATACGTATATAATATATATATAAGTGTATATCAGTAATTTTGTACAAAATACGTATAAATGTATATACACTAAATAGAAATATATATATTTATATGTTAAAGATATACATAACACATATTATATATATATTACCAGTATTTAAGAATATATACATTTTGAATATATATACATATTTATATTTATATATATACTAGTGAAAATATACATGTATTATATTTATACATATACATACACCAATAAAATATACCTATACTATATACGTATAAAAGTACATATATATACACTAAATACAATTATATATATATGCTACACATATATATACCAAAATACCAATATATATATGTGTATATACATATAAAAAAATATACATACTAAAATATATCATTTAATATTAATACATACATAGATATATATCTATCAAAATATGTATTTAATACACATTTACTATCTGAAATTATACCAAAACACACATGTATACATGTGAATACATATATACGTAATTTATACACTAAATACACATATACGCATACACATATACATATACATATATATATATATATATATATATATATATATATATATATATATATATATATATAATGAAGGAGGGAAAGGGGGAGAGAAAGCTCACGGTGGTGGTCGGCTGACTGGCCGGCCGGAGGGGGCTCGGGATGAGCTGGGTAGCTGGGGGAAGTCGGACTGGCTTCAGGTGGTGGTGGTGGTGGTATACGGTGGTGATAGTGGTGGTTGTATGATGATGATGGTGGTGGTGATAGGTGAAGATGAGGTGTACAACAGGGGAAGGAGGTGATGGTGTGAGCTCTGGTGAAGTGAATGTGATGGCTCGATAAGGTGGCCGACTGGACGGGTGAAGACGACCGGAGTTGCAGCTCGCCGGGGTTGGCTCGAGGCATGGAGCTCGGGCTGATGATAGCTCGAGGTGGGGACTAGACTGGAGGTGCAGCGAGGGGTCGGAGCTCGGCTGCTCGGGCTGGAAGACGGCCGGAGGAGAATAAGATGGATGGAGGGAGAACAGCGGGAGAGCCGGTGGGAGGAGCAGGGAGTTGTATGCTTGATTTTGGCCGGAGTCGGTCTCGAGTGGAGTTGGGAGGAGCTCGAGACTCGGCCGGAGCTGAGGAATGTAGGGAGGAGGGTGGTCGGTGACAGCACAGCCGGGGTCGAGCGAGTTCTGGGGGAGGCTCGGCTGTGCAGGAGGTCGGAGAAGGAGGAGTAGCTCGGAGCTCCAGGCGGGGCTCGGCTGGATGGCTGGGTGAATAGTAGAGGGGTTGGGTTTCCCCCCTTTTATGTATGTTCAAATAAAAGAGAAAAAGAAGAAGAAAGGAAGAAGAAGAAGAAGAAGAAGAAGAAGAAAGAAAAAGAAAGGAAGAAAGAATGGAGAAAAAATGGAAAGCCTACGGTTGGAGGCTTGTGAGGAGGTGGGGGCTTGCCTAGGTTTTGGGAATTTGGGCTTGTGATGGCACATTAAATAGGGAGAGGGGTGAGGGAAATGAGTGGTGATGATGGATCTATTTTAAATGGGCGGTTAGGATTTGTCAAGAAGGAATCCTTCATGTAAGGATGAGAGTTAGGGTTAATTAGTCAAAATTAGGGCTTCTCCATTGGGTTGAACCAATGGGGTGTTGACACCTAATGCAATAATTGCAAATTAGCCCCCTTTAATTTGGGTATTTGCACAGACACATAAAATGATAAAAATTTGGTGGGCGATTCGGTGTTTGGTGTTTTGTAGGGTGAGGGGGTGTTGTATGTGTTGTATGGGCTTAATTAGCGGGGTACTGGAATTAAATCGAGATTTACGGAAATAGTCAAAATGGTATCCTCAATTTAATTAGAAATAAATGCAAGCTGTGTTCTAAAATTAATTAGGAGTACATGGGGCCAAAATTAGGTTGGGTCACAAATATTATTAGTGAAGAAGACTCAGAACAGAATATTACCCTAATTTGGGTTTCACGAAAAATCGGTCAAGATTGCCTCCAATTTCGATTAGAACGCACAACGATACAAAATTGGAATTTATTTAGAAATTAAATAAACGTCCGCGACGAATATTGTGCGGCTAAAACGAAGCACAAGAGAGCATGATTATGAGTTACAAAAAGGTCAGAATAGAGGGCGGGCATGTCTAGGGCAATGTTGTGAATTTAGTTGGAAGACAAAAGCTATGGTAGCGCTCCAAATATTGAAGCAACGATAAGTCACAACAATTAAATAAATTACGGTAATTAATTACTACCTCCAATAATTTAATTCTAAATAAAACAATTAAATACATAATCTAGATTATTCGGTCAGGTGTTCGTCTAGTGGGCCTCTAGGTCAAGTCTACCAGCTCAGACATTAAGAACACAGTATATAATATATTATATTAAAGTTCACATCTCATATAATTATTTAATTTAAATACACATATCGAGAAATTATTTAATATAAATACCATCATATTAATAATATATAAAAAAGTCGAAAATACCCCTGTTTTCGGAACGTGGTAGTGACAGTCAACCCTAGTTAGTTAATTTTAGCAAGCCGTAGTAATGATTGGCCGTGCAATGAATGTTGATTCTTTTATTTATAGCTCGCTCTTCTTGTTTCATTTCTTTGACGCATGGTTAGAGTGCAAAGTCTTGCTCGGGTGAAGGGCTGCAATCCCAATCCTTGTTTGGTTTAAGGGTTATGGTCCCGATCCAGAGCAGTTCCTATGCCCTCTTGCCGCTCGTCGCCTTACTTTCATTTATAGTACTTGTTATCAGTTCTTCCAGTTATATTTTGAGATGAGTATATTGGTATTGTACAAGTCTCGACACACATTTATTTTAATAGGTCTCTTTCTGCTAATGAAGTGATATGTTTTCTCTATCACCTTGAGCTCATTTATGGTACTTGTTGCTGGGGTTCTGACCCCACTGGTTTTGTTTGGCCAGATTTACCTGAGGAGAACCAGAATCTCCCGTACTTCTAGCAAGATGATTCGCACTCGTAAGACTGCGACCGAAGCTCGCGAGTAGGTTTTCTTCTTCCACCCCTCATTTTAATTTCTTATTTTGTGGTGTTTAGCAAGGGACATGGTTAGCTCCTTATATTTTTGTGACTATGGTCAACATGATGTATATATTAGACCATGGCTGGTATATTTGATCATGTATAATTATAATCTGCTAGTGCAGCATTTTGTATTCACTAGCTTCATGATCATATGTGACATATAATTTGGGATGCCTCTTTACTTTCATGTATGATATACTCTTGAGATTGTTGTTTATGGATTGAGATACTAGGATTTGTCAACCTTAGGACTGACATTATAGCATATGTTAGAGTCTAACCCATTTGTCTTCTTGACAGCCGTGACCACCGTACGATATTTTTATACCTTGTACGGAGTAGCTGGCCATGTCTGTCCTCGTATTTAACTTGTTTTCTGGGAGCGGGGCATGATAAGATTTTTGTGGTGGCCCATGCAAGTCTATTTTACAGACTTGTGGGAGGACTCATCTTGTTAGAATCTTAATCCTTTATAATCTTTGATGGCACTCTACTTACAACATGCAACTTTTGCTTTCCTTGAACTTCAAACTTGCTTGACATGATTGTTCCATTCCCGTCCCTTATTGATTTCCTTGTGTCCTTTTCCTTCAGGGGACTCTACTTGCTCCTCCTTCTGAGGATTCCGTTGTACCCCTAGTATATCTGATAATAGGCCAGGATCAGGCCCCGCCATTGAACCAAGGGCAAGCACTAGTAGTTCTTCATCAGTCGACTTCGTAAATTACACATGTCCGACCTGCACAATCTGTAGTGCCCCGCTCCGCGTAGGCACTATGTACAAGTAAGATCGCCTTGCTTGCTCGAACAAAAGTCTTCTCAGAGAGTTCCCGACCGATTAATCAATATGAGTGGGCAGAACTGCATTCTCTGACTCTTGCACGACTTAATAATGAATCTGAGTTTTTGAATGCTTGTTTGCTTAAGAAGAATATTTTCATAAGAGAATGATAGAACCGACTCAGTATGCTAATAAGAGAACTCACATAGCTTGTCATTAAAACGAATATGCTGCCTAACTAAAAGAATATGAATGCTTGTTAGAAATAAAATAGAACCATTGCTATGCTAAGAGAAAGATAGATATGTGCATGCTTAGAAATACCGACACAGCTATTGAACGAACCTTTGCTATGCTAAGAAAGATAAGTAAAATGAATCGTTCAGGTATGTCCCTTGAATATGCTAAAGAAAGAGATAGTTTTTGCATGTTAAGTATGAATCAATTGTGCTTGCCTTTATATGTTTCGTTGTCTGTTTGCTATATCGAACTGCTAAGTGAAAATGTGTGAGTGCAGTGACTAATAGTACGCCCTGAGGATACGGCCCGCAAGGGTCTAGTGGGGTGTGCTATTAGTAATATAAAAAGATGTGCTTCGTTGGAAAGATATGTTTGATGAGACTGCATATGTTTTGCTTGATCATTGTTTTGCTTGAACTATGTGTTTATGTCATTGCATTGGTCTTGGACAACTTGTGCACAAGGTCTTGTCTCTCGAATGATTCCTGGGGCACTGGGAATCGCTCGGTCCAGAAGAGATTTTTGGATCGCCCTGAGGTGTACGGCTCGCAAGGGTCTAGTGGGGCCATATGTCTATTAGTGAGATGGGCTTGTACGTCCCAACTGCTAATCATGGGGCGACCCATGGACCGTCATATAGATAGGGTGCATGCTAGGTTTACCTTCTTGCATACCTATCTATTGTTGACGCCAGAGATGATACATAGTTATGAATATGCAAATTGTGACTGACTTGTGTGTCTGCTGCAGGGATAACCGTTCGGCTATGGGGTAAGAAATATAAGTTTATGCATAAGCCTGCTCATTCATTTTGTCTGCATCATAGAGATTATCTGATAGAGCTTCATGCATTGCATCGGTCAGACAATGACTATTAGTGCAGAGCTGAACCTCAGTCACAGCTGCTAATAGGATCAGAATGTGAGTCATTGGTTAGCTGGACTACCGCTACCGATCCTGAGTTTCTCGGGGACCGAAATCATATAGATGTGTCTACTTGTGTGCTAATGAATAAATGATAGTCCACTTGATAAGTTTGCTTTAAATTCGATATAATCAGTCTGCTAAATAAGCTTTGCCCTAAGAGTTAGATTT
This sequence comes from Iris macrosiphon, assembly GCA_036927795.1. Classification (NCBI taxonomy): domain Eukaryota; kingdom Viridiplantae; phylum Streptophyta; class Magnoliopsida; order Asparagales; family Iridaceae; genus Iris; species Iris macrosiphon. The sequence goes on along the minus strand of JAYESA010000017.1, from coordinate 54,465,641 downwards.
GTGTTGCACAATACATGCTGCGCACTGCACGATAGAGCACTGTCCCGATTCGTATGCTTATAAGTTTGAATATGCAAACTGTTTCAAAGTTATGTTTTCAAAGATGTAATCTGACTATTGTTCTGAACGACATGAAATAAACTTAGGTAAAACTAGCAAGATCACTAGTAATGTAATATTTTGCCATATGATTACTTAGTGTGGGTTTCAGGGGGTGTAGCTTCTGTTCAGTTGTTTTATCTCACCAGTACTTGTATAAAGTGCTGACCCACCAACAGTCTGCTTGTTCTCAGGTGCTTGTTCGTGCGAGGAAGCGATAGCCGTGTCTCATCCCAAGGAACCAAAAATCTGGAGTCGATGCCTTGATGCCGCATCGAGCTGTGCCTGCTTGAGTTGCTTTTATATAGAGGGACATAATGTATGGAACGGTGTTATTGTAATCGAGAGAAGAGTGCTTGAGCGATTTGTAACCTCGACCATGTACCGCTTGTAACATTTTTGATTATCAATAAAAGAGCTTATTTTTCATGTGCCATTGTGTTCTTCACTTTTTTGCAATGTTATGTGCCGCTGCTTCAGTATTGAATAGCTTACTTGCCCTTGTTCATAGCTCTGGCCTTGTGCAAGTGCATCTTAGGCTAGCACGGTATCACGTCCCGATGAGAACGATTGTCGGGAGAGCTGTAACTCGGTGATTCACGTTCAGCAGGGACTATCGAGCTCGCGGGAGATTGGGGCATGACATAATGGTATCAGAGCGACTCAATTCCTTGCCCATTCCGTTGCCTCCGACTCTGAGTTGTGATTGCGATGCAAAGAACGTTCCATACAATAAGTCCGTAAATATTCTCAAAGATGTGCACAAAAAGTCTTCTGGATTTGTTTCCCTTGCTTGAGATGTGATTTGTAATTTCTGGATTTGTTGAGTTTTGATTAAGGAAGGTGAGGGATGAGGACTATCGCTGCTCAGTATTTTTGTATGAGTTTCTCCTTGAGTTTCGAGGACGAAACTCTTTGTTGGTGGATAAATATGTAGTGCCCCGCTCCGCGTAGGCACTATGTCCAAGTGAGATCGCCTTGCTTGCTCAAACGAAAGTCTTCTCGAAGAGTTTCCGACCGATTAATCAATGTGAGTGGGCAGAACTGCATTCTCTGACTCTTGCACGACTTAATAATGAATCTGAGTTTTTGAATGCTTGTTTGCTTAAGAAGAATATTTTCATAAGAGAATGATAGAACTGACTCAGTATGCTAATAAGAGAACTCACATAGCTTGTCATTGAAACGAATATGCTGCCTAACTAAAAGAATATGAATGCTTGTTAGAAATAAAATAGAACCATTGCTATGCTAAGAGAAAGATAGATATGTGCATGCTTAGAAACACCGACACAGCTATTGAACGAACCTTTGCTATGCTAAGAAAGATAAGTAAAATGAATCGTTCAGGTATGTCCCTTGAATATGCTAAAGAAAGAGATAGTTTTTGCATTTTAAGTATGAATCAATCGTGCTTGCCTTTATATGTTTCGTTGTCTGTTTGCTATATCGAACTGCTAAGTGAAAATGTGTGAGTGCAGTGACTAATAGTACGCCCTGAGGATACGGCCCGCAAGGGTCTAGTGGGGTGTGCTATTAGTAATGTGAAAAGATATGCTTCGTTGGAAAGATATGTTTGATGAGACTGCATATTTTTTGCTTGATCATTATTTTGCTTGAACTATATGTTTATGTCATTGCATTGGTCTTGGACAACTTGTGCACAAGGTCTTGTATCTCGAACGATTACTGGGGAACTGGGAATCGCTCGGTCCGGAAGAGATTTTTGGATCGCCCTGAGGTATACGGCTCGCAAAGGTCTAGTGGGGCGATATGTCTATTAGTGAGATGGGCTTGTACGTCCCAACTGCTAATCATGGGACGACCCATGGACCGTCATATAGATAGGGCGCATGCTAGGTTTACCTTCTTGCATACCTATCGATTGTTGACGCCAGAGATGATATATAGTTATGAATATGCAAATTGTGACTGACTTGTGTGTCTGCTGCAGGGATAACCGTTTGGCTATGGGGTAAGAAATTTAAATTTATGCATAAGCTTGCTCATTCATTTTGTCTGCATCATAGAGATTATCTGATAGAGCTTCATGTATTGCATTGGTCAGACAATGACTATTAGTGCAGAGATGAACCTCGGTCACAGCTGCTAATAGGATCAGAATGTGAGTCATTGGTTAGCTGGACTACCGCTACCGATCTTGAGTTTCTCGGGGACCGAAATCATATAGATGTGTCTACTTGTGTGCTAATGAATAAATGATAGTCCACTTGATAAGTTTGCTTTTAATTCGATATAATCAGTCTGCTAGATAATCTTTGCCCTAAGAGTTAGATTTGTGTTGCACAATACATGCTGCGCACTGCACGATAGAGCACTGTCCCAATTCGTATGCTTATAAGTTTGAATGTGCAAACTGTTTCAAAGTTATATTTTTAAAGATATAATCTGACTATAGTTCTGAACGGCATGAAATGAACTTAGGTAAAACTAGCAAGATCACTAGTAATATAATGTTTTGCCACATGATTACTTAATGTGGGTTTCAGTGGGTATAGCTTCTATTCAGTTGTTTTATCTCACCAGTACTTGTATAAAGTGCTGACCCACCAACAGTCTGCTTGTTCTCAGGTGTTTCTTCGTGCGAGGAAGCGATATCCGTGCCTCATCCCAAGGAACCGGAAATCTGGAGTCGATGCCTTGATGCCGCATCGAGCTGTGCCTGCTTGAGTTGCTTTTATATAGAGGAACATAATGTATGGAACGGTGTTATTGTAATCGATAGAAGAGTGCTTGAGCGATCTGTAACCTCGGCCATGCGCCGCTTGTAACATTTTCGATTACCAATAAAAGAGCTTATTTTTCATGTGCCATTGTGTTCTTTACTTTTCTGCAATATTATGTGCCGCTGATTCAGTATTGAATAGCTTACTTGCCCTTGTTCAAAGCTCTGGCCTTGTGCAAGTGCATCTTAGGCTTGCACGGTATCACGTCCCGATGAGAACGATTGTCCTGCGGGAGAGCTGTAACATGGTGATTCACGTTCAGCGGGGACTATCGAGCTCGCGGGAGATTGGGGCGTGACACAATCAGCCCCACCAAACTTGCCCGAACGGCCAGTCCAATCTATGCCGCCATTCGTACCTGCCCAGTCAGCTTAGCCAGCCCAGCCAGCACCCCCAATTCTCCATTACAGCCAGAACAGGCAGGCCCACAGGCTATGTTGGGGATGATCCAAGCTATGATGATGGTAAAACAACAACAACAATAATAACTCTATCTTCAGCAATAAGTGGTCCAACTCTACCAGCAGTTTCAGCAAGGGCAGGAACAAATCAACATAACTCTTTGCCAAGGAGTTAGAGTAGCACTCGAGAATAGTGGGCATTATAGCCACAACTCAGCGTTAATTGTTAGTCGCTTGCACCCGACCAAGTTCCTTGGCACGGAGGATGTCGTCTCAACAGATTTTGGCTCCAGGATTTTGAGGCTATCCTGGATGAGACTAAGACTCCTGAGGACGAGAAGGTGAAAGTTATAAAGCAACAACTAACAGATCTTGCCCAAGATTGGTGGGTAGCGCAAGAAATGGAGATTCCAAAGCCCATTAATTGGAGGACATTTAAAGAGCATTTTCAAGAGAAGTATTTCCATGCGGCCGCCAAGTTCCAGCTCCAGTAGCAGTTCATCAACCTCTATCAGCAAATGAGATCAATCGACCAGTATGCGGCCGAGTTTTGTCGACTTAGTCGATTTGCTCCCCATGTAGTATCATTTGAGGATGATTGAGCCAAGAGATTCGAGCAGGGTTTACATTTAGAGATTCAACAGTTCATGGTAGGTTACGATTATGCCACATATGATTCAGTATTGAGGGCAGCTAGGTCCCAAGAACTTGTTGGCCAGAGATTAGTAGCAAGAACCGGAGGCCAAAAGAGGTCCCACTCATCCATGAGAGGCGTCAGTATTCAGTCATCACCTCCAGCACCTGCAGTCAAAGATCCTCGCCCGTCTGTATCTCCAGCTTCTATAGTAATCTTAGTACAGTCTATGAGACAGTCAGCATCAGCAGGGTATAGCCACTGTGGCAAGCCAGGGCAAACCAGAGATTACTGTAGAAGGGCCAATGGACAATGCCTCAGAAGTGGGGCATCTGACCATATGATTGGTTCATGCTCACTTTTGAACCCTGAGGCTTCCTAAGTTCGACCGTTACCACCTTTGCCTCAGGCAACGTTTGATGGTCCTAGGGTACCAACATTAGCAGTTCGACCCCTAACCCAGCGTCCTCTCCCGACACAGATTCAGCAGTTCCAACAGCAACGTCCAGCTCAATATGCGCAAGTCTAGCAAGCCCAGCAAGCCCAGCAAGTAAGGCACAACCAGCAGCAAGTTAGAGCAGCAGCTCCTCGGCGTGAGCGTGCATAAGGATTCGGCAACCTGGAGCAATTATTAGCCGCAGGCGCTACGATTGTGGCTAAGATTCCTGAGGTTCCTTTAGTCTATCTTATTCTTGGGTTCTTGTCAGGCGACCTTGTATTCCGATATGTTGGGAGTGCAATAGTCATCTCGATACCTTCGTCGTGTAGAGATGAGATTTTTATCCTACTCTTTTGCCTCCGTATCCTGTGGTACGTGATGCCTATCATGCGACCTGGCTGGGAAGGCACGCCCTGGATCAGAGTCATGTCCTTGAAAAGATCATTGGTACCGACTTACCTCAAGGCTTGGCTCTTGTCCATTTTATGAGTCAGCATTGGCAAGCGAGGACGAGTTCCTATTTAACTAACTCAGGGGTATATGTATCCATATACCTCCATTCTTTCTGTGTGTTGCTTTTGTGCATTTATTTATTAGTTATTTTTTGCAACTATCCTTTCTATTTTAGCTATAATCCTTTGATTAGTGACTTGTGGTTTCCTGAGCTTTCTCGTATGTCCTAGTTCGACTAACCTTGGTAAAATTCTGAGAACAAAATTTTTCTAAGGAGGGTAGAGATATCACACCTGTTTCAAGATTTGATATTTCTTGAATTTTTAGAATTTAAGTTTTTTCTGATAATGTATTCCTACTGTATTTTTTATATTGGTTCATGTCTTTTACTTATTGCTTTATTTTCTGTTGTTAAGAGAGACTATCCGAGACCAGTAAAATACCTATTGGCATTGCCATAGACCCAATTTAGGATCCGCATGTAGAATGGGCACTTGGTTCGGTTCATTTGATTGAACCCATGACTAAACCATCTTCCTTTTCTCTTTAGTTTATATATGAGTATTTCTCTCTCCTCCCTTTTCATTCTTCATTTTCACTTTTCCGCTTTTTTCTTCCTTCTTTTCCTTAAGCTCTCCTAGTCAAACCTAACCCTTGGGAGAAGTTGCTGTATCTTGGACCATGAGAGGAGAGGCTAGGAAGCAACTCCAGGCAAGTACATCTTGCTCAAATGATTAAGCCATAAAATTTGGATTTTATTTATATTATATAAATTAAAAATGTGGTTGATGGAAAATATTCTTCTTCTGTTCCTCATTATTTTTTGTTATTAGAGTTTTGTGTTTTGATGGATGATTTGGAGTAGATCTGTATTTCAAGTTAGGATTTCTATCGGTTCCATGAGTTTTTCTTGGTTTTGATCTATTAAAACTTATTATTTTTGAAAACTAGTAGTTCCATGTGATAGAGTATTAAATTTCGTACGATTTTGACCTTTTTTTACTTGATTTGGACTTAAATGAACATTTTATGAAGAAAACAAATTTTTTGTTTTTGAGCTTTCGACCATAGCTGAACTTGCTGTTTGGAGAAGGTACCGAATCCCATGCAGCCCATTTTCGCTCATGCGGCCCAGTTTTTACAGTTTTGTTTATGCGGCCCAATTTTTACATTTTTGACAGTTTTAACAGTTCTTCCCTACTACCTCTGGTTTTATCATGTGCACTTTTTCTTCTATTATGTTAGAATTTAGTGATGTTGTGCTCATATATTAAAACATAATTTATGATCCTCACGACACCGTAGATTATTTGTGCATGTTAATCTATTATATTTTGGCATCGGCAATCGACTGTGAATATTGCCAATGTATCGCTTATTGATAATACGATAAGTTCGCCAGTGATAACTCATGAAAAGCTCGTACTCATGACTTTTCATCTAGGAAGTTCTCAAGTGTCCATGATCCGAGAACTTGTAATAAATCTGGTAATAATTAATATGCTTGATTCATATATAGATCATTGGAAGGGAAGAAGATTGCTCTACCGGCTACCCCGATCTCTAAGGGATCCATGCATCATGGAATCACCCTGCTAGGCAAGGGCTCCATGACTGACCAAGTTTACGTGTGATGTGGCACTTACAAGACAAGTTTATATATTAGTTATATTTACAAGACAAGTTGCATGCAAGTTTCGTTACAAGACAAGTTTTGCCCTTCAAATGAGTTTATGATTCCAAACAAGTTTTATGTTTAATTATGACAAGTTGCAAGTTATGTTTCATTACTTATGGATTATGATATGTATCAATTCGAGACAAGAGTACCCTTGGCCATCTAGGTTGACTGCAGTGCCGGTGGTAGCAATATTCTTAACATGCATTTCTAGTAATTTGGGCTTCTGGTAACCCTAGTTAGTTAATTTAGCAAGCCGTAATAATGATTGGTCGTGCAATGAATGTTGTTTCTTTTATTTATAGCTCGCTCTTCTTGTTTTATTTCTTTGACACGTGGTTTGAGTGCAAAGTCCTGCTCGGGTGAAGGGTGGCAATCCCGGTCCTTGTTTGGTTTAAGGGTTATGGTCCCGATCCAGAGTAGTTCCTATGCCCTTCTGCCGCTCGTCGCCTTACTTTCATTTATAGCACTTGTTATCAGTTCTTCCAGTTAGATTTTGAGACGAGTACATTGGTATCGTACAAATCTCGACCCATATTTATTTTAATAGGTCTCTTTCTGCTAATGTTATAATATGTTTTCTCTATCACTTGAGCTTATTTGTGGTACTTGTTGCTTGGGGTATTGACTCCACTGGTTTGGTTTGGCTAGATTTACCCGAGGAGAACCAGAATCCCCCGTACTTCCAGCAAGATGATTCACACTCATAGGAATGTGACCGAAGCTCATGAGTGGGTTTTCTTCTTCCACCCCTCATCTTGATTTCTTGTTTTGTGGTGTTCAGCAAGGGGCAGGGGTAGCTCCTTTTATTTTGTGACTACGGTCAACATGATGTATATATTAGACCATGGCTCGTATATTTGATCATGTATAATTATACTCTGCTAGTGCAGTATTTTGTATTTACTAGCTTTATGATCATATGTGACATATAATTTTGGATGACTCTTTACTTTCATGTATGAAATACCCTTGATATTGTTGTTGATGGATTGAGATACTAGAATTTGTCAGCCTTAGGACTGACGTCATAGCATGCTAGAGTCCAACCCATTTGTCTTCTTGATAGTTGTGACCGCCGTACGACATTTTCATATCTTGTACGGAGTAGCTGGTCATGTCCATCCTCGTATTTACCCAATATTCTGGGGGCATGACGTGACGAGCAAGCTATCTATTATCTCAGCAAAACAATGATTAGTTCGAACATAGGTACAATCGGGTCGAGAAAGAATGTCTTGCTCTGGTATTCATCATCCAAAAGACTCGCCATTACATGACAGGGCAAACCATCTATATAATCTCTCGAGTGAACCCCCTCAGAGTCTCATGACCATGCCCAAGGCACTTAACTCTCGCCAAGCCACACGGGGAATCCTACTGTCACCCTATGACATAGTATTCATCCCGCAAAAGGCTGTTAAGGGCCAAGCATTGGCCGACTTTCTGGTACCCAATCCGATACTAGAGACTTCAAAGATCTACGATAAAATCCCTGACGAGGTGATGGATTCCAATACTGTCACGAAAAGAAGATCTGTTTAACAAATGTTCTTTGATGATGCTTTCAGAATAGGGCAACATCATCGCCGGAGTTGGAATAGTGCTAATTTCTCCCTACGACCTCATCATACAACGTGCATACTCGTCATGGAGCCGTGTTCCAATAATGTTGCAGAATATAACGCTCTCATCATTGGGCTCCAACTAGCTAAACAATAGGAGGTTGATTACCTATAAGCCTATAGTGATTCCAAATCAATAGTCAGTCAAGGCCGCGGCGAGTATGAAGTTTGTAACGAGGACGGCTCAGGATCTTTTTTTTTACGTAGATCCTTTTGTATTAGGGATTCTCTTGTATAGTTACACCATTATTTTTTGGCGATATATATATATATATATATATATATATATATATATATATATATGTATGTATTCTAATTATTTATCAGCTATTTTAATATTTAGAGGAAAAATAAAGAGTGTTGCTTCGTACGAGACTTTCCAATTCTTCAACCTTCGCGAAGGCCTAGCGACCAATCCAAATCGTAATTTCTGTAGAATTGTTTTAGTGTCGGTTGTCCAAATACCTTTTCAGTACGCTATTTTCGAGATTTTGAGAGATTCTGAACTCGGATTCACGATCCGTTTGATGTTTTGGGAATCTAACACAGAGAACTTTCTTGTAGATATTTTTTAGAATTTATTATATTAATTTATATCATGTTTAATTTGTGCAAACCCTAGACCCCTAGTGACCTGGCGATCGGTAAAACTAGAATTTGTAACTATGATGTCTTACAAACGATGCAAGATTTGGATGAACCATCAATTCTTGCGTTCTTGTGGCATTGAAATCTATAAGATGGTATATCAAATTTCAAATTCGTGTTGGTTGACTTTTTATTCAATTGAATGTCTCAATTTGCGTGTCACGAATATCGTATTTGTAAACTTGACCCTAATGGTTAAAATTCATGGTTAACATACAAATCAGAACTTAATATAGGAAACACATGATTTTAAATGTTTTTATTGATATTTATTAGTAAACATATTAGAAAAATTAATTATTTAGGATCGACAATTATTCGTAGAATTTGTAGATCTAACTTATGCTAAATTTTGTATGATGGGGTACGCGACGGGATGGGATGATTGGATATCTAGTAGATTGGATCATGCGTCTTGAGATTGTGATTACTACCTTCAAAAAAATGCAAGTATACCTTGCCATTTTTCAGAATTTTATGATTTATATTTCTTTGTTCAATATTTTATGCTCGCTAAACCATAGTGCTCATTCCCTTATCTATTGGTTGTAGATTATTATTAGTTAATTTTACATAGAATTGTCTCTTGTGTATTTGGTACCTATTGACATGTATTTGGACACAAAGAGTTGCATACATAATAGTTAGAGATGTTGTACCTTTATGTGTTATATGAGTAGTTGTATTTTGGTTCTTGTTTCGTTCCTACACTTGGTTTAATAATAGTCCATGACCTACTAGATTTTTGCTTGGTATAGACTCGACTTGTAGTCTCATTGGGTGGGAAGGAAAGTTCCTAGGTGCTTGGGCTATGTTGTACGTGTCGTGTCTGTATTGATAGTATCTTGGATGAGCGCTACCTGATGAGTATTTGATTATGTCTCGTGATGAGCACTACATTTTGTGTCTTGATAGCTTCTCGATGGAGCGTTACTCATATACCCGAGTCAGTCGGCCCAAGTATTGAACGTTGTCCTCGTTTGCATTTACACATAGACTGGTTAGCAGTCGTATACCTATATTTTCTATCGTTCCTTTCTGTATGGTTATATCATTTCATATTGGCATATTTCTATGTTTCTTGTTACGTCCCAATGAGGACCTAGTTCCTTTCCAGGCATAGATTAGCAAGACTATCCCCAGGTGTAAGGTTCAGGATCATATTCTTTAGCAGAAGACGAGAAGGTCTTACCTTTTGAGTTTCCATGATGGATTATTAGTTTAGTTTAGTCTTCCTTTCATTTCAGTAACTTGTGGCTGACCCTTTTTATCATATTTTATTATAGTCATTTGGTAGTGGATTTGTCTCCACCCGACTATTAGTTGATGGATGATATGATATGTTGAAAGAGAGAGCTTAAGCGACTTGTAATCTCGGCCTGGAGCCGCTTGTAATACTTATTTCAATATCAATAAAGAGCTTATTTTTGTTTCATACTTGTGTTCATTTCTAAGCTTCCGCCATATCGATTTTGCAAACTAGTTATCGAACGGTCTTTTACTCGTGGCGTTTAAATATCTGCTATATTAGAGACTATCTATGTGACTCTGTGGCTTAGCTATTTTTTCGTCTGTTCGAACGTTGACTTTGTAAGAGCGCAGCTTGTGCTCGTACGACATCATGTTATAATGGAAACGATCGTCCCACGGGAGCGCTCGTACTGTAATTTGCATTATGCAGGGACAACTGATCTTGTGGGAGATTGTGATATGACATATTGGTATCATAGCATGGCTTTACGTCCTTGGACTTCGTATAAAATATTTTAAATTTGAAAGCTCGTTTGTGGGTTATGTACATACGCTCTCTCTCGTTGACCTATTGGAAAGTTTTATACAATGAGTCAAAATAATTTCAAGTGTATATGAATTAATTGGTTATACGAGAAAGTTATGCGACAGCCCTTGTGCCGACCTGTGTCAGACTTCATGGGAATAGACTCATGCTAGAATTTGTAAGCTATGTGCGAATCAGAATGACCTAACTCTAATATTAGCGAGTTAGAATGTGAGACTAGAATATCGTTCGAACAGGACTGCTATGCACACAGCCTTTCGGCTAAGTTGTGTTGAGTATCGCATACGTAGACCCTTTGGTGCAAGCGAGTTTGCAAGTGAGATTTGGGTATCGTTTGGATAAGGATAAGTCATACTTAGAATGACTATCGATAGAGACATTATCGGATACTCGCTAAGGCAAATTTAAAGGATCGTGCTTGGATTCTTAGAAATGGTTCGAACGGATACTTGAGTCGATAAGTTATAAATCAAATAATGGGATACGTGGATGACCAACGATAGAGGTATATAAGAGACTAAGATTATCAAGGCAATGCGAAGGGATAGTGCAGGAGTTTTAAATAATAAACTGGATGGATATACGAGTGAACGATGTGAACATGATTAAAAATTTATTTGGATGGCTCAATTCTTAAGTGGTGTATGTGATAGCTCAAGAACAAATAAGCAATCTGAGGATAGAGTGAGTTTTGAAGATTCGTAGAGTATAGCTCGAATCATGAGTAGTGTATGGATCATCTTAGAAATATTTGAATTAATCAAGAAAACTTAGTGTATCGTACGTGCAATTTTGAGATTGAATACTCGAGGATGCGATCGTAGTTATATTGATTGGAAAGATAGTGCGAACGAAGGATAGCGCGCATGGGAAATCTAGATTTAGTAGGATATCACTCGAGAGAATTAGCCCAATTATGGATGATTGTAGTTTTAAATTTGAAAGACTTGATATGATATCGATAGTTGGAAGATATCATGGATTGATACAAGTTAGAGAATTTTGTGGTTTAATGAATTGAGGTAAGCAATAATGGATTTAACCTTGGATTTGGATGAACGATCCTAAATCTAGTTCAAAAGATATCACTTGATATCAGGCCAAGATGAGAATGATTATCTCGTGGGAAAGCTGGCATGGTGATTTCAATTATCCCGCGGGAGCGTTGGCGTGGTAATTTTACGTCCAACCGGGATAATTGAACTTACGGGAGACCAGAGCGTGACAATTGGAGGATTGTTTTACTTGTTTTTCAATACGATAGGACGAGTTGAGGATACAAGTGAATCAAAAATATTTTGAGGATGTGTTAATCTATAACGTGAAGTAAGCATGCTTGATGGTTTCGTGAACGAATATATGAACTGTGTTGGATGAGTTGAGTTGGTAATTTATATCGAAGACTTAGAAATTGAATCATAACTTGGTGGTTTAGTCTTAGAAAGAACGGATATGTAGATTCTATCAAACATGTTTGAGGAGATAGACTATACAAATTACTATATTTGACATGCAATATAGATAGATCATAGATTCAGTTGAACGAACTTACCATAGAATGACTTTATGAAATAGACTCGGATCCTGTACAAACGAACGTATTGATGTGAGTAGGATGATATGTACTCGATGTTTAAAAATCTGAGTGAAAGGATCTTGGATAAAATACCCTGTACGAATGAATAATAGTTTGACCTTAGGAACTGGACGAGTATCGTGCAATAAATTAGCACGATAAAAATTGTGAATGTGAACATGTACCTATGACCTTCTGAGTTGACCTAGCGGTTTGGCAGACGATCCTATGCCGAGTAAAAAAACTTGTGTAATCGACTATAGAGTATTGCTTGGACAAACCTTAGAACTGGGGCAACAACTTAGAGTTAGACTTTGAACAGTAAATATGTACTAGAAGTTGATGTTTAACATAAACGGACTAGACTATAGGACTTTGACACTAGTCAATGAATTGGATAGATTGTGCTTGACGGTAGTGCAATGCTTGGTTTGATTTAGATTTGAAATGCTTGGATTTTGATTGACCCCGTTGAGGTATCATTATGATTCATAAGACGAGAGCACTTGAGATTTTTGCGAGTAGCTTGTCCAATTTTGCTATCGCTAAGTTTAGTTAAAATGAATATATTTGGGGGATGCCTTGAACGTGCGCACGATCTAAGACTCAGTGATATGTTAAACTTTAGTGCAAAGACTTCGCTATTGCTAATTTGGTTGACATTCATATGTTTGGGGGATGCCTTGAATATGTGCATGATCCAGACTCCAGAATATGCTGAAATCGAATGCTAGTGTAAATAAATATATTAGATTCGAGTGGACGAGTGTAACAATTTGGATAAGATAGCCTTAGCCTAAGATTTTTTTTTACGATAGATTTTAACGTACCCCACGTTAAGCGATATTTATTCTGCGCTAAGTCCCAATAGAGACTAAGTCATAGAACACGACGATCAAATGAATATAGCCATCTTGGATTGAGTGATAGAGTCATTCAACGAAATAGATCTAGCACGCATGCATCACAAAATAAGGAAAACGAGTAGAAAGTTGTGTTTAAATGGGTCTAAGAATACAAAACAATATGCTTGAGTAATATTTAATAGTGTTCGATAGAACATTTGCGCTCATGAAGTCTCGGGGATGAGACTTGTTCTTAGTGGTATATAATGTAGCAAACCGCTTAGAGCTAATACGGAGAGATGATTCAAACGGCACAAGTGCAATGACCCATCCTGCCTTGCTTAATGAGATGACTCGCTTGATGCAAATAAATTCTTATTTGGCCCTTCAGGAGTTTAAACTTAGACTTTCAAAGGCGCGCTCGGAGTATCACTCGGCTTATGCGAATTATCGCTAAGGTGGGTGACTACGATGAACCTCTCTTTGCTTATCTTGCACACCTTATAAACATGGACAATATATGCTAGATCGCTCGGTGATAACCCTTTCATGCTAATAAAAGAAGTCAACGTACCAAGCTAAGGGAATAATCATATCTTATATCGTTTTACATAGAACTTGGAAGTGAACCGGTTGAATGGAATAGTAGGCTCACCTTAAGGTTATTATAGTCTTATTCGTGTAGTAGTACTTATGCTTCCTATAATGCCTATGTTCAAAGTGATTCAACACTTGCCAACATTACGTGCTAACTAACACTCAGTCGTCTCATTTTAACACTTGCCACATATAGATTCATGCCACAACCAAGTAACACAATTCATGTCTTGTATCGCTAGTGTAGTAGGCATTATGTGCAATATGAACCTGTAAGTATTCAGGACTGTTAGGTCGCCAAGGCAGTTCCAGAACTAGGGGAATGCATCAGGTCAAGCTAAACTCTGAACGAGAATTATGTCAAGTTAAGCAAGAACATAATCAAAATAGCTCATGGTGTAATACTCGTCAGAATCAAGATTTATCCCGTACATGTCATGTAATCTGGAAGACCCAAAGACTTTCATAGTCGTGGACGAGTTGGTGCACAAGGAGGATTTTTGAATCTCATTCCGCGGACGGTCGCCGGCGCACTGGGGCCAATCCGATCTGGATGAAACTTTATGCAGTCTTTTTCATGTCTGGGGAGGATGGTGTATAGCGCTTCATGTTCCTCATGCCACACCATTCTCGCTCTAAGGCTGGTAGTCTCATGTTTGTGCAGGATGGCATATAACATCTCGTGTTCTTTGAGTTGTATACCATTCTTGCTAAAAGACTACATCACGGTCAATTATGGCTATGCCAGCGACTCTTATTCATATAGATTAAGTTATCTCGCTTAGAGACACTCCGCGTGCGAGTTATTACATCAAACAAGTAATCTGAACACCTTTGAAATCTAGTATAACACATCTGAGTAACCTGAGAAACTCATGCACCAGAGTCCGAATCACGCTCGTAACACTTATGTTTTCTTATGTGTTCATTTCATTTTATTACATTGTACGTTATATTCCTGCTTGGTTAACTTGGTTTTATCCTTGGGTTTGGAAGGACGAATGGTAAGTTAATAAGCCTCGCCGTATTACTCTTATATCGCATGATGCACTGCCACACGAGTTATGCTTTACATCTTTTCTATAAAACTGATCCTAAGGCAAGACTAGAAAGACAACTTATTAGATGGTGCACGAAACTTATATAACATGGTTGGATTTGTCGAGCGGACGAGAAGCCTCCCCACCAGTGCATTCATGTACCGATAACCCACTAGGTTGCTTGGATGGTGCAGGAGGACCTCGTTCGGTGCGGAGTACCCCCCCCTCGTGCATACTAAGGCATGGAGCTCGTTCTAGAGCCTTGGAGTGTTGCGTCCGGAGCTGAAGTACATATACATGACATAATGTTGGAATATTGCCTATATATTATTCCATATTATATGCCACTTGGCACACTTTTTTCGTTTTGAGATAGAGAGCTTGAGCGACTTGTAATCTCGGGCTGGAGTCGCTTGTAATACTTATCTCAATTTCAATAAAGAGCTATTTTTGTTTCATACTTGTGTTCATTTCTTTGCTTCCGCCATATCGATTGTGCGAACTAGTTATTAAACGGCCGTTTACTCGTGGCATTCAAATATTTGTTGTATTTGAGACTATTTGTGCGACTCTGTGGCTTAGCTACTTCGTCGCCTATTCGACTGTTGGGCTTTTGGGGGCGTAGCTTGTGCTCGCGTGGCATCACATCCTAATGGGAACGACCGTCCTGTGGGAGTGCTCGCACGGTGATTCGCGTTATGCTGGGACGACCGTTCCTGCGGGAGATCAGGCCATAATATTTTTTTTGGTATTTTTGAACTCTCATTTGATTGCTTGATTTGAATCTAGCTTGATCCTTTCCTAAAGTATGTCTTAATTTTTTTGGTATTTGAGGAAGGTCGGAAAGATGACTAGTAATAGGTATAGATGCCCAATCACAATATTTGTTGAATTTTAATAAGTTGAGTAGCATGTGTTACAACATAAAGTCTCATTATCGTCAAGATACACAAATAAGGTATAATTAAATGGCACCAAATAAAGGCTAGCATAAAGAGAGAGTGTTTTCCAAGACTGTAGGATTCTAGTAGTCTGAATCCTAATTGGTCAACTATAGACTTTGACAAGAAGTTAGTATGGCAACTGTAGAGGCACGAACACCGGACGAGTCTTACATTCTTGATGAACTTTAACTATTTGTACTCTCATTCATCATAATCCCACATACTTATATTTTTGGATTATCTTGACTTATGCTAATGTTATAGCCTAGTTTTGTAAATTTATTCTTTTATCGACCTTGTTCATGACATATATGTTATTGGGGGCACACAATAATACATTATCTAATTAGAATCATTGTATTATGGTCTGATCAACCTTTGTGCACTTAGTTTGCTCTTAATATGACTATTTTACGTGGATTGAGATATAGTTGACTTAGCTTATTAGACGAATATACTTGCCATTTAGACAGGTCAGAGAATATCGTATCTATTACATAACTGTACTAATACAAGCCTACGAATAGGATTAGATAAAAATAGGATCTTAATCCACAACTGCCTTGACAACTCTTATTTGAATTCTTTCATTGCCTTTAAACTCATGTTTGTATTTGATCACATCTTCCTTGAACTCCTTATTTTTGTTTCTTGGCTTTTCCTATTTCGGAAAGACGAACACTCGTGCTTGATCGAAGTTAGACATATGGGTAGTACTATGTATATGCCCCATAAGTCAATTGCATTATTAAGTGTTATCTTTTGTGATTAAGGATGTATTATATATGATATGATTTATGTTAATTTTTTTGGGGATTGATGGAAACTTTTTTTTGAGATGTCCGACGATACGCACGGGACTTTGTGCACACTATATTTTATGCGATTTGGGTCCATTGTCCCACACCTCCCCCACGGTTTGATCTCGAGACCATCCGCCTAGCCAGGGAGGTTATACCTCTTCTTAATGACCACAAGAGGCAGTTGAGATCGGTAGGATTGATGGATACTATTGATTGATTTAAGAAATTTTACCTTAAAGGTATAGTCTTGAGTGTAAGATTAGTAGATTCTAAGTTGGGTAGACGTTATAATTCTTAGAGGAATAACAAAAATTTATTTGAAATAATGTGACAAAAATAATAATACATAAACTATTGGATTATTATTTGACTTTGAGAAAAGAATATCTTAAGGATTAAATTTAAATTTTTGTTAATAAATTGCATTTAAAATTTTATAATTTTAGGATTTGATAAAATATTAAATTTTGAGGATTGAATCAGCAACTTAAAGTTTGAGTATAGAAATTAAATTTAAAATTTGAAGTTTGGAATAAGATTTGATTGAATTTTGATTATTTAAATTCTAGAAGTGATTATGATAGATTGAATTTAAATTTGAATATTGGTTATTTAAATTTTGATAAATATCATGAAAGATTGAATTTATATTTTAATTTTTGAATTTTAATTTTGATGATTTTTATGAGTAGAAATAAAGGCCATCGTGACTATAAAAAAAATTTAAAGTAGAAAGGCATCCATTTAGACCAATAGATTATGTAAAACTCAAGAATGTTCATATATCCAAGAAGTGACAATTCATCCTTCATTCTATCAATAAATATTCATCTTGGGTTAGCCATCCCTTTTTGCATTCTTTCTCAACCTCGATAATATGTGTAAGCATTTAATATGCTAAAAAATTTTCGTGCCATATTACCTTATCTACAGTAGGCCAAGCCGACATTTAAAAATTAAAGAAATTATTTTCGTCTCACCATTCCGAGTTTGAGGTGCGGTACCTCGTACTTGACTTTTTTTTTCTTTATGGCATCCTATTATTCTTAAACTATGGTTTAGTTTTAATTTCGAGAACAAAATTTTTATACGTTGGGTCCATATTTTTTAAAAATTTTAAAAATTGAAATTATTGAGATATTCACATAAAATCGTGAGATTTATAAATAAATCCATGTTACATTAGGTCATACCGCCTAAAAACATGGAACACTATGTTAAATATAGATCTTAGATACTCATATATAGCTTTAGAAATCTATTTATAACATTTTAGTATTTTCTAGAATTTTCTAGAATTTTTGGATAATTAAAACATAGAAAAACTATTTATCGACAACATTTTTGAATTTATTTTGGAGACATAACAAAATGTTTTGGTAAACTTTTATTTTAGTGTTAGAATTCCTATATATATTTCAAGATTATTTCTGGATTTTTTATATAATTTAAATATTTATTTGGGGTAAATAGAGTTAAAATGAATTAATAAAAAAAGATTGTAATTAAAAACTGCATTACGCAGTTAGCAGCTCGATTAACTGCCCAGTCAGCACAAGGGGGCCCGTCCGTTAGCCACACACCCTATATATATATATATTATAAAACCCTAATTATTTATCAATTGTTTTAATATTTAGAGGAGAGAGACAGAGGGTTGCTTCGTACGAGACTTTCGAGTTCTTCAACCTTCACGAAGGCCTAGCGACCAATCCAGACGTCAGAAACATGTGCCTTTTTTTTAGAACTATATCGTGGTAAGGATCCTGAATATATAATTTATTTTTGATAATTAGGAACCAAAATTTCTATAGAATTATTTTAATGTCGGCTGTCCGAACACCTTTTTGGTATGCTATTTTCGAGATTTTGGGAGATCCCGAACTCGGATTCACGATCCGTTTATTATTTTGGAAAGATGACATAGAGAAATTTAACATAGATATTTTTTAAAATTTATTAGATTAATTTTCTACCCTGTTTAATTTGTGCAAACCCTAGACCCCTAGCGATATAGCGATCGATAAAATTAGAATTTATAACTGTGATATCTTGCAAAAGATGCATGATTTGGGTGAACCGTAGGTTCCAGCATTCTTGTGTCGGTGAAATATATAAGATGTATACACAAATTTCAGATTCGTGTCTGTTGACTCTTTGGTCAACTAAATGCCTCAATTTTCGTGTTGCGAATCTCGTGTTTGCAAACTTGACCGTCATCCCATAAAATTCTTATTTAACATAAAAATCAAAAATTAATATTGGAGAAACATAATTTTAGATTTTTTTTTATTCAGATTATTAGTAAACATCTTAGGAAAATGGATTATTTTGGATCGACAATTATTCGTAAAATTTATATATCTAACTTATGCTAAATTGTGTACGATGGGGTACGCGACGGGATGGCATGATTGGATAGCTAGTAGATTGAATTGCACGTCTTGAGATTTTGATTACACCACCATCTAAAACAGGCAAGTTTAGCTTGCCACTGTTCAGTATTTTATGCTTTCTATTTCTTTGTTTAATATTTTCTGCTCGTTAAATCATAGTGCTCATTCCCTTATCTATTGGTTGTAGATTATTATTAATTAATTTTCCATAGAAATGTCTCTCTTATATATTTAGTTCTTATTGACACGTACTTGGACACGGAGATTTGCATGCATGATAGTTAGAGATGTTGTACCTTTACATGTTATATGATTAGTTGTATTTTGGTTATCGTTTTGTTCCTATACTTGGTTTAAAAATAGTCCATGACCTACTAGATTTTTGATTAGTATAAACTTGACTTGTAGTCTCATTTGGTGGGGAGGATAACCACTAGGTGCTTCGGCTATGTTGCACGTGTCGTGTCTGTGTTTATAGTGTCTCGGATGAGCGCAACCCGATGAGTATTTGATAGTGTCTCGTGATGAGTACTACACACTGTATTTTTATAGCGTCTTGACGAAGCGCTACTCGTGTACCCGAGTTAGTCGGCCCAAGTGTTCAACATTGCCCTCCTTTGTGTTTACACAGACTGGTTAGTAGTTATTTTCTATCTTTCTTTTCTTCATCTGCATGGTTATACTGTTTCATATTGGCATGTTCCTATGTATCTTGTTATGTTCCACTGAGGAGCTGGTTCCCTTCCATGCATTAATGAAAAGGACTAACCCTAGGTGTACGGTCTAGGACCCGATTCTTTAGCAGCAGACGAGGAGGTCTTTCCTTCCGAGTTTCCATGATGGATTATTAGTTTAGTTTAGTCTTCATTTTATTTTAATAACTTGTGGCTGAACCTTTTTATCGTATTTTTATTATAGTCGTTTGGTAGTGGATTTGTCTCTACCCGAATATTAGTTGATGGATGATACTATTTTATTTCGTTTATTTTATTCATGCTACCTTTCTTGTTTATTTTCTTGATTTTGTGGATGAGATTTAGTTATACCTTTGACTTGTGATATTTATATACCATTTGTGAGCTAGACTTCATATACATCTTAAGTATGTATTTTTAGGTCCTATATATTAGAGTAGCCTATGTATATATACTGCTGGCATAGTTGCGTATCCTAGTCCTACGTATTTTGGGACTGGGAGTGACAATGACGGATGCCAATAACCCAATAACAACCTAGGACCTCAGCAACGACCAAACTTAACCAATGCCACATGTCAGCCACACTACGACATGCATGCACAAATTACATCCTCATTCTGTTGAGAGAGCCATACAGCAGCTCAAAACTCGCGCGCATAAACTAAAAATAGTTATTTTTCTTTAGCAAATGCACGCACAACCATTCATTGTAAATGGATATAAATAGTCGGAACCCGTACGTCTTTCACACACATCAAGGAGGGGGAGGGAAAAAAATCTAAGATCCCAGTTGCTGTCTTTTTATTCCAGTGAGCCAAAAACTTTACAACCCCCTTCGTCGATCGATTGACAATGGAGTAAAGAAGTAAACTGCAGTATTCGATCTCCATCGTCACACTTTCCCAGAATCAATTGTACTTAGAGTTTCTATCTAGGAATTTTTTGTACTTTTCTCTTTGTAAGATTTATAATCAAAAGTTAGAAGACTTATTTTTGTAACGAAAACAAGGGTAAGTATGCAAAATCCCTATGTGAGCACCATATCGGTGTCTTCTCCATGCAGTGTAGTATGTGCATCGTGTCTGTATCTTCCTTCGGTTTTGCTTTTGCTCTCAAGTCTGTATTTACGAGGTGAAAGAAAACTTTATATTAGTAGATAGGAGAGGATTATATAGTACGGCCACCCAGGCCCATACCAAAAGCACACGCTACTCTGGAAAATTAGTCAAAGTTATGAAAGACTCTGGCTATGTCTTGTAGAGAATGAACTCCCAAAGCGTAAAGACAGAGGTGTATGATGTCTCATCCCAGCAGTGCTTCCCTCTTATTTGGGTCCAAAGGGTTTGGACTTGCCTTCACAGTCAGAGGAGTAGCAATATGTTCTAGAGTCAAACCGACTATATCCAGAAAGTATTGGGCCAGGATCAGCTTGAGGTCATCTAGTGCCCTCCTCCTTCGGATATCGAAGGACGCCGAAGCAGACACCACCCCCGATGACTTGCTCCAGAATAACAAAGGGAGGCCCAATGAACGTAGCATGAACAAAGGGAACTACAGGAGTCGAGGCGCCAGCAGCACGTGGCCAAGGTTCCTAACTGGAAGTTCTCTTGGGATCCATAGTCGATGAATCGAACAAGCATGTCCGTACAAGTCCCCTGCATATATAGAGGACGAGGATGGCGGTTTACTTCTCAAGGTTACCCAACACACCCCACGATGGACCTCCAACTTCCCATAATGATGGTTCGTCACCTAAAGGTTAATTGATGGGCGAAGGGATACGACAATCCCTTATATTGAACCTCAGTAACTTAAACTGCTGCAAATCCAATCAAAGCACTCGAAAGAGGCCAACAACTGTTGCTTTCCACAATCGACCGACCCAATAATAGTTCTAGTTAATTGACAAGTACTATGAATAGTAAATATTTATGAAATACTTGATGAGCATATAATAATGGAATATGGTACATCATAGAGGAACAGTTAAATAAAAAAATAATGAAAGACAAGAAAAAAGAACAGAGAAGCAGGTAAAGACAGACATGTATGTGAACTAAAAAACCTGTCATACATGTGTACAATCAGCAAGTACAGATAATCCAGAATGACTGTATCTAACTAATATTTTAAAATATCAAGTTGACATATGAACGGCTAATAATATCCGACAAACCACACGTGTCGTGTGTGGCTGCTATTATTCCAGTAAGACCATAGGATAGAAAGGGAATATTCACGCGTCTCCTAGGTATTTCTTCTTCCGACTAGTACTCATGGATCCAAATCCAGACACAAATAATCTCAATAGTTTAGAAGATGTCAACAGGCCAGAAAATACATTAGTCCAGTAATTCATTAGTCCAGAAAAAAGTCAATAGGCCTAAAAATATGTATCTTACGAAAATGAATTCATACAATACCAATCCGTGTATCCATTATGTCAAAATTCAGGTAAAATACTACTATAAACATGCATAATAGAAAATATTAAATAATAAAAACTATCAGATAATGTACTCGCCTGTGGTCCTTAGCTTGTACGAGTCAGAATCCAAGTCAAAGTCCAAATAGCCTATGTATTACGAATTTACAATGTCAAAAGATATTTTATTTAACTTATTTAATTCTGGAAAAGTTACTCTAAAATCCTATTTTAATTTTATTATTCTGATTTTAGGTTAATTCCTAAATTTTGTCCAAAGAAACCAAATTTTATCAACTCGAGACTCATGACACCCAAATCGAGGCAAACTATTGACCGAAAAGTCGACTGATACAAACTTGACTTTCATGCATGATTTCCTGTAGATTTTAGCGTCACAAAAATGCTAGAATTTATGGCTCATCCGGATTCATATTCGTTTGAAATTATTGTACATACAAAATTGTATTGTGTAACGATGGTTGATTGCTAACTTAGAAGTTCTACAGAATTTACAGTACATAAATAATTAGAATTAAATTATGGAAAAATATATATTAAACTTTGTCATGTCATCTTTTCGAAACTGAAAAAGTTTATGATTCAGATTCCTGGTTCTCCTAAAATCGCGAAAATATCGAGACGCATATATTTATGGATAAGCTGTGCTCTACGAATTTTCCAAAATTTAATGCTCCAAATTTAGTGAAAAAAATTATATATTCAGAAAACTAACCACAATACGGTTCTAACGCAAGAAACCAGAATGTGTTTGAAGTCCGGAACTATCCGTAATGGCTTCTGAAAGATGAAGGAAATCCTAGATGACAATTCCCCTGTCACTACCACGTTCCAAAAATAGGGATATTTTTGACTTTTTATATGTATTTAATATAGCGTGTATTTAATTTAAATAATTGCATGAGATGTGTATTTATAATATTAAGTACAATGTTCTTAATATTGAGCTAGTAGACTTGACCTAGAATCCCACTAGGTGAACACTTGACCGAATTATAGGGTTGTGTATTAATTTGTATTATTTAGAATTTAATTATTTGTGATTGTGATTAATTATCGTAATTTTATTTAATTGTTGCGCCTTGCCGTTGCTTCGATATTTGGAGCACTACCATAGCTTTTGCCTTCCAACAAATTTCACAACCTTCCCCTAGACGTGCCCGCCTTCCATTCTGATATTTTTGTAACTCATAATTATGCCCTCTTGTGCTTCATTTTAGCCGCACAATATTCGTCGTGGACATTTATTTAATTTTTAAGTAAATTCCAACTTTGTATCGTTGTGCGTTCCAATCGAGATTGGAGGCAATCTCGACCCATTTTTTATGTAACCCAAATTAGGGTAATATTCTGATCTGAGTATTCTTCACTAATGATAATTGTGACCCAACTTAATTTTGGCCCCATGTACTCCTAATTAATTTTAGAACACCGCTTGCATTTATTTCTAATTAAATTGGGAATACCATTTTGACTAATCCCGTTTAATCCCGACTTAATCCAAATGCCCCACTAATTAAGCCCATACCAAACACACAACACCCCCTCACCCTACAAAATACCAAATACTAAATCGCCCACAAATTTTTCATCATTTCATGTGTCGGTGCAAATACCCAATTTAAGGGGGCTTATTCGCAAATATTGTATTAGGTGTCAACACTCCATTGGTTTAACCAAATGGAGAAGCCCAAATTTGACAAGTCAACTCAACCCTCTCCATGTATAAATGATTTTCTCCATGACGAATCCTGGTCACCCATTCAAAATGGGGGCTCATCATCACCACACACTTCCCACCACCTTTCCTATAAAATGTCACATCACCTCACCCTTCCCAACAAGCCCTAATCCCCAAACCTAGGGAAGCCCCCATCTCCTCTCTCCTCCCTCCTCACAAACACCAATGTAGCTTCCCTTTTCTTTTTATTTTTTCCTTCTTCTTCTTCTTCCTTCTTCTTCCACTTCATCTATTTTACTTTTTTGGTTTGTATTAAACCATCTCCTCCCCGGCCAAGCTCCGGTCAGCGTCCGGCCCCCCTCCGGTCATCCGACCTGCACCCTGCCTCCTCCTCAACCCCGAGCTATTCTCCCCGGCCACTCCCTACTTTAGCCCGGCCTGAATTCCCGAGACTCTACCACCATCACCACCATTAGAACCACCTCCACCACTCATCCCTCTGGCCGAGCTCCGACCAACCCGTCGAGCTCCTTGAACTAGCCTCCTTCTCGACTAGCCTCCTTCCCTGACTACCGAGCTCGATCCTGTCCCGCCGACGACGAGATCCCCCGCACCACCACCACAAACAATCACCACCTTCACCATCATCAGCTGAACCGGCCAACTGCCCCGGCCAACCTTTCCCCAGTGCTACTGTTCCATCCCCGCCGGCTCTCCCTACTCCGGCCGAGATCCACCTACACTCGACTGTCTCTGGCCTCCCTCCAGCACCACAGCCCCGAGAGCTCCTCCCCTTCTACGTCGAAACGGCCTTCCCCGCCTGAAGCTCCCCGAGCAGCTCTACCGACTCGGCCATTCTCCTCGACTCTCCTCTTCCCGAGCTCGACATCACAGCAGCCCGTACGACCTGAAGCCCCGCCGGCCTCCTCCATTGCACAGCCAACCCTGCTGCATCCACCCACTGAATCCCCGGTCGAGCACGAGCTCCGGTGTGCCCGTCCTCCCCGCGGCTTCCAGCTGCTCCCACGAGCTCCAGTCAGCGGCTCTTTCCGGCCAGCCACCTCATCGTCCTCGTCGTCCTCGTCGTCGTCATCATCGTCAATGTTTTCACCATCGTCATGCGCAGGTTTGATCCTCCCCCCGTATACACGCATGCGTGCACGTGTGTGAGTGTACGTATATATGTACGTAATAGTATATGTATTTATACATATATATATATATATATATGTATGTATATTGATTTATTTTCATATAATATATATTTAATAAAATATATACTGGTATAAATTCAATTAATGTATTAGTATTCGTATTTGTTAATATTAACGATGGTATATATATATATATATATATATATATATATATATATATATATATATATATATATGATATATTTCTCAAATTAGTATATATATACTTATGTATATGTATTGTAGACGTATGCCCTAGTATACGTTTAAAATGAATATAATTGATTGGTATGTTTAATATATATACATAGTGTAAATTCATTAGGGTATATACATATATTAATATATGTAATTAATTGGTATACGTATATATGGTATATGTATTTAATTTGGTGTATATATATATATTGTAAGTTTTAATGCTAGTTATTAATAATATGTATATTGTATATGTACTAGGTAACCCGTAGTTGCATTTGACCTGTGCCCATGTAGTATGGTAGCAGACTGCCATATGTACATCGACGTACTGGCATCACCCGTATCATCGACTGTCTGATTGCACAGCAATTACAGATGCGACGTCCGTGCAACTTGACGCACACTGACCCTAGTTGACCAGAGTCATGCCTAGCGTAGGCCTGAGTTCAGTGCATTTTTATTGGGTGCTAGTGAAATATCTGATGCGATATTATATTTTATGATATGTCTATAGGAATGTTGGATCATCCAGACGATACTCTGGAATAGGACATTGGTGTTACCAGCTAAGGACCCAAGGCGAGTATATTCTCTGATAATTTCCAATTATTTGATAATATCTATAATTCCAGTATCTAGAAATGTTACATCTGATTCTTGACACTGTGCTACACGGACTAGTATATAGATTGGATCTGCAGTCATGAGCTGTTACATTGATTATCGTATTAACATTGTATACGACATTGATATTTAGACCTTGTACATTGCTCGTGTATCGAGACGTGTCGTGATTGGATCCACTGTACTAGTTGGTGGCGGGAAAAATATTAGTAGATTATGTGATCATACCCAACTCTACAAGCATCATAGCTCACCCCACGTCTCACGTCGGGTGCGGCCTGACCATTACATGTCGCATAGCTGTTATATATGATTAGCCTGACCACTACTAGCATTATAGCTAATCAAATGGTTAGCCTGACCTTACATGAATCATAGCTAATCATATGTAACCAGCCTTATCTTGTCCCAAGCTGATCACATGATAGACTGATATTTCAAACACTTAGAATAGTTACAGTTCTCTATTTTAGAACATATACCACATCACCCGTATATGATATTGTACCTCGTTCTCTTCATTTCATTTATGCACTTACTGTATCATATTGCCTATGTTGCTTGTCTCTTTATATTGCCTGTCTGTTCATTATGCCATTGCATTATTCATTGTCTTCTCTCAGTATATAGCATCATCTGTTTATTGTTTTATTGCCCTTATCAATTAAATAGAACTATTATTTTAGATGTACTTTGCTCCTTCCTGACTGGAAAATATTTTCCAGACTATGCCTTAGAGGACTGGTGTCCGACATTTATGGACCACAGGATGAGTAGCTGTAGACTTGGACTTGGTAGTTCAGTTATGATTCCTGGAGGTTTAGCCGGAATTACTAGTTATCTAGTTAGTTCTTTTAGCAGATTATTTTTGGTACTGGATTTGTCTCCAGCGTACTTTGTTCAGACTTGGATTTTATTGTTGAGTTAGACTATTTCTATTTTAGACTTGTGTTGCATCTTACTTGTTTTCTTCGAGATCTTATCGTGCTGTAGTTATGTGATTGAGTATGTTGTTCATATTATATTGTAGTATCCGTGTCTCCTTATGGAGTTGGATGCTCGTATGAGATTGTTTAGATAGCATCATGACCTAGACAGCGTTCTACCGCGTACCTATGTACTCGTGCCCCAAATTTCGAGTGCGGGTCATGACACATTTTTAGTGGTGGCCCATGCAGGTCAGTCTTCGCAAGTTCTGCGATGTCGTGGTAGTACGACGTATTAGTTTTACTACCGCGTGCTTACGATAAAATATAGGACATAGGATACTAGGATGAGAGAGGATACTCAATCATAATTTATTTGAGAGATTCCTGGGACGACCCTTTGAGAATCTTATTACAATTTCTAATTTAAATCCTTCGCCCTTATTTTCGTCCGTCCTCACTCGTTGATATTGAGTTTGATTCTTGTTGACCAGTTGTTAAATTTAATTCTTGGTATCGTTGTTGAGTTCATTTCTTATCAAGATAAATTTTATGGACTGAACTTTACGGTATCATCTGATGACATATATTGATGAGAACAGTGAGAAAGGTAAAATGTCTACTTTGGTTATGGAACCTAGAGTTTATCGCAGCCATACTAGCTGTCGTGACAAGAACATATGAACCTGACTTGGATGTACATACTTTAGTTATAAAATTTAGAGTCTCTCGCAGCCATACCAGTTGGTGTGGCGAAGATTCTAGATGACATGATTATAGAGTTGCATACCTTTGTTACGGAACCTGTCGTTTATCGCACCTATGCTTACTGGCGTGGCGAGGATTCTAAGTGTCATGATTTCTGACATACGTGTATGATTATCAGGTTGTATCTTAAATTGGTTCTTAAAGTATCATCTGAATACTTATCTATTTCTGTTATTACAGGACTTTGTTCCATCGCTTCTTTTGTTTGCTAGCAGTAGAAATACCTTTTGTCCTCAACTTTCTTTGAGGATTCCTTGTTAAGTATGATAATTAGTGACTTATAATTATGTCTGTGTCTTGAGTATTAGTATTGACCGAGTGTTGCTTGTGAGTTGTAAGTGTTTCCTAGTTGGAAATGTGAGCAGTAGGCATTAATCTAGAGTTAACCCATAGCGTAGTGCCTTGTAGCTATAGTTCTATGATAGGTGTATTATAGTTAGTATTGGCACTATAGATAGAAAAAGAAAAGAGTATCAGTGATGATTCCAAGAGTTAGTATCAGAGTGAGGATACCCATCCTGGATAATCATGATTATATAATTGGATGATCTATTTAAACAATTAAGTATCAAGGAATTGTGTTAAGGATTAATGGAGCATGATGTTCAATTTGATGATTGATACCGGGTGTGTTAAAAATAAAGAAATATATACGCATAAAGAGTTATAATGAGATGTCATGAGTAGAGAAATATCAGGATTGGTAATGAAAGTGGTGAAGCGTATCACAGATTAGTTTAACAGGCTATAAAAGATTAAAGGGAAATACATATACATCAATCGAGATGAAGAACCATATACTTGCCCATGAGAGTAAAGTGAAACATGGGTGTTATAGAAGGTGCAAGTAATCGTGAGTTCTAATAAGTTGATGAGATGATCCAATAATGAAGCTAGTGTTATCATACCAAGGGTACTAATGATTCTATATCGAGGATTAGTTGAGCAAGGTGCTAATAGTAAGTGCCTTGTATGATAATGTTAAATTAGTATATCAGTTAATATAGATAGAAACTCATTGGAGAAAATATGTGTGATGATAACTTTGATCGTTTGGAAGTAATAGTGCAAGTAATTCGGGCAGTACAAATTTTAGTACACAGTTGAGAGTGTAGACAATTGGTGTATTTGACTGCACTTTGAGTATTAAAGACCGTGAGCATTATATGTATAAATGTGGATTTGAAATTGAAGAGTGGAAATAAATTTCAATTTTTAAGAATTTTGAGGAGTTGAGATTCTATGTTATTGAATTTTGAGGATTCAAATTTGATTCAATAAACATAGTCAAAGCTATAAAGATTTTAGAAGTGATTAAAATTTTATTTCGATATAGAGTACTTGACTTTTGAGGAAGTATATGCATTTTATTTTAAATTGTTCAAGAAGTTAAACTTTGATGATCTTATTTTTGAGGATTAATTTTATGGTGGGTAAGAAATATATATCAGTATATGAGTGGATGAAGTGCATACGTAAGGATCTGTTGACATGGGCATGATTGAGATGGCACTGCAAACAGACTTAGGTGTCCATCTAGAGTTGTATTAGAGAGAGTAGTACTTAGTATGGTGTGTTGCACTTGGTGTGCATTTGAGTGATAAGAACAACTAGTATAAAAAATTATAGTAGGAAAGAGAACTAGCAGTGGGTGTACTTGTAGTAGAACAGAGGTACCTAAAGGGATAGGAGTATCAAACTTTGAATGCATCATTGACCTATGATTGTGTTAGAGGTTCTTGGTATCAGATTTTGGTATTAATAGACAGGTGTGTGTAATAAGGATGTATTCATGGATGTTGTGGACTATGATTAGTTGATACGGGTACCAGTGTACAAGGATAGGAATTAGTTAGTAAATGTGCCAGAGTTAAGTGTATATTAGAGGTTTAAGATATCCAAGTAATAGGTTAGAAGACTATGTTCTGTTCTTTCCTTCTGTCCTCTTTTGTCTGTTGATTGATTAGTTTATTCCTTAGTACCGTAGTTAGTATTCATGATTTTCTTGTTAGAATGTAGTTAGTAGCACACCCTGACAGAGACTGCAATACCACGACAAAAGAGACTATGACAATGCGTGTTTTATCTAGATTGCATATTTTATCTAGATTGCGTGTTGTATTGCGTATTGTATGACTATAGGTAATATTCTCTTAGACTTTGATTGTTGAGGATTGACTGTAGTAAAGAATCAATGAAGAGGATGTGATTTGACAGAAAAAGACAATGTTCCTTAAAATTCGAGGATAAACGATAATTTAAACAAAGAGTTGGAATTTAATATGACAGGATTAGGCAATCTTGTTAAAATATTGATTTTATGAGGATAATGAAATGATTGAATTTGTCATTAAATTTTGAGAAATTTAAGAAGATTATCATTGTATTTATTTGACTGCAAGATATAGATTTATTTCGAATATTGCAATTGATGATTTTGCGAGTATTATATTATTTGAGTATTGTGTGGAAAAAAAAGGAACTCGGGAATAAGATCACTAATGGATTAGTGTTGGAATTTAAATTTTTGGGATGAGGATTTAGTTTTATAAATACGCATCGATTGGACTTAAATAAGAGGAGTAAGATGATTAATGGAATAGTATTTTCGGATGAGATTTCCAAAATTTCATAAATATGCATTGACTGGATTTCAATTAAAGGATTGGATAATAAATTTGTATCTAGTGATTTACCCAAAATTCGAGGAGTAAGATGATTAATGGGTTAGTATTTAAATATAAACTTTTTGGATGAGATTTTTTAAATTTTATAAATGTGTATTGTTTGGATTTAAAACTAGAGGATTGGATATTAAATTTTGGTTTTAAATTACTAACATCAGATTCTGAGGAGATTATGATACGAATGGAATTCGATAATTAAATTTGTGAATTTTTTAGAAATATGATATCTGTAGAATTATGAAAGTTTGTGAAATAAAAATGTGGGATTACTTCATAATTATGGGGTTTGATCATTTGAATTTTGATGAAAGAAAAAATAATAATAAAAAAAATACGACCATTGAGGAACTTAAATTTCGAGGACGAAATTCTTTTAAGGAGGGTAGACTTGTCACTACCACGTTCCAAAAACAGAGATATTTTTGACTTTTTATATGTATTTAATATTGCATGTATTTAATTTAAATAATTGCATAAGATGTGTATTTATAATATTATGTACAGTGTTCTTAATGTTGAGCTAGTAGACCTGACCTAGAAGCCCACTAGGTGAACACTTGACCGAATTTTAGGGTTGTGTATTAATTTGTATTAATTAGAATTTAATTATTTGGGATTGTGATTAAGTACCGTAATTTTATTTAATTGTTGCGCCTTGTCGTTGCTTCGATATTTGGAGCGCTACCCTAGTTTTTGCCTTCCAACAAATTTTACAACCTTGCTCTAGACGTGCTCGCCTTCCATTCTGATATTTTTGTAACTCATAATTATGCTCTCTTGTGCTTCATTTTAGCCGCATAATATTCGTCGCGGATGTTTATTTAATTTCTAAATAAATTTTAACTTTGTATCGTTGTGCGTTCCAATCGAGATTGGAGGCAATCTCGACCCATTTTTCGTGTAACCCAAATTAGGGTAATATTCTGATCTGAGTCTTCTTCACTAATGATAATTGTGACCCAACCTAATTTGGCCCCATGTACTCCTAATTAATTTTAGAACAACGCTTGCATTTATTTCTAATTAAATTGGGGATACCATTTTGACTAATCCCGTTTAATCCCAACTTAATCCAAATGCCCCACTAATTAAGCCCATACCAAACACACAACAACCCCTCACCCTTCAAAACACCAAACACTAAATCGCCCACAATTTTTTTATCATTTTATGTGTCTGTGCAAATACCCAATTTAAGGGGGCCCATTCGCAAATATTGCATTAGGTGTCAACACCCCATTGGTTTAACCAAATGGAGAAGGCCAAATTTGACTAGTCAACTCAACCCTCTCCATTTATAAATAATTTTCTCCATGACGAATCCTGGCCACCCATTCAAAATGGGGGCTCATCATCACCACACACCTCCCATCACCTTTCCAATAAAATGTCACATCACCTCACCCTTCCCAACAAGCCCTAATTCCCAAACCTAGGGAAGCCCCCATCTCTTCTCTCCTTCCTCCTCATAAACACCAACGTAGCTTCCCTTTTCTTTTTATTTTTTCCTTCTTCTTCTTCTTCTTCCTTCTTCTCCCTCTTCATCTATTTTACTTTTTTGGTTTGTATTAAACCATCTCTACCCCGGCCAAGCTCAGATCAGCGTCCGGCCCCCCTCCGGTCATCCGGCCTGCACCCTGCCTACTCCTCAACCCCAAGCTCTTCTCCCAGGCCACTCCCCACTTCAGCCCGACCTGAATTCCCGAGACTCCACCACCATCACCACCATTAGAACCACCTCCACCACTCATCCCTCCGGCCATCCCGTCGAGCTCCTCGAACCAGCCTCTTCCTCGACCAGCCTACTTCCCCGACCACCGAGCTCGATCCCATCCTGCCGACGACGAGATCCCCCATACCACCACCACATACAATCACCACCTTCACCATCATCAGTTGAACCGGCCAACTGCCCCGGCCAACCTTTCCCCGGTGCTACTGTTCCATCCCCACCCGCTCTCCCTACTCCGGCAGAGATCCACCTGCACTCGACTGTCTTCGGCCTCCCTCCAACACCACAGCCCCGAGAGCTCCTCCCCTTCCACGTCGAACCGGCCTTCCCCGCTTGAAGCTCCCCGATCAGCTCTCCCGACTCGGCCATTCTCCTCGACTCCCCTCTTTCCGGGCTTGACATCACAGTAGCCCGTACCACCTGAAGCCTCGTCGGCCTCATCCATTGCACAGTCGACCCTGCTGCATCCACCCGCTGAATCCCCGGTCGAGCACGAGCTCCGGCGTGCCCGTCCTCCCCGCGGCTTCCAACTGCTCCCACGAGATCCGGTCAGCTGCTCTATCCGGCCAGCCACCTCGTCATCCTCGTCGTCGTCATCATCGTCGACGTCTTCGCCGTCGTCGTATGCAGGTTCGATCCTTCCCCCATGTACACGCACACATGTACGTGTATGAGTGTACGTATATATGTACGTAATAGTATATGTATTTATATATATATATATATGTATATATATGTATATTTTCATATAATATATATTTAATAAAATGTATACTGGTATAAATTCAATTAATGTATTAGTATTTGTATTTGTTAATATTAATGATGGTATATATATATATATATATATATATATATATATATATATATATATATATATATATATATATATATATATATATATATATATATATTTCTCAAATTAGTATATATATACTTATGTATATGTATTGTAGACGTATGCCCTAGTATACGTTTAAAACGAATACAACTGATTGGTATGTTTAATATATATACATAGTGTAAATTCATTAGGGTATATACATATATTAATATATGTAATTAATTGGTATACGTATATATGGTATATGTATTTAATTTGGTGTGTATATATATTATAAGTATTAATGCTAGTTATTAATAATATGTATATTGTATATGTACTAGGTGACCCGTAGTTGCATTTGACCTGTGCCCATGTAGTATGGTAGCCGACTGCCATATGTACATCGACGTACTGGCATTATCCATTATCCGTATCATCGACTGTCTGATTGCACAGCAATTACAAACGTAATGCCCGTGCAACTTGACGCACACTGACCCTAGTTGACAAGAGTCATGCCTAGCGTAGGCCTGAGTTCAGTGCATTTTTATTGGGTGCTAGTGAAATATCTGATACGATATTATATTTTCTGATATGTCTATAGGACTGTTGGATCATACAGACGATACTCTGGAACAGGACATTGGTGTTACCTGCTAAGGACCCAAGGCGAGTACATTCTCTGATAATTTCCAATTATTTGATAATATCTATAATTCCAGTATCTAGAAATGTTACATCTGATTCTTGATACTGTGCTACACGGACTAGTATATAGATTGGATCTGCAGTCATGAGCTATTATATTAATTATCATATTAACATTGTACACGACATTGATATTTAGGCCTTGTATATTGCTCGTGTATCGTGACGTATCAGAGAAAATATTAGTAGATTATGTGATCATACCCAACTCTACATGCATCATAGCTCACCCCAAATCTCACGTCGGGTGTGGCTTGACCATTATATTTCTCATAGCTGTTATATATGATGAGCCTGACCACTACTAGCATCATAGCTAACCAAATGGTTAGCCTGACCTTACATGAATCATAGCTAATCATATGTAACCAGCCTGATCTTGTCCCAAGCCGATCACATGATAGACTGATATTTTAAACACTTAGAATAGTTACAGTTCTCTATTTTAGATCATATACCACATCACCCGTATATGATATTGTACCTCGTTCTCTTCATTTCATTTATGCACTGACTGTATCATATTGCCTATATTGCCTGTCTCTTTATATTACCTGTCTCTTCGTTAGGCCATTGTATTATTCATTGTCTTCTCTCAGTATATAGCATCATCTGTTTATTATTTTATAACCCTTATCAATTAAATGGAACTGTTATTTGAGATGTACTTTGCTCCTTCCGGACTGAAAAATATTTTCCAGAATATGCCTTAGAGGACTGGTGTCCGACATTTATGGACCACAGGGTGAGTAGCTGCAGACTTGGACTTGGTAGTTAAGTTGTGATTCTGGGAGGTTTAGCTGGAATCACTAGTTATCTAGTTAGTTCTTTTAGAAGATTATTTTTGGTACCGAATTTGTCTCCGGTATACTTTGTTCAGACTTGGATTTTATTGTTGAGTTAGACTATTTCTATTTTAGACTTGTGTTGCATCTTACTTGTTTTCTTCGAGATCTTATCGTACTGTAGTTATGTGATTGAGTACGTTGTTCATATTATATTGTGGTATCCGTGTCTCTTTATGGAGTTGGATGCCCGTGTGAGATTGTTTAGATAGCATTATGACCTAGACAGCGTTCTACCGTCGATACTGCGGCGTAGGCTGGACGTACCAACGTAATCGTACCCATATACCGGGTGCGGGTCGTGACATCCCCAACCCCTTCTCTCTCTCTCAAATTAATCGGCTAATTAAGGTTATTATAATATATATATATATATATATATATATATATATATATATATATATATATATATATGTTGGTATGCGGTTGAAAGAAAAGGAATTGGCTAAACACGTATCAAATTATGTTGGGTGGTTTGTTTATATTATTTGTTTTTGATTTAACTTTATCAAAATATTATTTAAGTCGTTTTAAATCTAAATAACTCAAAATAAATATTAAAATTAATCATAAAAATATGAAAAAATTACAGAAAATATATTTTGATCCTACAGCCCTAGAAAAATACTTAAAGTAGTTTTATGTTCATAGATTTCCTACTATAATTACTAGAAGCTCTAAAAATTAGTTTT
Organism: Iris macrosiphon; assembly: GCA_036927795.1. Taxonomy (NCBI): domain Eukaryota; kingdom Viridiplantae; phylum Streptophyta; class Magnoliopsida; order Asparagales; family Iridaceae; genus Iris; species Iris macrosiphon. The sequence continues at coordinate 54,430,891 of JAYESA010000017.1, read as the reverse complement.
AACTATTTAAATAAAAGTAAATATCAAAAATATTCCAAAAATTTTGAAAAAATTCCTGAAAATATATAATAATATTTTAAACCCTAAATAATTACTTTGGTCCATTATATGTTCCTTGGATTGCACAATAAATTCTAAAAGTTCTATAAAATTAGTTATTAGACTAAATAGCTCATAATAAATACTAAAAATACTCAGAAAATTCTCAAAAAAATTCTAGAAAATATATTTGATTATTTAAAATCTTAAATAAAAGTTTAAAATATTTTTAATTATTTTTGACACTAGAATAAAATTTTAAAAGCCCTAGAAATTTAGTGTTTATAGTTTTAATTAACCAAAAATTATGAAAAAAATCCCAATAGCCTCAAATTAACCTAATAACAACATTTAAGCTAGAATTTTAGGATATGGAGGTTACAAGCAGTACAGTGCAGTGTGCATAACAAGCACTACAATAGTAAGTTCAGAGCAGTATGCACTGCTCGAGTGGAGCACTGTAATAAGAGTAGTGTATCAACAACAGCATGCAGTAGCAAGCATGCACAACAAGTGCAGCAGAGCAGCAAGTACAATATCAGTAGCATTAGCAAATGTAGAGGGAGCAGCAGCAACTGCAGCAAGCACAACAAGTATAGTATGTAGTATCAGCAAGCCACTGCAACAGCAAGTGCAGTGTGCAGCAAGAGCAGTCACAGCAAGAACAACAAGTACAACAGAGCAGCTAGCCCGAGTGCAGCAGCAAGCAGCTAGCAATGCATCAGCTGCAGCAAGTAGTGCAGTGTGCAGCAGCTAGCTCGAGTAGCCGAATGCACAGCAAATGCCACAGTCATCAGTGTACATAGTGTGTATCAGTGAGCATACCTTGTGTGTGGATCAATTGAGGGATGTAAACTTGGTTGTAGATGAGTAGGTAGGGGTTATAGCAGTACAAGGAGCTAAGGTTTGGATGTATGCATGATTGGGTATCAGTGATTCATGTCAGGTTTAGATACCAAGGTATCATGAAATAGATACCAAGGTATGAGCTAGAGTTAGTGAATAGACCAAGGTATAGTATTACTAGTATAAATATGAAATACCTTATAGCTAACTGTGGCCTAGGACTCTAGTGTTAGATAGGTTTTGGGTTGTGGTAAAGGTATTATAATACTAGGTATATAGTGGATTGGTAAGTTAGCTAAGTTATCAGTTTATCACCAAGGTCTTAGAGAGAACTAGATATTAGGTAATATATTTACGTACTAAGTTAATAGGTAGTAGCAGTAACTAGTATATATGAGTATATATATAATACTTACTATTATTAGCTAATCGAGCAATTTATCTAAGGTATTGACTTAGAAACTCAACCAAGACCTAGTATAGCTACTATTAGCTAGTTAATGATCATTTGAGACCCATTAACTTAATATGGACCAAGATGCATGCATTAGTGTATTTTTTAATCCATCCATCTTTTATTACACCATTTAACTTGATAATTCCTCAAATAGGTTTGTGTGACACCAGCCTGAGCATCGAGAGACACACCTTACTCAGGACCTCAGACGATCTCTGTTAGTTTTTATTTTATAATATTGTATATATCTCATGTTCTAGAACTGTATACTTAATTTTGACACAGTGGTTTCATGGACTGGTACTACATGGATCCTGTCAGGAGATGTTATCCCTTACCATGTTCAGCGGGTACTCTTTTACATATATTTCATCGTGTATATCGGGTATTGATTTAATATACTTCTTGTTCACATACAGCTCATGTTCAATATGCTTATATTCGTATACACACACTGCTCGTGTCCAGTGTGCCAATATTCGTGTTCGTAACGTATCGTGATTGGATCCATTGGTATTAGTTGGGGATAGGGGAGTAGGAGTTGATTATGTGATCAAGCCCTAGTGTATTCGTGTACATGTCGATTACATACCATATTGGTAATCGACTTACCTTATTGTATTCGTGTTAAACCTAAACCGATCACATAATAAACTTGTATTCCATGACACATTAGTTAGATTTCAGTTATTTCCATTATATTGCAGATATTCTATTGTATGTTCTTTATTCTAGTATATTACTTGTTCACTCTAGTTCATTTCATTCTGTTGTTTAGTTATCTTATATTCTTTTTTATTATCTATTTTATATGCTCGATTATGTATTTGAAACTATTTTCAAAGGTATGTACTTTGCTCCAATCTTGACTGGATATATTTTTCAGATGATTGGCTCATAGACCAGTGTCCGACATACTATGGACCGCAGGAGGGCATACCATTAGAGGATACTCTAGTAGACCAGAAGGACTTAGTACCAGAGCGTAAGGAGGTTTAGTAGTATTTTTAGTGGACATGTATTAGACTTTTATTGAGATTCATGTCATGTATATTATTCAGACTTGTGGATTTTATCTTGATTCTTTTTTTCGTTATTCTATTCGTGCTTTATCTTCCTTAGTTTGCATTATGATTGAGTATAGATACATTTGTGAGATACCATATTATTCCTCTGTTTGGAGTTGAGATAATTGACATGTACCATATATATATTGTTAAGATGTGTAGTTAGTTAGAGTTAACCAGACAACGTTCTACCGCTGATGCTGTGGCGTAGGCTGGACGTACCCACATACTCATGCCCGAATATCCGGGTGTGGGTCGTGACACATTTTTAGTGGTGGCCCATGCAGGTCTCTCTGAGTCACAATTAGAGCAAAATCGTAGTAGTGCTCACCTAGAGTATTGGTATGAGCCTGCTGTAGGATATAGGATATAGGATATAGGCTGAGAGTATACTCAATCACAACTAGGAAATATTTCCAAATATTAGTTTTTCTATCCTTATATATTAAAAAAACTTGCTTTACTTTGAATAAAATATGTCTTTCTTTGATGAAATCGTATCTTACTCAATATGATTCCTTTGTTCAATCTATCTTCAGGATGCCGCCGAAGACGCGTTTCTAGCGCTCAGGTGCCATGTTAGCGCGGTCAGTCACAATAAAGACTTCTAGCACAATAAGGGTGGTCCTTAGCCACAATATGATTCCTTTGTTCAAACTATCACAATAAAGACTTATAGCACCTAGTTTTTCTTCCTAAGGGTGGTCCTTAGCCATTAGTGGGTTCCTAAAGGTTAATATGACAATCTAACCACGAAATTGATAGAAAATAGAGATTATACCTATTGGGAGTCAAATCTTAATAAAACTCCTCCAAATAGACACATAGGGAATGGTATGGATACGAACTCCTTAGCAATCTCCTCTCTAATGGTTCTCCTTGCAAATCCAAGCTCTTAGGCCTCTATGGAATAATAAATGAATGGAAATAAGTGGATTGGAATTGGTTTTGGTAGAAATTTTAATTGGATTGGGGAAGAAGTCACTTTGGGGAAGAAGGAGGCTAATGGAATGAAATAAAATGAATGGTTGAACCCTAACTAGATATCGTCTCTTATAGTAGGGTTTGGGTTATGCTATAATGTCAAGTTTGTCCCTCTCCATTCTATAATTAGATTTTTAGAAATGTCATGAAAGAAATCTGATTAATTAAGAAAGAATCTCTACAACTAATAGGGAATATTCTATCCATATACCAATTCACTTAATTAATTATAGGTGCTAAGTCATGAACTAACATAATGTCACTAACTAAGTATACTAACACTAGTCCATACCAATGAGCTAACACACTAACCAATACCAAAGTTATTATAAATATATATTATTAACATAATGTCATACAATATAAAATAACAAAAATATCCTTATCCAAATTCTAGGTGGTTATAAGTCTACCCTCCTTAAAATAATTTTATCATCAAAATTAAAGATAGTGTACTCCACTCTAGGTCACAACCCGCATCTAAAAAAGTCCTATCTAAAGTCATCAAGCATACAATTCTATTAAAAATATTATTCCTAATTATCGACATGCATGGTTATGGTCTCTATCTATCATGATACTGCAGTCTCTATCAAAGGTTATTACAAATTATACATTAGCATAACAGTCACAGATGCAATTATATGGTACTATAAAATCAAGAAAATTAATAGATGGAAAGTCAAGGAAAGAAAGAACAGAACAAGACATGCTAACCTATCACCTGTAGCAATAGTCCCCTCAACCGTCATTGTAAAAGCCCTACTGCTGGGACGTATCCTTTTGCTGGTATGAGGCAATTTGTAGTTAAGTCACAGGTGGCCTAAATGCACCTCAATCCCTACTGCCTGGAATACTGGTACTCCTACTCCCCATGATACTCCCTTACTTACACTATACTGGTGCACCTGGCTGATACTATTACCCTCAATAATACTTACTGATACTAAAATAATACATTACACCTATCACTTATTATCCACTAATCTTGATACTCCTTGGACTCTTGCACTCTTTTGGTACCATTAGTACACAAACACCAACTTTATTGCTATAATAGACACATGCTCCTAATATTCTAGGATACCAGTCACTAACTATACTCAAACACCTACCTTAGAACTATTGTTACAAATGGTACTACACTATGAGTTACTTATAGGATTATATATTGATACCTAATGCTCACCTACCAAACTAGGAACTACTCACAGACCCACTAGTTATACCTTCAACAATCAATATTGATACTCAAGCTAAACACATCCTATTTGCAAGTTACCAAGCTACTGCACTATCCAAGGAACCTCAAAAACTAATGATGGTGAAGATTTATAGGAAACTAACTAGAGGAACTAAAGATATCTCCATCCTGAGCTAGTAAGGGTGATAAAACAAAATTATATGATAACAAGGATAAATGATAGAGACGATATATTAAGAACTATTTTAAGACACAATCTGATAATCATATGGGTATAGCCGAAATCTTGTTATCCAAAATCCTCACCATGTTAGTAAGCATAGCTACGATAAACTATAGAGTTTATAACTAAGGTATATACCTTTATAATCATGTTATCTAGAATTCTCACCATGCCAACCGGTATGGCTGCAAGAAACTCTAAATTCCATAACCAATATAAGTATATAAAAAATCAAATCTCTACGTTTTTGCCACGCCAGCTACTATGGTTACGATAAACTCTAAACTCCATAACTAAGACGGCTACCTTTCTCTCTGTCCTCATCAAAATATGCCATAAGAATATACCTCAATACAGTCCATAAAATTCATCTTGATACAAGAATCAAATTCAACAACGAATGTAAATAAGTAGAAATAGATTTTGAAATAGGGTTTATAGTAAGATTCTCAAGGGTCATCCCAGGGATCTCTCAAGAAATTCTAATTTGTGTGTGAGTATTTTTTCAACCTAATATCCTATCGCAGGCTCGCAGTAGTAAGACTAAACTGAAGTACTACCACAATATCGCACTAGTTGCGAGACGAGACAAGCATAGGCCACCATAAAATATGTCACGACCCATTGTAGAAGCATAAAAAATCTAGATCCATGCGCCCAACAAACAAGTGCCCCAAGATCGAATCAGAAGAAATCAGGTCGCAGAATGACCATGCGGCCAATAAAAAGAGTGTCCATGCGCCCCAATATTAGCCACATAAAGGCCTAACACTAAGATTATGTCTGATACGGAATCCTGACAAAAATGACTTCATGAATGTCTCGAAAGACATGAGCATGCTAAACGACAGAACCTCACGTCAGCATAAACTTTACTCTTGACAGGTGTGCAGTGCCACGTGTACGAGGCAACAGGCATCTCAGAATCCATGCGTCTCTGGTCCCATGTGTTCCAGACTCTATGCGTCCCATGTGTCTCTGGCCCTATGCGTTCCAGAATCCATACGATCCATGCGTCTTTGGCCCCAAGCGTTCCAGAATTCATGTGATCCATGCATCTTTGGCCCCATGCGTTCTAGACTCCATGCGTTCCATGAGTCTCTGGTCCCATGCTTTCCAGACTCCATGCGTTCCATGTGTTCCATGCATCCCATGCATCCCAGACTATATACGTCCAACATGGCAAGGTCCCCTGAGACAAAATCTTTCTGTTACGACTGAAGTGATTCTCTCCAACTAAATGTGGGCCACGTGTCAAGCTGACCAAGTCACTTAAATAAAAGAGGAGAACTGCCCAGATCTTCAGCAACAACAAATCACAACAAACGTCCACGTGGCAGCTCGACCTAGACTCAACTATATCATGTTTATGATGTACACATGGCAGGCTGCCCAAAGTATGCGCCTACAGTGTCTACCGTATTCTATTGAAGGAGCCCCTACGTCCAACAAACAGAAGCATATGTAGCACCAATAGCCCACCAACATGATGGCTATAAACAAGAGCAACTTAGACGTTCCAAGGGCTGGCTTTTCTGTTTCAGAGACCATACCCCTCCAGGAGAGCTACATATGTGCACACAAACTCAAGACAGAGAGGAGAAGAGAGCATCCCACATCGCCTCGTCGGACCATCAACGGAGTAAAAGTGTCGATGTAGTACTCGATCTCCTTCGTCAAATTACCCAGATCAAAACTATTATACTTAGATTTTATGTCTAAGATTTATTTGTACTTTTTATTTGTTATTAAACGAAGGTTTTCCAAACTTACTTCAATAGCAAACAAGGTGGCGACTTTGTTGGGGACTTTCTTCTCCTCTGAATGTAGTCCGATACGTCGAATCTGGGTTCGACCCAGAGGATGCTAGTTGTACGCATCGACAAGTAAGCCTTTGAGGAAATGCTCTCTGAGGGTGGCGCTTGTCCAAGGCTGGCAAAGCCTAAGAAGACCCGTAGGACATGGGTTGCAAAGGCCGTTGTGCCACACCCAACTACGGAGCATGCTCTCACCATCTATTTCTCTGTCGCAGGGGACGTACATCATGCCTCCATACGAGCTGACCCCATTCATGCGACAGCCTCTTCTGACAAGGAAAGTGCTTAGTACTTGAGCTCTGGCAAAGGAAAATACTACAATACCAGAAGTTCGAGCACTAAGACACGTTCCATGCGGCTACGTCAAAGGCCGCATAAGAAGGACTATGCAGAACCCTTCGACAGCCACAGTTAGATGGCCGCATATGGCCAGAACAGTAACAAAAGTTCCTTCTTCGACCGAATCTCACGCAACGCTGACTCCATGCGCCATGTTGAGAAAGAAGAAGATGTTAACTTGAACTCTTCATACTACGCACCGTTGCTTGCTAGGATAAAGAAGTCTAGGGAAATACGAGATCGCCAAGCTCAGGAAATTACTCATTCAACCGACCATCAGCAGGCGCCGCTAACTGTAATGCGTGCCCTTGACGAAAAATTATACAAAACTGACCCATGCATCGAGCCCGCAGTGGCAATTGGACAAGGTTATTTTAAAGAGTCTTCCATTAGCAATATGGGTAAAGTTCTTGTACGAACTCCAGGTCAGAAAGCAAAGTCAACACCTATGCACCCATGTGCTCGGTCTATCCGGGCTCATAAGAAGGGTGTAAAAGTGAATCAGCCCTCGCTTGACTTGCGCAACATGATTAATCATAAGAGCAAGGTGATGGAATCATCTACGGTATATGAAGTGTCCTCCCCAGGGTACCACTGTGCCAGCATTATCATCAATTGCTATAACAAAGTAGTAGTACCCACAAACTAGCAGTCGATATTCCAGCGACTACAACCCGCACCTACCCGGCTGTAACCCAAAGAACAGGTGCAACCACCAGAGGAAGAGGAGCTACCCTTTGACTCAGGTTATTCTGTTCAGATGGCCCCCTCCATAAGGGGAGATCGAAAGTCCATAACCTCCAGTCTTTCACTCTCATCCAGCGGGTCAAGATGGGTCCCAGGAGGACAGGTAGCGGAACCCGTGGAAGGTATTTTCCTGGGCACCCGCTCAAAGAAGAAGTTGCAAGCCGCTAGTAGGGGTAGTTCTTCCTCAGGATCTCGCATAGCTACGCTAACTGGGGGTTGTAATCCCCCAGACCTCTATTACAATTTGGCATTATGAGAAGACGGTGATTCCCAGGAGCAGATTCTGAGATCCCTGTGGGTAGCCACCCTCGTTAAGAGGACACAATTTCCTAAGATGGGGGTAATGTTTCCTTCGAGTTCAAAGTGGATGCGACACTACCAATATTCCTGGATGACTATTCACGGCAAGAGTCTGAGGCAGAAAGTGCGATGTCCACCATCCCATCCATTTTCCCATGTGAGTACATCATATATGGCATGGGATGATCACAAGGGCCCCAACGATCGACATCACCTAAAAACCCTCGTCGCCATGATACAAACCATGAGCATATTAATGTAGGAATTGACCCAGACAATGCTGGAGATCAAGATAAATATAGCCTCACAACCAGCAAGGGCCTCTGGTCAAGCAAGCCTGGACCCCGGGACCAACGTAATTCAAATGCGACCGCTCTACCCGCTGGCAGTAATCATCCCCTTCCTGGATTATCTACTCCTTTAGCAGTTGATGAATCTCGGAAAGCAATACAGGATGTGTGAGAACTCCGGGCCCGCCTAGACTCAATAGGCAATCAGGACACATTATGCGAGCACGAGATTCGACAACTGTATTCCCTCGAGTGGAGAGACGTATTATACCCGCCCAAGTACAAGCCCTTTAACTTAACTCTATTTGATGGAAAGATATCTCCTTGTCAATTCTTGAGTAACTTTGAGACGGCAATAGGACATCCACCTCGCAATGATGCCCTCTTAACTAAGCTCTTTGTCGGAGTATTTGATGGAATAGCCTTCGATTGGTTTTATAGCCTCAAAGACAACTGTATTTCGTCGTTTGATGATCTCAAAGGTCTTTTTTTCTTTTTTTAATGGAAGAAATAACATGACGATGTCCTCTTTAATGGACATCACGTAAAGGGAGAAAGAGTCTGTACGGAAATACATCGAGCGGTACAGGCAAACGGTGCTAAAGTTACCCCCGGTAACCCAGAGTCCACGCTGATGGATACTTGCAGAAGAAATCTCCTTCCTACATTCAGACTCTGGATGAGTGAGTCTCAGTTTAAAGACTAGACGACGTTCATCATAAGTAATGTCGGTGCTGAGAAGAAAGTAAAGGATGCCCACCTCTTGGGAATATAGATCCCCGTCGTTGATGATATAAGAAAATGCCCTAAATAATAGCTATAACAATAGCGGCAATAACGCCTGGGATGATGAGGGAAAGTAGGCTCTTGTCGCCGATATAATCAAGAAGCCTGAGAAAAAGCCCATAGAGGTTCTAAAATAGAATAAAACTTATTCTTTTGAAGATAATGATGTCATGGCAATCTTTAATGTGTTAATAAAGGAAAACAAGCTTCGGCTCCCCGACGTCAAGCACCCTGTTGAGGCAGTCGTTATGAATAATCCAAAATACTGCCACTACTATTGATACGTCCACCATGCGATGCAAGATTTCTACACACTGAAGTGGTACATCCAGTGTTTGCTTGACACCAAGGCCCTCACCTTCTACTTCGATGAAAAAATAGTTGCTGCTAATATTGTATCTCTCCAGTTCTGTAACTTCCCAGCAATTAAAGCCAAGATAGAATAATCCCGATCCCAGGGCAATAATGAAGGTTGTTAATCTTTCGCCAGCTTGTGACCAAACAGCCAGGCTGATACCTCTTACCACATCACGTGGGGAGGTCATATGGGTCCATCCAGATCTTGCTCCAAACTTAATGCAACAGGCAACACCTTCCGCAACCAAGTCCAAGGGCAAGAAGTCCAAGCCCTGCTACACGGTTTCTCTTCCTATTGAAGAAGCTATAGCAGGAACAACGAGGTCAGGCCTAGCATACCAACACGAGTACGATATTCCTGACGATAGTGCTCTCCTAATTGTTGTACGTACAATATCTGATATGGGTCCATCCCATCCTCCGACAGCAGACAAGTCCAAGTAGAAAGAAACTCGCTTCGATAAACCGCTACGCAAAGATACCACTCAGGGGCTGGAGAAGCCCTACAACTTCGATATCTTAGCACAATTGGCCAATACTCTAGCGAAGTTGTTACTATTCGAGCTTCTTCGACTCTCCAAAGATACTTAGATTGCTCTAAGTGTGTTATTGCAGAATACCGACACCTATTTGGTATAGGTCAAGACGCTAGTTGAGAATCCTATCGCATGGCCCCAATGCAATAATGTGATGGAGGCGATACCTAATAGCACGTTCTCGCCACAAGACATGCTGTCGAAGAACAATAGGCACGATCACCCTCTGTATTACACAGGGTACATTGGCGCCATCAAGGTGGACCCGATGCACATCGACCACGGTTCGTCAATCAGCATAATACTGCAGAGTCTGCTTCGGACCATAGGCATCCTGATATATCGCCTAGCAGCAACCAATACTGTAGTTAGTGGTTTCAACGTAGGAAGAATCTACCCTCTGGGCAAGATTCGCTTAAAATGTCAAGATCTCCTATTTAAAAATAGTGGTCAGCTGCTACATCGTAGACGTATCTTACAACATCCTATTGGAACGTCCGTGGATACATCAGTACATGATCGTACCGTCAACCTCACACCAGTGCTTGCAGTACGTGGATGATCGTAGCATCATCAAGACATAATTTGTCGACGTGGATCCATTAAAAGGGGTTGAGTCCTATTACTCTGACTCGATCTTCTAGAAATAAGTCTACCAAGATGAAGGTGGCAATGATGCCGACGATAAGGCAGAGACTGGGATAACATCAGACGAGCCCTTAAGAGTCCATCTCGAAGCACGCGCTCCCGACACAGACCCTCCCCTTATGGTAAAACTACACAGGAAAGTACCCAAACCTCTGGTCGTTCGCCTTCGTAAACCGAGTCGATCATTGAAGAATGATCCGACATCTACTATGAATTTTGAACCTCTAGTGGTAAAGCTGCACAGGAGACCTCTAAAGCCGTCGCTCACACTTGGGATAGATCTCGGAAAGGACAAACTGGAGGAGTACATAGCCGCTCATACTAACATCCATTCTCTTGACGATATAATTTCTGAGCATAAGATACCTTATTTTATAAATAAAGGGCTATCTTTGAACTACTCGTAGGTTGCACATCTCAGCAAAGTATATTCCATAGATTATGGTCTAGGCTGGCACTTGCATGCACAAGTGACTACCACCTATGAAGTGAACCGATTTTTTTTAGTCATAACTCCTACTTCATAGTTCCAGCAAGGAAGAGGGAGGACAAACTTATCATCTTCGGCAGAGTAAAAAGTCCCCAATCCTCCGTTCCAGAGAAATTGGAGCCAGAACTCGACACCGACAAAATATCACTTTACCAGTACAACTCTCAAACGAAGCACCTCATCCAGAAGATGGGATACGATCTGAAAGCACTGGGGGCTTGATATGGCAAAGGTCGATGGCTGCCTTTGCGTCTGCAGGCTCCTGCTGGCAAGTCCGAGGATTACTACCATAAGACCAAGCATGGCTTAAGGTACGTCATGCCTACCACGACCCCCGAAGGATCGGATGAAGAAGATGAGTTACACTCTCACTCTTCAGAATCTTCCTCTTTGGACACCGATGTCAGTATCGGGGAGATGCTCAAACAAATATTGTTTGCCAACATAGTTTAAGTGAACCTTGAGAAAGAGAACAAGGATCCACCTGAACTCTTTTAAGTAGAACCGTGGGCCCGATGCCTAGACGTAGAATGTGACATACAGTTCGAGCAACAAGAACCCCCCACGGAGGATGAAGTCATACAAATCGATCTGGGCAACGAATCCTCTTCTAAACCTATCTTTGTCAGCAAAAGTCTGTCCGATGAGGATCGGGAATACCTGTTATAGCTCGTCAGAAAATACCTCAATATCTTTGCCTGGAGTTACGAAGACATGCCGGGACTGGACCCGCAAATCACAGTTCACAAGCTCAACATCATGCCAAACCCTAAGTCGGTCAAGCAATATCAATGGTGGTTCCGGTCGGATATCATGAATGGCATCGAAGATAAAGTAAACAAACTAATAGCTAGTGGCTTCATCTACGAGGAACAACTTCCGAATTTGGTAGCCAACATCGTGCCCATCGTAAAAAAGAACAAAAAAAATTTGAATCTGCAATAACTTTCGTGATCTGAACTCGGCATGCCCTAAGGATGAGTTTCCCCTTCCGATCACAGATATAATGATCGATAATACTTGTGGCTTCGAGCGCATATTCCTTCATGGAAGGATTCTCAGGCTACAATAAAATTAAGATATTTTCTAACGACGAGAAGCATACATCATTCTGAACGCCGATTGGTGTGTACTGCTACACAGTTATGTCCTTCGGTCTGAAGAACAAGGTGCTACATACCAGTGAGCTATGAGCACCATATTTCGTTAATATCTACGCAAGACAATGGAGTGTTACATTGATGACGTTGTTGTCAAGAGTCGTTCCAAAGATGATCACCTCCGAGACTTGAAGACTGTGTTTGACTTGATGCGTGCGCACCAGGTCAAGATGAATCCTATCAAATCCTTCCTGGGAGTCTTTAGCGATAAATTTTTAGGTTTTTTCATAACTTTGAAGGATATCCACGTAGACCCCGACAAGACTAAAGCAATCCTTGAAATGCACTCGCAAAACAATCTCAGAGAACTTCATGGCCTTCAAGGAAGACTGGCATACATCAGGAGGTTCATATAAAACATATCTGGACATTGTCAGCCATTCATTCAGCTCATGAAGAAGGTAGTCTCTTTTGTCTAGAATGAAGAATGCCAGCACGCCTTCAACGACATTAAGGAGTATCTCATCAACCCTCAGTATTGGTAGTACCTATTTTGGCAAGACCCTTCTTGCTATATGTGCGGCCAATGGATCACTCCCTCGGAGCTCCACTAGTCCAAAAAATTGATACAGGTAACGAATATGCCGTCTACTATCTAAGCAGAATAATGGCCGGTTTAGAGCATATATACAACCCAGTTGAGAATGAGTGCCTCGTACTGGTCTTCGCCATTTAGAAGACCCGGTATTATGTGACAGGACAAACCAACCATGTCATCTCGTGAGTTAATTCTTTTAGGGTGCTTATGACTAAACCCGGAGCGCTCAACTCTCGCCTAGCCACATGGGCAATACTGTTGTCGCTGTACGACATGGTATTTGTCCACAAAAGGCGGTAAAAGATCAAACATTGGCAAATTTTCTGTAAGCCCACCCTGTACCAGAAACCTCAAAGCTCTACGTGGAGATCCTAAACAAAATAGCAGACTCAAACATGACCACAAGCTCAGAAGCTGTTTGGCAAATATTCTTCAATGGTGCTTCAAGAACAGGGTCCAAATGCGATATTGTCGCTAGCATTGGGATATTACTGATTTTCCAACACGATCTGGTCATAAACAATACTTACTCCCTCACAGAGCCACGCTTCAAGAACAGGGCCCAAACGCCCTCATCAATGGGCTCCAACTAGCTAAATAACTAGGAGTAGACTACCTGGAATCCTATGATGATTCTAAGCTGATAGTCAGTCAGGTCCGGGGCGAATACGAGGTCCAGCACAAGGACTTAATTTACTACCACCAAGTCGTGCTTGGAATAAGCTCTACCTTCGAGGGGTTCTACATAGGGCACGTCCCTCGGATGCAAAATATCGAGGCTGACGTCCTGGCTGGCCTCACTGCCTCCCTGGCAATTTCGGTCAAAATTCATCAGCTGATCAAAGTAGTCGGTCAAGAGTTGATCTGTACAAAAAATAATCTCTGTCTGTACCTGAGCTACTCAGTAGAGACAAACACCGATTGTCCCGCCCCAATCCCAAAATATGTAGGACCAATAATACGTGAGCATGCCAACTGTATGTATATAGCAACTCCAATATATGGATAATATAATACACACGTACACTATATTATGAATAGCAATTCACAAGTGGTATAGATTTATGTCATAAGTCACATGGCATAACTAGATATCATCTACAGAATTAAATAAACAATCAACTATATAATTGAATCAAGTATAAAATGCTTAATAAGAATAAGTAGTTGGGTGAAGACAAATCCACTACCAACTAGAATATTAAAGAAACAAAATAAGTACATCTAATGATCAATAAGGCTCGAAGAGAAGACCTCCTCGAAAGAGAGATAAGTAGCAAGTCCTGATATATGCTCCTGCAAATAGTCATAATCGTCTACATCTAGAAATAGACCAGGTCCTTAGAGGGACGTAATAAGATACAAAAATAAATGCCTTAAAGTAAATACTGTAAAAACTCGAGGGTGAACTAACCAGCTAAGTGAAATGCACTTAAAGATAACCTTGGTACGTATGGGTAGGTGAAAGGTATAAAGCGTAGCGTCGAGCCAGAGGCTAAGTACCTGGCATTAGCTGTAAACTAGATGCCATGAGTATATGTTGACTACATCATCGATCATGATAGCGCACAGCTAGTAACCTCTGTCGAATGTATCGACAAGCATATATGTGCATAACCGGGTAATACTGAGACAATAACCGGGTAACACATGGCCCATAACCGGGTAACACTGAGGCTCACGACCCCGTAGTTTACTCTGAAACTACGGTAGCCAAATGTCTGTTCCATACGCCTACCAGTTGCCTTCCCCGCCCAATGCCAATATATATGTCGCAAATAAGACATGGACATCTCGTACTATAATGCAAGTCACTAATAAAATATACAACTAAGCTAAATACCGTCACACGTGCTGCTCACACCGATGACCAGCTAATCATGAAGCACTTGTCCCTACATGAACTCATTCTGTGCCATGTAATAATGCGTGTCAAGGCTTGAGGAGTCATATTGATAACTCCATAACTTTAGGTGCGTCCACTAGACACTAGGTCAGACATAAATCCTAACGTCAATGCCTTCGTTGACTGCACCCGAGTCTTTCTCGGACTCGCACAGTTAAATAATATTAAAACAAATAAACATGCAACTAAATAATATCTGAATTTAAACAGTACAACAAGGCAAGGTATACTTGCCTGACAAGAAAGCTGCGAAGTACAAGCGTCCAAACGTAGAGCACAAGGGATCAGAAACTATGGCATTAGAATGAACGTCTTCGGATGATGAAATAAACATCACCAATGTTCCCAAAATAAGTGAGATGGCTAGAAAATACTATCCTTTCGTCCAATTTGGACACAGGGGCAAAACGATAATTTTTGGTCAAAGCGGGGTCCACATGTGGCCCACTTTGCACCGAAATACGTACCATAGGTAAAGGTCTCTAAATGGGACAAATTATAGGTCAAGCAAATTCTAAACGACGATACAAACTCAACGGTATGTCCAATTTTGGATTCCGATGAGCCGATCACAAATTCGCCCTTCAAGTCAATCCGTAGGGCCCACGAACAGGCGGCGTGGTCAAGTTTCTCAAAATCACGTGAAACTTGGGTCATAGGACCAGCGTGATACCACGAATCCAATGGCATATATTTCGTCGCATTCTGATGAGCGGACACAAAGTGGGGTGGTATTTTGTAAAAGTCGCGTAGGAGAACTTTTTACGGATACGGGTTGATTCCGACACGCACACACGTCCGAATCAACTTTCGTGAAAGCTCACACGTCAGTATATACCATACGCACCTTTCGGTACAATTGGTACACGACGAGGCGGTCCCGTATGGCGGGGCGCACTTCGTATCACAAAATTTTAGTTTTAAAAGATCAAGTTTTTGGTCGTTTTGGAGGTCGAATAATTTAACAAATAAAATAAATTAATAAAAACTAAAAGAAGAGTTAATTTTTGGGTTGTATTGGAAAGAAAACCTTCAATTAGATTTTGAAAATATTAAATAGGTTGGTGGCAAATTAGGCATGAACATGGGGGTTTGGTGTTGAAATACTGGACTATTTTTGGTCAGTTTTTCAGCCATTTTCTGGTCAATTTTTTAACCAATCCAGGGCACGAAAATTTGTCTCGCTTGGAGGAAAATCCTAGAGGGTTAGGTTGTAAACGTACACGGATAAACCGCTCACAAAAATAATCAAAGATGAGGGAGATATGATACCTTAAAGATGGGGTGACGGAAGGGTGCTACTGCACGCGTGCGCGTACGCGGACGGTGGACGGCGGTGGCGGATGCTGCGATGGCACGGGGCGGCGACGGTCGGCCGGAGGGGTCGGTCGCCGGGCTGGGTCGAGGTCTAGGGTTAGGTTAGGGTTTAGGTTTGTGTTTTTATTATAATATATATTTATATGTATATATATAGAGAGAGAGATCGGGTGGGGGGGAGTGGGTTTGCTGCGGCTGGGGTTCTGTGGGGCTAGAGGGATTAGGAGTTAGGGTTTAGTTAGTTTTGTAATTAAGGTTTTTAGGTTTTTATTATTAAGAAATTTGTTTTATTGTTATTTCTTTTTCTTTTTCTTTTGTTTTCTTATTAATACTATTTATATATATGAGGTGTAAAAAAAAATATTTGTACCAAAAATAAATTCTAAAAAACTATCACTCTTCTACAAGAATTTCTAAATAAAATGAAATAAAAATAATAGTTTATGTGCAATAATTCTTAATGAGTATTTATCTAGGTAATTAAATCAATAAATTTTTATTTTCTAATTAACTAAGAAATAATATAAATGAATTTAATGATTAATTAAATAAATATAATATTTAAAATTAGGGGGTTTTATATTCTATTTACTTAAAAAAAATTTGTCCTCGAAATTAACACTAACCCATATTTGTAATAAATCCTTATTGCTATTAACACTTCATTGCTAGCTAGCAATGCTTCCTAAAAGGTTATGGTCAGCCACACTAAAACTTTTTTCCCCTTATTGTCTATACACTATTTTTGTATCCTCTAACTCGTCTATACTGCCTAACTTACAAGAATTCTACTAGTAGTCAAAGTCTTTTGAGGCTATTGTCGAGGTTGTAAGATGAATTTATTTATTGGGTCAAATTTTTTGGGATACTTGTCTGGAATCTTATAACCATGATTTTTTTCCATAACCGTCAGGTATCGTAGTCTAATTGTCATGACCCGCACCCGGTTTAGGGGCACGAGTGCGTGGGTACGTCCAGCCTACGCCGCAGCATCGACGGTAGAACGCTGTCTAGTTCATGTAACTATCTAAACAACTCACGGGAATACCCTACTCCATAAGGAGACGTGGATATCATAAAATAATGCTAGAAATACTCAATCACATAAACTAAAGCACGATGAGATATCAAGGCAAACAAGAAATACAAGACAAGTCTAACGACAAAATAATCATACCTGCAATCATTAACTTCCGATCCCCAAGTGTGTCGGAAACCAGTCTACTAAGGTCATAGTCTAGAAAAATATTTTCCAGTCAAGAAGGAGCAAAGTACATCTCTAAATAGCAGTTCTATATAAATGACATAAACTTTGTAGCAGTTCTAGATGGAAATATACCAGATGCATGTATAGGTATGAGAAATGTACAATGAAAGAAGTACTGGAAGTAAATGCAGGAAAAGAAACAATATGTCAATGAGCAAGAAACCTATGACTAAGTGTGTGAGTACTAGCTTTAACATATGATCGGCTTGGGAACTTGATCAGGCTGGTTACATGTGATTAGCTATGATTCATGGAAGGTCAGGCTAACCGTTGGTTAGCTATGATGCATGAAGATGGTCAGGCTAATCACACGTAACAGCTATGAAGCATGGAGATGGTCAGGCCGCCACCGACGTGAGATGTGGGGTGAGCTATAATGCATGGAAAGTTGGGTATGATCACATATCTACACTAAAATACTCCCCAAACCCTCGACTGGTATAGTAGATCAAATCATGGTATGCTATGGCACGGGATTCCCTAGGGAGGTAGCAAATCTCCCCGGATCTCAGTGTCTGTACATGCACAAGATATCAAGGAAACAAGTCTTGTACAAGCTACACCATGAATAAGGAATAACATCTCATGACGAGATCCGTGTATACCAATCCGTGTAACCAACGTGTCAAGAACATGGATATTTACACTAGATACAGTGAACATAGGAGATATCACAAATTAGAAACTAATCAGAGAATGTACTTGCCTTGGGTCCTTAGCTGTTAATTATTGATGTCCTGTTCCAGAGTATCCCCTGGATGAAGCAACAGTCCTGCCGGTTTAAATCTTTTGCCTTGTCTGCATAAATGCGAGACTCAGATGTCAACCGACTCGACATTTCACTGACCTGGTCTAATTTTTCACCAACACCAAGCACCTCTTGGACGTTCCGAGTCATTATCTGGTGGACTTCATACAGTTCATCATTCAACTTTGCAAGGTTGCGTTGGGTGCGTGTATCCAAGTAAAGTTTCTTTGTCTTCTGTATAAATGTATCAAATTTGATAAAAGCATATGGTCTTGCAGCAGTCTCTATTTGACTTCCATTGACTCTCTCAAACTCAATTTTGAGGTCTTCAAGGTATTGAAAAGCAAGTTTCTTTGGATAAGACCGATCACACATTGTCAAGTAACAGACACGGCCTTCAATGATATAATGGAAAAAGTAAGGACCAGTCTCAATGGACATTCTTGAAGCCTCATTTTGTCCTCTGGACAAGTTCTTAAACAACAATTTTGCTTGCTGCTTATAAAATTCAGCATCTTTCTGATCATGACTATCTTCGAGTCCCTCTGCTAATGGAAGACCATCAGTAACACGAGCTATCATTGTCAGCTTCACCATTTTATCAACAAACAAGGAGTAAAACAGAAATTAATCAAATATGATCTCCTCAAGCCACCAGCAGAAGAGAAGTCGACACCGACGGAAGATCGGATCAAGATCTGGAGATGGAGAGTATTGAAGACGAGGAGCAATAATGGTGATTTGATCGCCCGTCTCGTGGAGAACGAACGTACGGAATCAATCCGTAGGAAGAGAGCAAGAGTAGGGGTCTGCTCGGCCAGGGAGAAGGGCTCGGGAGGGTGGTTATAGTCGGGAAAGGGGACTCGACTGGAGGAGGTCGGGGAGATGTCAGCTGTGCGGTGGAGTGTAGTCGAGGTTGCGCTGCGGGGAGATGGAGGTCAGGGTGGTTCGTCTGGCCGGAGCGGTGGGGATGACTGAACTGGAATGGAGGGAGAGCAGAGGGAGTCGGGTGGCGAGGCTGAGAAACTCGCCCGATGGAAGTGTCGTATGGTGGTGGTAAATGCCGCCGTGGGGAATTTGCACAGACGCCAGAGTCGATGGGAGGGTCGGCCGGGGCAATTGGCCAGAGTAGCGGTCGGGGCTCGAGAAGCTTACTGCAGGGAAACCGGAGCTTGGCCGGACCGCGCCAGAGTTGCAGGCCGGGGTCGACGGAGTACACAGTGGAGTAAGGGGCCGCCGGACAAATGGGGGGTGAACAGTGTTCCCCCCCTTCTTCCCTTTTAAATTTCAAAAATTAATGAAGAGAGGAAGAAGAAGAAGAAAATAAGGAGAAGAAAAGAAGAAGAAGGGAAGAAGAAGAAGGATTTGTTCATACGTTGGAGAGAAAATGTGGGGGCTTGGGGCTAGTGTAGGTTTGGGGATTAGGTTTTCCTTGGGAAGAGGGAATGATGGGACATTAAATAGGGAGGGGTGAGATGAGAATGAAGGGTGGTGATGTACCCACTTTAATTGAGTCGCCAGGATTTGATATGGAGAAAATTCATGTGGGGATGAGGGTGTGACTTAGTTAAATATTATTAGGGCTCCCTCATTGTTTTAAACAATGGGTGTTGACACCAAAAATACAAATTTGCAAATTAGCCCCCCTTAAATTTGGAAAATTGCACAAACACATAAAATGACACAAAATTTGTGGAGAAAAAATGTGTTTAGAAATTTTCATGGTGAGAGGGTGTTGTGCGTTAGGCACGGGTTTAATTAATCGGGTGTTAGAATTAAATTAGGATTTATGAAATCAGTCAAAATGTTATCCCCAATTTAATTATAATAAATGCAAGTTGTGTTCTAAAATTAATTAGGAGTACATGGGACCAAAATCAGGTCAGGTCATCAATACCAATAATGAAGAAGACTCAGAACAGAATATTACCCTAATTTGGGCCGCATGAAAAATAGGTCAAGATTGCCTCCAATTTCAATTGGAACGCACAACGATACAAAATAGAGATTTATTAAATAACGTCCGTGACAATTTTTGTGCGGATAGAAATAATGCACAGAGAGTATAATTATGAGTTACAAAAATATCAGAATGGAAGGCGGGCAGGTCTAGGGCAAGATTGTGAAATTTGTTGGAAGGCAAAAGATAGGGTAGCGCTCCAAATATCGAAGCAAAGGCAATGCGCAATAATAAATTAAAATACGGTAATTAATTAAAATCTCCAATAAATAAATTCTAGATAAAAATAATTAAATACAGAATTCTATAATTCGGACAGGTGTTCACCTATCGGGCTTCTAGGTTAAGTCTACTAGCTCAAAATAAATGAACAGTCTATAATATTATTATTGAAGTACACATCACACAGTTATTTAATTTAAATATATACTATTCATGCAATTATTTAATTGTAACTACCACAATATTAATATTTATAAAAAGTCAAAATACCCCTGTTTTCGGAACGTGGTAGTGACAAGTCTACCCTCCTTAAAAGAATTTCGTCCTCGAAATTTAAAATCCTCATAGTAGTGTTTATTCATACACATTATCATTTCCCTCAAAGTTTAAATTCATCATCCATAAAATCAGTTAATATTCCACAATGTCTTTTCACAATTTCAAAATTCTAAAATTATTGCATAACCTGAAAAATCCTCAAAATAAAATCAAAGTCCATTTTTATCAAAAATTCCTTGAAAGTTTTAGTTAATAATTCAATACTCTAATTTTAATATCCACTCCTCTAACTTGATTTTTATCAATGCACAATTTTAAAATGTAATCTCGTCCCACAAGTTTGAATTTAAACATTTATCCATCAAAATTTTATTTCTCGATTTTCTTTTCCTCAATTACTCAACAATGTGATACTTGAAGATTCTCTAATTGCAACATTTCATATAAAATTCTAAAATTCATAACTTGCAATTAAATAAATATATTGATAAATCTCCAAAAATTTCCCATTTTAATAACCAATTTAAACATGTTATAATCTTCCTGGAATTAATAAACCACCAATTATGCCATGTTAATTTCTTAACCCTCTATTTACATCAATGTTTATCCTCGAATTTTAATCGTCTTGTCTCTCTCGTCAAGTCATAACTCTTTCATTAATCTTCGTCATAGTTACACCCCAATAATCATGGTCTAAGAAAATCTTTACTACAATCATACAACATGCAACCTAAGAGGAATATGTACTGTCATGGTATCTTTTGTCATGGTATTGCAGTCTCTGTATCAGGTTGTACTACTAGCTACATTCTAACAAAATCATGAATACAAGCTACAGTACTAAGGTATCAGTCAATCAATCAAATAGTTAGGAACAAAATGAAGGAAAGAACAGAACCTGTTAACACATTACCTGCAGTATCTCCTATCTCTAACATACACTTAACTCTAGCATATTCACTAACTAATTCCTATTCCTATACACTGGTACCCATATCAACTAGTCATTTATCCACAAGATCCATGAATATATCCATATTGCACACACATGTCCATTAACACTTAAATCTGATGGCAAGAATCTCTAATATAACCATGATTCAATAATGCATCCAAGTTGATACCTCTATCTCCTTAGTACCATACCCTCTGTCAGTTCCCGTTCCTACTACAATTGTTCATACTATTTTCTCATCACTCCAGTGCACACCAAGTGTAACACCATACTAAGTGCTAAACCCTTTCTAATACAACTCTAGATGGACACCCAAGTCAGTCTGCGGTGCCACCTCAATCATGCTCAAGTCATCAGATCCTTACACCTGTATATCATCTACTAATATATTAATATTCATCTCTTATCTACCATAAAATTAATCCTCAAAATAATCGTCAAGGTTTAACTTCTCGATCAACTTAAAAATGATTGCATATACCTCCTCAAAATCAGATACTCAATATCGAAAAAATTTAATCACTTTTAACATCCTTATAGCTTTGACTATGTTTATTGAATCACTATTTGAAATCCTCAAAAATTTTTAATGACACAATCTCAACTCCTCAATAATTCTCAAAGTTAAAATTCATTTCCACCCCTTAATTTATAAATCCTTAAATATACATATAAGTGCTCACGGTCTCTAATATTCGGGGTGCACTCTATGCATCTAGTGTCTACAATTGTGTACTAAAATTGTACTGCCTGAATCACTTGTACTATTACCTCCAATGATCAAAGTTATCATCACCTGTATTTTCTTTCATGATTTCAATTTATGTCAACTGGTATATTATCTAATTATCATCCCACCGAGTGCTTACTGTTATTAACGTTATTCTCGACTAATCCTCGATATAGAATCATTAGCACTCTTGGTATTATATCACTAGCTTTATTAATGGATCATCAAGCTCATTATAACTCATGATTACATGTATCTACTATAACGCTCATGTTTCTTTACTCTCATGGGCATGTATATGGTTCCTCATCTCGATGGTTGTATATGTATTTCCTTTAATCCTTTAAAGCCTATTAAACTAATCCGTGATACGCTTCACCACTTTTATTACCAATTCTGATATTTCTCTACTCATGATACCTCATTATAACTCCTCATGCATATAAATTTCTTTACCTTTAACACGCCCGATATCAATCATCAATTTGAACATTATGCTCCATTAATCCTTAACACAATTCCTGGATACTTAATGGTTTACATAGATCATCCAATTACATAATTTAATGATTATCTAGGACTGGCATGCTGGTTCTGATACTAACTCTTGGAACCTTCACTGATACTCTTACTCCTCTTTCTATAATACCAATACTAATTATAATAACACCTATCATAGAACTATAGCTACAAGGTACTATGCTATGGGTATCTCTAGATTAATGCCTAATGCTCCCATGTCCAACTAAGAAACACTTACAAACTCACAAGTCACACTCAGTCAATACTAATACTCAAGACACAGACATAATTACAAGTCACTAATTATCATACTTAACAAGGAACCCTCAAGGAATAGAAGCTCAAAAGGAATTGGATCGAGGACAGAAGGTATCTTTACTGCTAGTAAAGAAAAGAAGCGATGGAACAAGGTCCTGGAATAACAGAAATAGATAAGTCTTGAGATGATATTTTAAGAACCAATTTAAGATACAACCTAATAATCATACACGTCTATCCGAAATCATGACACTCAGAATCCTCGCCACGCCAGTAAGCATAGACGCGATAAACGACAGGTTCCGTAACTAAGGTATGCAACTCCATAATCACGTCATCTAGAATCTTCGCCACGCCAACCGGTATGGCTGCGAGAGACTCTAAATCTCATAACTAAAGTATGTACATCCAAGTTAGGTTCCTACGTTCTCGTCACGACAGCTAATATGGCTGCGATAAACTCTAGGCTCCATAACCAAAGTAGACGTTTTACCTTTCTCACTGTCCTCATCAATATGTCATCAGATGATACCATAAATTCTAGTCCGTAAAATTCATCTCAATATGAAATCAACTCAACAACGATACCAAGAATTTAAAGTTAACAACTGGTCAACAAGAATCAAACTCAATATCAACGAGTGAGGATGGACGGAAACACGGGCGAAGGAATTAAATTGGAAATTATAATAAGATTCTCATGGGGTCATCCCAGGAAATCTTTCAAATAAATTGTGATTGAGTATCCTCTCTCATCCTAGTATCCTATGTCCTAGATCCTATCGCAGGCACGCAGTAGTATAACAAGGATGCCACACTACTACGACATCGCACAACTCGCGAAGTCTGACCTGCGTGGGCCACCACTAAAAATGTGTCACGACCCGCACCCGGTTTAGGGGCACGAGTGCGTGGGTACGTCCAGCCTACGCCGTAGCATCGGCGGTAGAACGCTGTCTAGGTCATGTAACTATCTAAATAACTCACGTGAATACCCTACTCCATAAGGAGACGTGGATATCATAAAATAATGCTAGAAATACTCAATCATATAAACTAAAGCACGATGAGATATCAAGGCAAACAAGAAATACAAGACAAGTCTAACGACAAAATAATCATACCTGCAATCATTAACTTCCAATCCCCAAGTGTGTCAGAAACCAGTCTACTAAGGTCATAGTCTGGAAAAATATTTTCCAGTCAGAAAGGAGCAAAGTACATCTCTAAATAGCAGTTCTATATAAATGACATAAACTATGTAGCAGTTCTAGATGGAAATATACCAGATGCATGTATAGGTATGAGAAATGTACAATGAAAGAAGTACTGGAAGTAAATGCAGGAAAAGAAATAATATGTCAATGAGCAAGAAACCTATGACTAAGTGTGTGAGTACTAGCTTTAACATGTGATCGGCTTGGAAACTTGATCAGGCTGGTTACATGTGATTAGCTATGATTCATGGAAGGTCAGGCTAACCGTTGGTTAGCTATGATGCATGGAGATGGTCAGGCTAATCACACGTAACAGCTATGAAGCATGGAGATGGTCAGGCCGCCCCCGACGTGAGATGTGGGGTGAGCTATGATGCATGGAAAGTTGGGTATGATCACATATCTTCACTAAAATACTCCCCAAACCCCCGACTGGTATAGTAGATCAAATTATGGTACGCTATGGCACGGGATTCCCTAGGGAGGTAGCAAATCTCCCCGGGTCTCAGTGTCTGTACATGCACAAGATATCAAGGAAACAAGTCTTGTACAAGCTACACCATGAATAAGGAATAACATCTCATGACGAGATCCGTGTATACCAATCCGTGTAACCAACGTGTCAATAACATGGATATTTATACTAGATACAGTGAACATAGGAGATATCACAAATTAGAAACTAATCAGAGAATGTACTCGCCTTGGGTCCTTAGCTGGTAATTATTGATGTCCTGTTCCAGAGTATCCCCTGGATGAAGCAACAGTCCTGCCGGTTTAAATCTTTTGCCTTGTCTGCATAAATGCGAGACTCAGATGTCAACCGACTCGACATTTCACTGACCTGGTCTAATTTTTCACCAACACCAAGCACCTCTTGGACGTTCCGAGTCATTATCTGGTGGACTTCATACAGTTCATCATTCAACTTTGCAAGGTTGCGTTGGGTGCGTGTATCCAAGTAAAGTTTCTTTGTCTTCTGTATAAATGTATCAAATTTGATAAAAGCATATGGTCTTGCAGCAGTCTCTATTTGACTTCCATTGACTCTCTCAAACTCAATTTTGAGGTCTTCAAGGTATCGAAAAACAAGTTTCTTTGGATAAGACCGATCACACATTGTCAAGTAACAGACACGGCCTTCAATGATATAATGGAAAAAGTAAGGACCAGTCTCAATGGATATTCTTGAAGCCTCATTTTGTCCTCTGGACAAGTTCTTAAACAACAATTTTGCTTGCTGCTTATAAAATTCAGCATCTTTCTGATCACGACTATCTTCAAGTCCCTCTGCTAATGGAAGACCATCAGTAACACGAGCTATCATTGTCAGCTTCACTATTTTATCAGCAAACAAGGAGTAAAACAGAAATTAATCAAATATGATCTCCTCAAGCCACCAGCAGAAGAGAAGTCGACACCGACGGAAGATCAGATCAAGATCTGGAGATGGAGAGTATTGAAGACGAGGAGCAATAATGGTGATTTGATCGCCCGTCTCGTGGAGAATGAACGTACGGAATCAATCCGCAGGAAGAGAGCAAGAGTAGGGGTCTGCTCGGCCAGGGAGAAGGGCTCGGGAGGGTGGTTATAGTCGGGAAAGGGGACTCGACTGGAGGAGGTCGGGGAGATGTCAGCTGTGCGGTGGAGTGTAGTCTAGGTTGCACTGCGGGGAGATGGAGGTCAGGGTGGTTCGTCTGGCCGGAGCGGTGGGGATGACTGAACTGGAATGGAGGGAGAGCAGAGGGAGTCGGGTGGCGAGGCTGAGAAACTCGCCGGATGGAAGTGTCGTGTGGTGGTGGTGAATGCCGTCGTGGGGAATTTGCACAGACGCCGGAGTCGATGGGAGGGTCGGCCGGGGCAGTTGGCCAGAGTAGCGGTCGGGGCTCGAGAAGCTTACTGCAGGGAAACCGGAGCTTGGCCGGACCGCGCCGGAGTTGCAGGCCAGGGTCGACGGAGTACACAGTGGAGTAAGGGGCCGCCGGACCGATGGGGGGTGAACAGTGTTCCCCCCTTCTTCCCTTTTAAATTTCAAAAATTAATGAAGAGAGGAAGAAGAAGAAGAAAATAAGGAGAAGAAAAGAAGAAGAAGGGAAGAAAAAGAAGGATTTGTTCATACGTTGGAGAGAAAATATGGGGGCTTGGGGCTAGTGTAGGTTTGGGGATTAGGTTTTCCTTGGGAAGAGGGAATGATGGGACATTAAATAGGGAGGGGTGAGATGAGAATGAAGGGTGGTGATGTACCCACTTTAATTGAGTGGCCAGGATTTGATATGGAGAAAATTCATGTGGGGATGAGGGTGTGACTTAGTTAAATATTATTAGGGCTCCCTCATTGTTTTAAACAATGGGTGTTGACACCAAAAATATAAATTTGCAAATTAGCCCCCCTTAAATTTGGGAAATTGCACAAACACATAAAATGACACAAAATTTGTGGAGAAAAAATGTGTTTAGAAATTTTCATGGTGAGAGGGTGTTGTGCGTTAGGCACGGGTTTAGTTAATCGGGTATTAGAATTAAATTAGGATTTATGAAATCAGTCAAAATGTTATCCCCAATTTAATTATAATAAATGCAAGTTGTGTTCTAAAATTAATTAGGAGTACATGGGGCCAAAATCAAGTCAGGTCATCAATACCAATAATGAAGAAGACTCAGAACAGAATATTACCCTAATTTGGGCCGCACGAAAAATAGGTCAAGATTGCCTCCAATTTCAATTGGAACGCACAACGATACAAAATAGAGATTTATTAAATAACGTCCGCGACGATTTTTGTGCGGATACAAATAATGCACACTGAGTTTAATTATGAGTTGCAAAAATATCAGAATGGAAGGCGGACAGGTCTAGGGCAAGATTGTGAAATTTGTTGGAAGGCAAAAGATAGGGTAGCGCTCCAAATATCGAAGCAAAGGCAATGCGCAATAATAAATTAAAATACGGTAATTAATTAAAATCTCCAATAAATAAATTCTAGATAAAAATAATTAAATACAGAATTCTATAATTTGGACAGGTGTTCACCTATCGGGCTTCTAGGTCAAGTCTACTAGCTCAAAATAAATGAACACTGTCTATAATATTATATATTGAAGTACACATCACACAGTTATTTAATTTAAATATATACTATTCATGCAATTATTTAATTG
This sequence comes from Iris macrosiphon, assembly GCA_036927795.1. Taxonomy (NCBI): domain Eukaryota; kingdom Viridiplantae; phylum Streptophyta; class Magnoliopsida; order Asparagales; family Iridaceae; genus Iris; species Iris macrosiphon. The sequence continues at coordinate 54,403,520 of JAYESA010000017.1, read as the reverse complement.
TAACTACCACAATATTAATATTTATAAAAAGTAAAAATACCCGTATTTTCGGAACGTGGCAGTGACAAGTCTACCCTTCTTAAAAGAATTTCGTCCTCAAAATTTAAAATCCTCATAGTAGTGTTTATTTATACACATTATCATTTCCCTCAAAGTTTAAATTCATCATCCATGAAATCAGTTAATATTCCACAATGTCTTTTCACAATTTCAAAATTCTAAAATTATTGCATAACCTGAAAAATCCTCAAAATAAAATCAAAGTCTATTTTTATCAAAAATTCCTTGAAAGTTTTAGTTAATAATTCAATACTCAAATTTTAATATCCACTCCTCTAACTTGATTTTTATCAATGCACAATTTTAAAATGTAATCTCGTCCCACAAGTTTGAATTTAAACATTTATCCATCAAAATTTTATTTCTCGATTTCCTTTTCCTCAATTATCAACAATGCGATACTTGAAGATTCTCTAATTGCAACATTTCATATAAAATTCTAAAATTCATAACTTGCAATTAAATAAATATATTGATAAATCTCCAAAAATTTCCCATTTTAATAACCAATTTAAACATGTTATAATCTTCCTGGAATTAATAAACCACCAATTATGCTATGTTAATTTCTTAACCCTCTATTTACATCAATGTTTATCCTCGAATTTTAATCGTCTTGTCTCTCTCGTCAAGTCATAACTCTTTCATTAATCTTCGTCATGGTTACACCCCAATAATCATGGTCTAAGAAAATCTTTACTACAATACATAAGGGTTATCATTAACTCTTCTTTTAGTTATTAGTCTTTAATAACCCATTTATGTTTTAACTAACAAAATAAGGGGTGAGGTTGAAGTAATCTAACAATTCATGATGGCACAAAAAGATGCAACTACGATAGGAAGAATTAAGCATGGGATAAGGAATTGATATGGAAGAGAAGATGAGCAACCCAAGGGGATAAGATAGTGATAAGAAAGAGAATATTACTACTGCTACTAGTGTGAACCATTAGCATCGTGGGTATGCCATCTAGTTAAAATATCAACATATCCTCAAAAATTTTAACACCAAATATATCACATTGTGATATGCCGTTAATTACAAAAGATAGTCACAAAGTGATGTGATTGGCCTATGGGGTATAACTAGTACTCTTCATGTATCAAACTTATACCAAGCACGAGCGTCCATCTTTTTGAAATAGGGGAAGACGAAAAACAATAATAAAGAATTCAAGGAGGACGTGATAGAATACAAGTACGGGGTTCAAGGCGATTAAAGAATTCAAAAAGAGAGTTGTCAGGACAGTTGTGAATGAGATCCTATTTTAATAAATTCCGATTTGCATGCTCATATCAGTATAGTTATGTAATCGATAAGATATGCTTGGACATGTCTAAAGGGCAAGTATATGGGCAAGTATATTCGTCTAACAAGCTGAGTCAACTATATCTAAATCCACGTAAAGTAGTCATGCGAAGAATGAACCAAGTGCATTAAGGTTGGTCAGACCATAATATACTGATTCTGATTTAGACAACGTATTAGTAGGCGTCCCCAATAATATGTCTTGAACAAGATCGATAAAAGAATAAGCTTGCAAAACTAGGCTATAAAATAGCAGCATAAGCGGAGGTAGTCCAGAAAATATAAGTACGCTGGATTATGATGAAGGAAGGTACAAAATAATTTAAGTTCACCAAGAAGATAAGAATCATCCGGTGTTGTGCCTCTACAGTTGCCATACTAACTTCTTGTCTAAGTCTCTAGTCGACTAAATGGGGGTATGGGCTTGTAAGTTCTACAGTCTGGATAATCACTATCTTATTATGGAAGCCTATAGTTGGTGTCATTCAATTACACTTCATTAATGGGTCAAAAGGACTATGTGAAACTAGGTTATGAGGTATACTACCCGACTTACAAGAATTTAACTAATAGTGTCATTTAACAATAGAGTGTATATACCTAGTACAAGTCACCTTCCTAGCCCCTATCAAGCACGAGAGAAAAGAGAAGATTAACGTTGTGAAAGGATCAAGCAAGATATAATGCGAACAATCAAATAAGAATGTGAAATGAAATCAAGGGCGGTGATTAAATAAGTGTATGAGATCCTATACTCTAATCCTATGCGCAGGCTTGCTCGGTACAGTAATATAACCAAGACAATATACTCTCGACCTGCATGGGCCACCACAAAAATATGTCACGCCCAGTCCCAAAATATGTAGGAACAGGAATATGTGAGCATGCTAGCCGTATGTATATAGAAACTCCAATATGTGGATACCATAATACACACGTACGCTGTATTATGAATAATAATTCACAAGTGGTATAGATTTATGTCATAAGTCACAGGGCATAACTAGATCTCATCCACAAAATAAAATAAAAAATCAACTATATAACTGAATCAAGTATAGAATGCTTGATACGAACAAGTAGTTGGGTGGAGATAAATTCACTACCAACTAGAATATAAAAGAAACAAAATAAGTACATCTAATGATCAATAAGGCTCGAAGAGAAGACCTCCTCGAAAGAGAGATAAGTAGCAAGTCCTGATCCATGCTCCTACAATTAGTCATGATCGTCTACACCTGGAAAGGGACCATGTCCTCAGATGGACGTAATAAGATACAAAAATATATGCCATAAAGTAAATATTGTAAAAACTCGAGGGTGAACTAACCAGCTAAGTGAAATGCACTTGAAGACAACCTTGGTATGTATGGATAGGTGAAATGTATAAAGCGTAGCGTCGAGCCAGAGGCTGAGTACCTGGCATTAGCTGTAAACTGGATGCCAGGAGTATATACTGACTATATCTCCGATCATGATAGCGCGAAGCTAGTAACCTCTGCCAGATGTATCTACAAGCATATATGCCCAAAACCGGGTAATACTGAGCCCATAACCGGGTGACACTGAGGCTCACGACCCCGTAGTTTACTCAGAAACTACGGTAGCCAAATGTCTGTCCCATACCCCTAATAATTGTCTTCCCCACCCAATACCAATATACAAGTCACAAATATGACGTCGACATCTCGTACTATAATGCAAGTCACTAATAAAATATACAACTAAGCTAAATACCGTCACACGTGCTGCTCACACCGATGGCTAGTCAGTCATGAAGCACGTGTGCCTACATGAACTCACTTTGTGCCGTACAATGATGTGTGTCAAGGCCAGGAGAATCATACTGATAACTCCACAACTTTAGGTGCGTCCACTAGACACTAGGTCAGACATAAATTCTAACGTCAACGCCTTCGTTGACTACACCCGAGTCTTTCTCGGACGCGCACAGTTAAATAATATTAAAATAAATAAATATGCAACTAAATAATATCTGAATTTAAATAATACAACAAGGCAAGGTATTCTGACCTGGCAAGAAAGCTGCGAAGTGCAAGCGTCCAGGCGTCAAGCACAAGGGATCATAAACTATGGCATCAGAATGAACGTCCCTGGATGTTGAAATAAACATCACCAACGTTCCCAAAATAAGTGAGATAGCTAGAAAACACTATCCTTTGGCCCAATTTGGACACAAGGGCAAAACGGTAATTTCGGGTCAAAGCGGGGTCCACATGTGGCCCACTTTGCATCAAAATATGTGCCAGAGGTAAAGGTTTCTAAATGAGACAAATTATAGGTAAAACAAATTCTAAACGACGATACAAGCTCAATGGTATATCCAATTTTGGATTCTGGTGAGCCGATCACAAATTCGCCCTTCAAGTCAAATCGTGGGGCCCGCGAATAGGCGGCTTGGTCAACTGTCTCAGAATCGCGTGGAACTTGAGTCACAGGACCAACGTGATACCACAAATCTAAAGGAGTAAGTTTTGTCGCATTCTTATGAGCGTACTTAAAGTGGGATAGTATTTTGTAAAAGTCGTAAAATGAAAACTTTTTACGGATACGGGTTGATTCCGACGCGTACACACGTCTGAATCAACTTCCGCAAAAGATCACACGTCAGGATATACCATACACGCCTTTTGGTACAATTGGTACATGACAAGATGGTCCCGTTTTGCAGGGCGCACTCCGTATTACAAAATTTTAGTTTTAAACGATCAAGTTTTTGGTCATTTTGGAGGTCGAATAATTTAACAAATAAAATGAATTAATAAAATATACAAGAACATTTAAATTCTTGGTTGTATTGGGAAGAAAACTTTTCAATTTGATTTTAAAAATATTAAACAGGTTGGTGGCAAATTAGGCTTGAACATGGGGGTTTGGTATTGAAATTCTGGACAATTTTTGGTCAGTTTTTCGGCCATTTTTCGGTCGATTTTTTGACCAATCCAGGGCACGAAAATTTATCCCGCTTGGAGGAAAATCCTAGAGGGTTAGGTTTTAAACGTATACGGATAAACTGCTCCCAAAAAGAATTAAAGATGAGGGAGATATGATACCTTAAAGATGGGGTGACGGAAGGGTGCTGCTGCACGCGTGCGCGTACGCAGACGTCGGACGGCGGCGGCGGCTGCTGCGGCGGCGCTGTGCGGCGCCGGTCGGCCGGAGGGGTTGGTCGCCGGGCTGGGTCGAGGTCTAGGGTTAGGGTTTAGGTTTGTGTTTTTAATATAATATATATTTATATGTATATATAGAGAGAGAATATATTTATAGAGAGAGAGAGATCGGGGGGGAGTGGGTTTGCTGCGGCTGGGGTTCTATAGGGGTCGAGGGATTAGGAGTTAGGGTTTATTTCATTTTGTAATTAAGGTTTTTAGGTTTTTATTATTAAGGAATTTGTTTTATTGTTATTTCTTTTTCTTTTTCTTTTTCTTTTTCTTTTGTTTTCTTATTAATACTATTTATATATCTATGAGGTATAAAATTCAAAAAAAAATTTGTACAAAAAATAAATTCTCAAAATCTATCACTCTTCTACAAGGATTCCTAAAATAAAATAAAATAGAAATAATAGTTTGTGTGCAATAATTCTAAATGAGTATTTATCTAGGTAATTAAATCAATAAATTTTTATTTTCTAATTAACTAAGAAATAATATAAATAAATTCAATGATTAATTAAATAAACATAATAATTTAAATTATGGGGTTTTACATTCTACCCAACTTACAAAAATTTTGTCCTCGAAATTAACACTAACCCATATTCGTAATAAATCACTATAGCTATTAACACTTCATTGCTAGCTAGCAGTGCTTCCTAAAAGGTTATGGTCAGTCAAAGTCTTAAAAATAATAAGAGAATACATATATTGCTATAGTGCGTATACATAAGGGTTATCATTAACTAATCTTTTAGTTATTAATCTTTACAAACCCATTTATGTTTTAACTAACAAAATAAGGGTGAGGTTGAAGTAATCAAATAATTCATGATGGCACGAAAAGATACAACTACGATAGGAAGAATTAAGCATGGGATAAAGAATAGATATGGAAGAGAAGATGAGCAACCCAAGGGGATGAGATTGTGATAAGAAAGAGAATATTACTACTGCTACTTGTGTCAACCATTAGCATCATGGGTATGCCATCTAGTTAAAATATCAACATATCCTCAAAATTTTTAACACCAAATATATCACATTGTGATATGCCCTTAATTACAAAAGATGGTCACAAAGTGATGTGATTGGCCTATGGGGTATATCTAGTACTCTCCGTATATCAAACTTATACCAAGTACGAGCGTTAGTCTTTTCGAAATAGGGGAAGACGAAAAAACAATAGTAAAGAATTTAAAGAGGAGGTGATAGAATACAAGTACGGGGTTCAAGGCGATTAAAGAATTCAAAAAGAGAGTTGTTAGGACAGTTATGGATGAGACCCTATTTTGGTAATTTTTTATTTGCATGCTCATATCAGTACAGTTATGTAACCGATAAGATATGCTCGGACATGTCTAAAGGGCAAGTATATTCATCTAACAAACTGAGTCAACTATATCTTAATCCACGTAAAGTGGTCATGCAAAGAGCAAACCAAGTGCATTAAGGTTGATCAGACCGTAATACACTAATTCTGATTTAGACAACGTATTAGTCGGCGTCCCCAATAACACATATGTCATGAACAAGCTCGTTAAAAGAATAAGCTTACAAAACTAGGCTATAAAATAGCAACATAAGCGGAGGTAGTCCAAAAAATATAAGTACGCTGGATAATGATGAAGGAAGGTATAAAATAATTCAAGTTCACTAAGAAGATAAGAATCGTCCGGTGTTGTGCCTCTACAGTTGCCATACTAACTTCTTGTCTAAGTCTCTAGTCAACCAAATGGGGGTTTGGGCCTCTAAGTTCTATAGTCTGGATAATCACTATCTTCTTATGGAAGCCTATAGTTGGTGTCACTCAATTACACTTTATTAATGGGTCAAAAGGACAATGTGATACTAGTTTATCAGGCATACTACCCGACTTACAAGAAATTAATTAATAGTGTCATTGAATAATAGAGTGTATATACCTAGTAAAGTCACCTTCCTAACCCCTATCAAGCATGACAGAAAAGAGAAGATTGACGTTGTGAATGGATCAAGCAAGATGCAATGCGAACAATCAAATAAGAATGCGAAATAAAATAAAGGGCGGTGATTACATAAGTGGATGAGATCCTATATTCTAATCCTATGCGCAGGCTTGCTCGGTACAGTAACATAACCGAGACAATATGCTCTCGACCTGCATGGGCCACCACAAAAATATGTCACGCCCCAGTCCCAAAATACATAGGACCAGAAATATGTAAGTATGCCAACCGTATGTATCACTCTTCTACAAGGATTCCTAAAATAAAATAAAATAAAAATAATAGTTTTTGTGCAATAATTCAAAATGAGTATTTATATAGGTAATTAAATCAATAAATTTTGATTTTCTAATTAACTAAGAAATAATATAAATAAATCCAATAATTAAATAAATAAATATAATATTTAAAATTAGGGGATTTTATACCGACTCCCAACTGGAGACTCCTATTCATCAACTACGCAATCTATGAAATTCTTTTCGAGAAACTAAAGGAAGCCACTTCCATCAAAAGTTGTACCCTCTGGTTCTATTACGATACGGCTAACAAAATATTGTATCATCATTCCTATGACGGTCTTCTGATATGATGCCTATTAAATACAGAAGCGAAGCAGGTTCTCCGCGAGACTCACGACGGGGTTTGTCGTGCCCATCAGCCCAGACCCAAGCTACAGGACTGTCTCCGAAGAATGGGTTACTATTTGCCGACAATAGTAGCAGAGGCTATTGACTATGCAAGGAAGTGCCAAGCATGCCAAATCAATGCAGACTTTATCCACCAGCCCTCAGAATTCCTATACCCAACGGTAGCATCTTGGCAGTTTAAAGCATGAAAAATGGACATTATCGGACCAATTAGTCCATCTTCTTCTTAGGGACATCGGTTCATCTTGGCTATCACCGACTACTTATCCAAATGGGCGAAAGTTGTTCCACTCGCTGAAGTCAAGACCTCAAACATAATAAGCTTTATCAAGCATCACATCATATACTGCTTCAACTTTCTACGGAGGATCATCCACAAAAATGGTCCACGGTTTACAAGTTATGCTTTTTACCGATTTTGTGATAAAAATTGAATCCAGAATGTAGCCTTGACCGCCTAAAACCCAGCAGCAAATGGTCTAACAGAAGTATTCAATAAGCCCATCTTAAAGCTACTCAAGAAGTTTGTGTCATCCAATAAGAGCGACCGAAATAAGAAGCTGGGTGAATGTCATTGGTCCTATCGTACAAGTGTCCGGACACCTACTAGAAATATACCATTCTCTTTTGTTTATGGAAGCAAAGCAGTCCTCCCACTCGATATCCAAATCCCTCCACTCTGAGTATCTCTGTCCAACTGATTGACCATTGATGACAATCACCATCGATGGCTATAAGAGTTGGAAGCACTCAGAGGGAAGCGTTTCTTAGCTCAACAACGCATTGAGCTGTACCAAGCGCGCCTCTCAGGAGCCTTCAACAAATGGGTGAAGAAGAGGACTTACCAAGTGGGTGACCTCGTCTTGATAGTAAGAAGACCGATGGTTATGACCTACAAGTCGGCAGGTAAATTCTAACCTAAAGGGGAGGGTTCATTCATTGTAGAGTCCGTGTTCTCCAACGGTACCTACCAGCTAAAAAAACCCAATGGTGACTTGCTCATGATTCCTATCAACGGTAAGTTCCTCAAAAAGTACTATGTCTAAGCTAAACTTGTACTCCTTTACTACACGTGGTTATTGTGTTGCATTTCTAGATCCAATTTCCTTTATTCTTAGCTATTGTAATAGATGTATTCATATGTATATATATATAGTTATATGTACTAGTGTATCAAGTATCTAAATGTATATATGTATGATGCAATATACATATGTATATATATATATATATATATATATATATATATCCTCTATATAAAGCCAAAACTAGGCTTCACCGTGAAAAAATTTCGTTCCAAAAATACCCTTCAACATATTTAGTAATTAAAAGAATACCTACAATAAATTCCACTAACAAACATTTAAGAGATGCAATAATGACAATTATTTAAGGAAATCAAAGGGTTCATGCTACTTGCTAAGTCTTTTAAATTGTTACCAAAGAATTCGAAGGGTTGAACCATTAATCTATATAATTAAAAGCAGTAGAAATAAACTAATTCATCAACATCATTCACTCCAATATACGTGCAAAGCACGTGCATATATACTAGTATATATAGACTCAACATATATACGTATACATAGATATATCAACACCCTTACAAAATACAAAATATATATAAGTGTGTATCTATATGTATTTTGTAAGGGTGTTGATATATCTATGTATACGTATATATGTTGAGTCTCTCTCTCTCTCTCTCTCTCTATATATATATATATATATATATATATATATATATATATATATATATATATATATATACGTGTATATGTGTGGTTGTATATATATGTATATGTTTAGAGTGGGAGTTTATAGATATATTGATATATATAAATAGACACCTATATATGTATGTGTGTGTATGTAGTGCTAGTGTTTGTGAGTAAATAAGCTAGGTGTGAAGGGAGCTCGGGTCACAGGGAGGTGTGCAAACTGAGCATCAGTTGCATCAACTATATAGTGAATCAGTTCAGCTCGAGCCAGCATTGTAGCTGTTCAGTATCAGGAAGTATGGATTCAATGCACTGTTCTGCTGGAAGCATGTTAATGTAGAGGGCAATGTAGCATGCAACAAACTGGAGGATCAGCAGGAAGCTTCAGCAGCAGCTCGAAAAGGCTATGAGCACTGCAGCAAGATAGTTGTACAGTGCAGTAGCAGAAACCACCAACAACTGCAGCAACTTAGAGATCACCAACAATAGTATCAGCATATAAGGGTTTAGGAGGTTTAGCTAGAGGGTTAAGGTGCATCATCTAGTTAAGAAGTTTAGTGGTTATTACTAGTATAGCTAGCAGTTAGAAATAGTTAGATTTGGGTAATAGTTAGTGATACACTTGTTAGTATTAATGTTAGCTCTTAGTAGTTAGCTAGTTACTATGATTAGTTAACTAGCTAATTAACTATCTCAATATTAGTACCTAGTTTAGTTAGTAACTATATGTATGTACTTGTGATTGATTAGTGAGATAGATCTATACATATATACTTATGTATCTCCCAAGATTAGTCTAGCCTGTCCGCCCGGGCGAAAAACTTCTTTTTGAAAAGGTCCTTGAATACCTCCCAAGATTGTCCTACGTCAACCAGAACCGGCTCATTCCTGAACCAAGTACGAGCGACATCGAACAGTTGAAGTCCTACCGCCTCAACCTTCAAATCCTCAGAAAGACGAGACACCCTCATAAGACGCTCAATGTCCTCGAGCCAATCATCAGCATAGACGATGCCCTCCGTCCCCTTGAAAACCTTAGGCTCCAGCTTCTTAAAGTCTTAAATGTTGCCTGGCCGAAGCTGAGCAACCTGAGAAAAATCCTACTGCTGGACCGGAACTCCTCTCTCGACTACAACACGGGTAAGCTGCTGAGAACTCTCGATGCCCTGCCGTAGGACGTCGGTCTGCCTCTTATGTGCCTCTGACTGAGCCCTCTGTGCCTCGAGCATCTCACGAAATAGTATTAACATCTGTGACGCCTCTACTCGCACAGGAGGTGGAGGTGGAAGCCCCTCAGATACAGCTGGCACAGTCCTCTGAGTAGGTGGTGGACCTGCAAAAGTAGCTGACACTCCAATCACCGGACAAGTGACTAGTACAGGCCCTCGGGATGTCGCAGACCTCTCAGAAACAGCTCTGCCCTGCTGCGATCTAGTCTTAGGCAGCATCCTGAGACAAAGCGAAAGAAAGAATTAATATGGCACAAGATGTAAGACATCAAGGAAAGGACAGATTAAGAGATCAAGTATCAATATCAAAGGAGAAGAGTTGAATCAAAAGAATTTCCTATAAGTGATTGAGTATCTCAGCCTATTTCTTATATCCTATTGCAGGCTCGCAGTAGTACAACTAAATTGTCGTACTACTACGACATCACATACTTTGTGAAGCTAGACTTGCATGGGGCACCACCAAAAATGTGTCACGACCCACACCTGGTGTAAGGGTACAAGTCGGAAACAACGCCCAGCCTACGCCACAGAATCAGTGGTAGAACGCTGTCTAGATAATCTATCTAGCAATATAATGAACCACCAATAATGATAGTATACTCAATCACAGAACTAAGATAAAAATAAGAATAAATCAGATAAAGAATATAATAGTCACAATACAACTCATGAGTCTAAAATAATACATCAATGAGTCAGAAAAAAATACAGAAATAAGCTGGAGACAAATCCAATACAAAAGAATATTATGAAGCTACAACTCCTAGGTCAACTGTCTCAGTTGGGATAAGTCCCTCCTGAGCCAGGGTCTCAGAATCTAAACCTACAACATCCTGGGGTCCATAATAGGTAGGGTACCAATCCTCAGTGTCATCTGGAAAAATATATCTAGTCAGGAAAGGAGCAGAGTACATCTCTAACAGCAGTTCTAATCAATGATAAAAACTATGTAACAGTAAATAGCTGTGGATAAACAAGATGAAAAATAGATACAAGAGATATATATACAATAAGGAAATACTGGAATAAATACAATAATGAACAATATGCCAATGAAACAAGAATACTAATGTCTAAGTGTGTGAGTACTAGCTTAACATGTGATCGGCTTGGGCAAGATGCAATACGGCCTGGCTAATCATATGTTCGGTGTATGATCAATACTATTCAGTAATTAGTACTTGATACAATAGGGATATTGATCACATATCTACACTAATACTCCATACCCCCGACTGGTATAATAGATCCAACCATGGTATGCTATGGCACGAGATTCCCCAAGAAGATAGCGACTCTTCCCGAGAATCGGTGTCTGTACATGTACAAGATAACCAATAAAACAATACTTGCACCATATACACCATATACCAAGGAATAACATCTCATGACGAGATCCGGATATACCAATTCGTATAACCATAGTGTCAAGAGAACATGGATATCTACACTAGATACAATGAACATAGAGGATATCATAAATGAGAAACTATCAGAGAATGTACTCGCCTGAATTCCAAAGAATAGTCTTACAGATGTCTGACTCGGTGCCTCGAAGACCTAGATATAGAATACAACATCAATACAAGGTCCTGAAAAGAGAATAAGTTAAACTAGTCAACTTCTAGGTCAATAAGTCAATTTAAGTCAAAATTTAACTATGGTCAACTCTAAGTCAACTATGGTCAAATATGGTCAACTATGGTCAAATCAAGGTCAACTTTCTATTTCTAGGTTGCACAAGTCTAACAAAAAAATCTTGGGTCAAGATATTAAAATCTAAGTCATAAAACCCACATCTTAAAATATTAGGATACCGTATCTCCGGATACGTGAACCCAAGGTAAACATCACAATACAAATATATCAAACAATTGTGTATAATAATATAGAATATTAATTACAGCATCAAATAGGTACCATGGTTTTGAACCAACTTAGTATCCCCAAAAAAATCACAATCTTGATACCCAATCCCGTATCTTGAGTATCCTGCTTACCTTAGTTTCCACAAGGTAAAACTCAATACCTCGATATACTAATACCCTCATATATAAATATAAACTAATATTATACAAATAAGAAATATAGCAATAATAGTATATTATCTCAATATTAATACATATATATATATACATATATAAATATAGTATATAAACACATATATATAATAATCTGCCTAACTGTCGCTGAAAACAATGTTAAAAAACACTGATACGCTGAAACCAAGCTTTTAGTGACAGTTCTGGCTGTCACTGAATCCGCCGTCGCTAGTGCTGTTGGGAATCTGCACTGCTGCTGCTGTTTTGGTGACGGTTTGCAACCGTCACCATTCTCGCCGTCGCTGCTGCTGAATTAAGTTTCCCGCTGCTGTTGTATTAATGATAGCGGCTGCTGTCATTAATAGCCCGCCACTGCTACAGCGGCTGCTGCTGTATTAATGACAGCAGCTGCTGTCATTAATAGCGCCGTCGCTAAAAACCTAAAATATATATATATATATATATATATATATATATATATATATATATATATATATATATATATATATCATCTAGTTAAATATAAATATATATATAAATCTATATATCTAATAACTATACATCCCTCTCCTAATATTATGTACATATTTAATATAGCAACAACACACACATACAACATATATAATAAATATACATCTATACGTATATATAAATAATCATATAATAACTATAAATAATCTAATTACTTAATTAAACATACACATATATTTTATAACAACATATTCATATATTTATATCCCTAACATATATTATAACATATATACTAATGCATGTAGAAGAAAACTACATGATCTATATATTCTATTAGTACATATATAGTACATAGATCTATGCTATAATAAACACTATAATAAATATACCATAATACATACATATATATATATATATATATATATATATATATATATATATATATATATATATATATATATATATATATATACACAATTATGATTCAAGAATTAAAGCATAATTAATTAGATCTACGTAAATACACAACAAGGGAGTGTATCACATCGTATCCCACTAGATCTAGGATACGCATGTGACACGAGTCCACCACACATCCAATTGTACCCCGAAGGATACAAACAAGTCACATATAATATTTATGAACAAAACAAACTGTCAAATGTTGATCTATGTGTCCGTGTTAAAATACGACATGTACAAAGTCCCGTGTCGGAGGAAAACCCCCAAAAACAATACGTATCACCAAATTGTTGGGATACGACATATACGTACCCAATTATGGACATGACACTAGCCCCAAACACATAAACATATGCCAAATTGATCTATAGGATCAATTGACACACACAACAAAAGTCATTTTCGGAATTCCCCCCAAAATTGACACAAAAAGCACCATAACTTTCTCAATATGCCTCCTATGAACACAAAACCAAATCCTATGTGTAGTATATGCATATGGGTTGATTTTCCATGATTAAATCTCAGATTTAGAAGCTATTTTAAGGAAAAAAAATAAATTATACCTATTGGGAGATTGATTCCCAATGAAACCTCCAATTGAGATAAAATTGCCTCCAAATTGTAGATCCTTGCTCCTCTTTGTAGATCCTTGCTTCCTCCTTCTAGATCCTTGCTTCTCAAGTCTCTATTGGTGATTTGGGAAGAAATTAGAATGAATTTGTTAGGGAAATGAAGTGGGAATGAAGGAAATTTGGTAGTGAAAAATTCTAGATCTAGATTTGGAATAAAAAAGAGGAGAGAGAATTTCCCCCCTCTTTTTAAATAGGCCGGCCCCTTTCCTCTCCCTCAAGTTATCATGTAATGTCTATTATACCCCTTGGGGCCTCTCATAAAGAAATAATTAAGAAAGGAAGCTTCTAGTCAAATGATTTAATTAATTTAATCAATCTTCTTAACAATGGGCTTTCTAAATGGGCTAAGTCTAACTAATTAATTTATGTTGGTCCATGGGTCTAAACTAAACTAGTTAGGTCCACTAACACAAGTCCAAATTAAATAAATAACATCTAACTATAATTAAATAATACAATAAATAATTATTTATTAAGCACAATATTTAATTAAATAGGAAATTACTAAAATACCTTTTCCTAGAAAATATGGTAGTGACAAGTCTACCATCCTAAAAAAAAATTTGTCCTCAAATTCAAAGACGAAAACTACCCCCAGAAAATAACAGAACAGAACTAAAGAATCATAACTAACTATGGAAGAACATAACAATGAACAGAGCATAACTAGAAAATAACATACCTCAAGGTACAAACAAATATGGATAACGCTCTCGCATTTCATCCTCTCTCTCCCAGGTAGACTCCCCTGGAGAGTGATGCCTTCATGCGATGCGCACCAAAGGAATAGTCTGGTTCCTCAGCACCTTCTCTCTCCTAGTCATGTATTGGATCACTCGGAGATAGAGGTGGACCCTACTCTTAGCTATCCAGAGCAGCCAAGCTTCTAGTCAAATAATTTAATTAATTTAATCCATCTCCTTAATAATGGGCTTTCTAAATGGGCTAAGTCTAACTAATTAATTCATGTTGGTCCATGGGTCCAAACTAAACTAGTTAGGTCTACTAACACAAGTCCAAATTAAATAAATAACATCTAACTATAATTAAATAATACAACAAATAATTATTTATCAAGCATAATATTTAATTAAATAGGAAATTATTAAAATACCCTTTCCTAGAAAATGTGGTAGTGACAAGTCTACCCTCCTAAAAAAAATTCGTCCTCGAAATTCAAAGACGAAAACTACCCCCAGAAAATAACAGAACCGAACTAAAGAATCATAACTAACTATGGAAGAACATAACAATGAACAGAGCATAACTAGAAAATAACATACCTCAAGGCACAAACAAATATGGATAACGCTCTCGTATTTTATCCTCTCTCTCCCAGGTAGACTCCCCTGGAGAGTGATGCCTTCATACGACGCGCACCAAAGAAATAGTCTAGTTTCTCAGCACCTTCTCTCTCTGATCCAGAATCTCAACTGGCTGCTCTGGATAGCTAAGAGTAGGGCCCACCTCTATCTCCGATTTATCCAATACATGACTAGGATCTGCCACCTATCGTCTCAACTGCGACACGTAAAAATCATTGTGCACTCCCTCCAATGCAGGTGGCAAGTCTAGTCTATAAGCAACTGTACCGACCCTCTCAAGAATAGTGAAAGGTCCAATGAATCGCGGACTAAGCTTTCTGCCTCCACCGAAGCGAATCGTGCCTCGTGTCGAAGAAATCCTCAGAAACACCAAACCACCCACCTAGAACAAAACACCACCTTAAGATCTTAATCTATAATAAACAACCAAGAACAAACTTAAACAAAATCTAACTATACCTCGAACTCCAAAGGTCTCTGATGGCTATCTGTCCAATGCCGTTATCTGTCCTGCGCCACTCGAAGTCTATCTCTGATCAACTGAACCTTCTCTGCTGCATCCACAACTATCTCTGGCCCAAGAAAAACTCTCTCTCTAACATCATCCCAAGACAAAGGAGTACGACACCTCCAACCGTATAGAGCTTCAAAAGGTAACATCTCTATACTGGCCTTGTAACTGTTGTTGTAAGCAAACTCTACCAAATGGAGATGGTCCTCCCAAGAACCCCCAAAATCTAGTACACAAGTGCACAACATATCCTCGAGAGTCTGAATAGTCCTCTCTGACTGCCCATCTGTCTGGGGATGATATGCAGTGCTGAACTTGAGCTGAGTGCCCAAACTCTCCTGCAAACTCCTCCAGAAATGAGAAGTAAAACGACTATCCCGATCCGAGACTACGCTGACAGGAACTCCATGTATTCTAACGATCTACCTCACATACATCTCTGCCAGCTTCTCCGTAGATAAACCCACCTTGAAAGGCAAGAAGTGGGCCGACTTGGTCAACCTATCAATGATGACCCAAATTGTGTCTTTCCCTCCTGGAGATCGTGGAAGTCTGGACACAAAATCCATAGTAATGTGTTTCCACTTCCACTCTGGAATGGGTAATGGCTGAAGTAAACCTCCTGGCCTCTACCTCTCGACTTTTACCTGCTGGCACACTAAGCATCTGGATACAAACTGTGCCACTTCCCTCTTCATGCCATACCACCACATACTCTCTCGTATATCCTAATACATCTTGTAAGTACCTGGATGCATGAAATACTGAGAGTGATGCACTTCTTGCAATACCTCCTCACGCAGCTTCCCTCTAGGCGCACACAATCTATCTCCATGCCTCAAAGATCCATCCTCAGCAATAGTGAAATCATCCTCCAATCCTGCTCTCACCTGAGCTCTGATACTCCTCAGAGATACATCCTCATACTGTGCTGCCTTGATCCTGTCCATCAAATCTGATTGTATCTTCAATCCCTACATCTGCATAGCACCACCAGGAACAATCACCTTAATGTCCAAGCTCTCCAAGTCCTCCAACAAATATCGATCCTGCGTCAAGAACATAGCTACCGGATACCTGCTCAACGCATCGGCAACTACATTAGCTTTCCCAGGATGATATTGCAAAGAGATATCAAAATCCTTCATCAGTTCCAACCACCGATGCTGCCTCATGTTCAACTCCTTCTGTGTGAAAACGTACTTCAAGCTTTTGTGGTTTGTGAAGATCTTCATACGCTCTCCGTACAAATAATATTTCCACAACTTCAAGGCGAATATGACGGCTGCCAACTCCAAATCATGGGTAGGATATTTCTTTTCATGAGGATGCAATTGCCTGGATGCATAGGCAATCACTTTCCCATACTGCTGAAGAACACAACCCAAACCCTTCCCCGATGCATCACTATAGATAGTGAAACCTCCGGACCCTGATGGCAACGTCAAAATAGGAGCAGACGTCAACCTCTTTTTCAACTCCTCAAAAGCAACCTGACAATCCTCCGTCCAAACAAACTCTATATCCTTCCTTGTGAGTTTGGTCATCGGCTCGGCAATCCTCGAAAAATCTTGCACAAACTTTCTGTAGTAGCCTGCCAATCCCAAGAAACTCCTGATCTCTGCTATCGAACTCGGATTCTTCCAATATTCCACTGCTGAAATCTTCTTCGGATCCACTGGAATACCATCACCAGTCACAACATGCCCCAAGAATTCTACCTTGTCCAAGAAAAACTCACACTTGGACAACTTCCTATATAGCTTCTCCTTTCTCAGCACATCAACACAATTCTCAAATGCTCCTCATGCTCCTCCGGTGTCCTCGAGTATATGAGTATGTCGTCGATGAACACCACCACGAACTTGTCAAGGTACTGGTGGAACACCTTGTTCACCAAGTTTATAAATATCGCTTATGCATTAGTCAAACCAAACGGCATCACCATAAACTCGTACTGACCATACCGAGTTCTAAAAGCAGTCTTCGGTATGTCCTCTAGCTTTACCTTCACCTGATGGTACCTGATCTCAAATCTATCTTAGAAAATACCTTGGCTCCACTCAACTGATCAAACAGATCACCAATCCGTGACAAATGATACTTATTCTTGATAGTGAGATTATTCAAAGCTCTGTAATCAATGCACATGCGTACCGATCCATCCTTCTTCGGTATAAACAATACTGGGGATCCCCATAGTGAAGAACTCGATCTGATAAACCCCTTATTCTGTAATTCGTCCACCTGCTTCTTCAACTCAACCAGGTCTCTGTTGTTTACTCTATCGACATGCTGCGAAATTGATTCTGCACCTGGCACTAAGTCTATAGAAAATTTAACATCTCGATCTGGCGACAATCCTGGAAATTCCTCAGGAAACACATCCAAGAATTCTGCTATCAACGGATACGGCAACTCCTTGTCTTTCACCATAGCTCCACAAATAATGCCTTCTCCCTGCTCTGCAGCTCCTCTAGCAAACTCAAACTCTGGCTCTCCTAGTGGACCAAACAAAATTCTACCTCCTCTACAATCTATGCTAGCACGGTGCCTACTTAACCAATCCATCCCGAGTACAATATCGTAGCTTAGAAGTGGCATTACAAGTAGACACGCACTCAACTCCCGGCCTCCCAAAGTAACTCTCCGATCCTTACAAATATCATTAACAAGGATAATGCCTCCCCCGGTCATGATCTTGCAAATCCTAAACAAAGACTCAGCTACCAAACTATGCTTCAGAGCAAAAGAAACAGATATAAAACTATGGGAAGCACCACTATCAAACAAAGCTAAAGCTGGAATAGAATCAAGAAGAATAGAACCTGCGATGACATCTCCGGTGGGTTCATCCTCCTCGACGGTCATAGCAAAAGGTCGTCCCTGTCGAGCACCACCCTGCTGCTAATGCTGGACAAAACGCTGTTGCTGTGTCGGAAGCGGTCCCCTCGGCTGTGCTGCAGGTGGTCTCGTCTGTGCCCTCGGAGCTGAAACTGCTCCCTGAACTACACAACGAGGACACTCCCTCAATCGATGCCCTTCAGTACCACAATACAAACAAACTCCTAACCTCCTCCTACAAACTTCCCAGATGTGGTCGGGCTTCTTACAGTAGTTGCCTGGATCTTGCTGTAACTGTCTCTGCTGCTGAGGTGCCTGATAAAAAGGCGCTATAGCTGGAGTCTGGTTCTGCTGTGGCTGTTGGAAAGGTCTGGATTGAAAATGAGGACGTTTGGCAGATACTGCACTACCGTTGGCCCCCAGAAAAGAATCACAGTCTCTCTTGGGCTTCAAACCCAACTCCCGTTCAACCTTGCGTGCCTCCGCAAGTATCTTCGAGTATGTCTCATAAAAATAGGGAATGAGAATCTTCACTTTCCAGTTTAGACCCTCACGGAAACGAATAGGTCGCACCTCCGGCTCTCTCACTAGATACTCTGTAAATTGGCTCAACCTGCCGAACTCTGCAGCGTACTCCTCCACAGACATGCTCCCCTGAATGAGACTCTCAAACTATCTCCCTAAGTCTAGCCTGTCCGCCCGGGCAAAAACTTCTTCTTAAAAAGGTCCTTGAGTACCTCCCAAGATTGTCCTGCGTCAACCAGAACCGACTCATTCCTGAACCAAGTACGAGCGACGTCGAACAGTTGAAGTCCTACGCCTCAACCTTCAGATCCTCAGAAAGACAGGACACCCTCATAAGAAGCTCAATGTCCTCGAGCCAATCATCAGCATAGATGATGCCCTCCGTCCCCTTGAAAACCTTAGGCTCCAGCTTCTTGAAGTCCTGAATGTTGCTTGGCCGAAGCTGAGCAACCTGAGGAAAATCCTACTGCTGGAGCGAAACTCCTCTCTCGACTACAGTACGAGCAAGCTGATGAGCACTCTCGATGCCTTGCCATAGAACATCGGTCTGCCTCTGATGTGCCTCTGACTGAGCCCTCTGTGCCTCGAGCATCTCACGAAATAGTGTAAACATATGTGACGCCTCTGCTCGCACAGGAGGTAGAGGTGGAAGCCCCTCAGATACAGCTAGCACAGTCCTCTGAGTAGGTGGTGGACCTTCGAAAGCAGCTAACACTCCAATCACCGGAGAAGTAACTAGTACAGGCCCTCGGGATATCGCAGACCTCTCAGAAACTGCTCTCCCCTACTGTGATCTAGTAATAGGCGGCATCCTGTGACAAAGCGAAAGAAAGAATCAATATGGCAAAAGGTGTAAGAAATTAAGGAAAGGACAGATTAAGAGATCAAGTATCAATATCAAAGAAGAAGAGTTGAATCAAAAGAATTTTCCTAGATGTGATTGAGTATCTCAGCCTATTTCCTATATCCTATTGCAGGCTCGCAGTAGTAAAACTAAATTGTCGTACTACCATGACATCACATACTTTGTGAAGCTAGACCTACATGGGCTACCACCAAAAATGTGTCACAACCCGCGCCCGGTATAAGGGTACAAGTCGGAAACAACGCGCAGCCTACATCACAGAATCGGCGGTAGAACGCTGTCTAGATAATCTATCTAACAATATAATGAACCACCAATATTGATAGTATACTCAATCACAGAACTAAGATAGAAATAAGCACGAATCAGATAAAGAATAAAATAGTCACAATACAACTCATGAGTCTAAAATAATACATCAATGAGTTAGAAGAAATACAGAAATAAGCTGGAGACAAATCCAGTACAAAAGAATACTATGAAGCTACAACTCCTGGGTCAACTATCTCAGTTGGGATAAGTCCCTCCTGAGCCAGGGTCTCAGAATCTAAAACCACAACATCCTGGGGTCCATAATAGATAGGGTACCAATCCTCAGTGTCATCTGGAAAATATATCCAGTCAGGAAAGGAGTAGAGTATATCTCTAACAACAGTTCTAATCAATGATAAAAACTATGTAACAGTAAATAGCTATGGATAAACAAGATGTATAATAGAATAAGAGATATATATACAATAAGAAAATACTAGAATAAATCCAATAATGAACAATATGCCAATGAAACAAGAATACTAATGTCTAAGTGTGTGAGTACTAGCTTAACATGTGATCAGCTTGGACAAGATGCAATGCGGCCTGGCTAATCATACGTGCGGTGTATGATCAACACTATTCAGTAATCAGTACTTGATACAATAGAGATATTAATTACATATCTATACTAATAATCCCCACCCTCGACTGGTATAATAGATCCAACCATGGTATGCTATGGTACGAGATTCCCCAAGAAGATATTGACTCTTTCCGAGAATCGGTGTCTGTACATGTACAAGATAACCAATAAAATAATACTTGCACCATATACACCATATACCAAGGAATAACATCTCATGACGAGATCCGGATATACCAATCCGTGTAACCATAGTGTCAAGAGAATATGGATATCTATACTAGATACAATGAACATAGAGGATATCATAAATGAGAAACTATCAGAGAATGTACTCGCCTGAAGTCCAAAGAATAGTCTCACAGATGTCTAACTTGGTGCCTCAAAGACCTAGATATGGAATACAACATCAATACAAGGTCCCGAAAAGACAATAAGTTAAACTAGTCAACTTCTAGGTCAATAAGTCAATTTAAAGTCAAAATTCAACTATGGTCAACTCTAAGTCAACTATAGTCAAATATGGTCAACTATGGTCAAACCAAGGTCAACTTTCTATTTCTAGGTTGCACAAGTCTAACACAAAAATCTTGGGTCAAGATATTAAAATCTAAGTCATAAAACCCACATCTTAAAATATTAAGATACCGTATCTTCGGATACGTGAACCCAAGGTAAACATCACAATATATATATATCAAACAATTATGTATAATAATATAGAATATTAATTACAGCATCAAATAGGTACCGTGGTTTTGAACCAACTTGGTATCCCAACAAAAATCACAATCTTGATACCCAAACCCCGTATCTTGAGTATCCCACTTACCTTGGTTTCCACAAGGTAAAACTCAATACCTCGATATACTAATATCCTCATATATAATATATAAATATATACTAATATTATACAATAAGAAATATAGCAATAATAGTATATTATCTCAATATTAATACATATATATATACATATATTTATAAATATAGTATATAAACACATATATATAATAATCTGCATAACTGTCGCTGAAAACAGTATTAAAAAACACTGATATGCTGAAACCAAGCATTTAGTGACAGTTCTGGCTGTCACTGAAGCCGCCGTCGCTAGTGTTGTTTGGAATCTGCACTGCTGCTGCTATTTTGGTGATGGTTTGCAACCGTCACCATTCTCGCTGTCGCTGCTGCTGTATTAAATTTCCCGCTGCTGCTGAATTAATGACAGCGACTGCTATCATTAATAGCCCGCCACTACTATAGCGGCTGCTACTGTATTAACGACAGTGGTTGCTGTCATTAATAGCCCCGTCGCTAAAAACCTAAAAAATATATATTTAATATATATAAAACATATATATATATCTATATAATATATATATATATATATATATATATATATATATATATATCATCCAATTGAATATAATATATATATATATGTATATCTATATATATAATAACTATACATCCCTCTCCTAATATTATGTACATATTTAATATAGCAACAACACACACATACAACATATATAATAAATATACATCTATACATATATATAAATAATCATATAATAACTATAAATAATCTAATTACTTAATTAAACATACACATATATTTTACAACAACATATTCATATTTTTATATCCCTAACATATATTATAACATATATACTAGTGCATGTAGAAGAAAGCTACATAATCTATATATTCTATTAGTACATAAATAGTACATAGATCTATGCTACAATAAACACCATAATAAATACACCATAATACTTATATAATATATATATATATATATATATATATATATATATATATATATATATATATATATATATATACACAATTATGAGTCAAGAATTAAAGCACAATTAATTAGATCTACATAAATACACAACAATGAAGTGTATCATACCGTATCCAACTAGATCTAGAATACGCATGTGACACGAGTCCACCACACATCAAATTGCACCCCGAAGGACACAAATAAGTCACATATAATATTTATGAACAAAACAAAGTGTAAAATATAGATCTACGTGTCCGTGTCAAAATACGACATGTACAAAGTCCCGTGTCGGAGGGAAAACCCCCAAAACAACACGTATCGCCAAATTGTTGAA
Source organism: Iris macrosiphon (assembly GCA_036927795.1). Lineage (NCBI taxonomy): Eukaryota > Viridiplantae > Streptophyta > Magnoliopsida > Asparagales > Iridaceae > Iris > Iris macrosiphon. Next base: position 54,380,674 of record JAYESA010000017.1, on the reverse strand, counting down.
ATACGACCTACACGTACCCAATTATGGACACGACACTAGCCTCAAACACATAAACATATGCCAAATTGATCTATAGGATCAATTGACACACACAACAAAAGTCATTTTCGAAATTTCCTCAAAATTGACACAAAAAACACCATAACTTTCTCAATAGGCCTCTTATAAACACAAAACCAAATACAATATAGTATATACATATGGGTTGATTTTTTGTGATTAAATCTCAGATTTAGAAGCTATTTTAAGAGAAAAAACTGAATTATACCTATTGGGAGATGGATTCCTAATGAAACCTCCATTTGAGATAAAATTGCCTCCAAATTGTAGATCCTTGCTCCTATTTGTAGATCCTTGCTTTCTCCTTCTAGATCCTTGCTTCTCAAGTCTCTAATGGTAATTTGGGAAGAAATTGGAATGAATTTGGTAGGGAAATGAAGTGGGAATAAAGGAAATTTGGTAGTGGGAAATTCTAGATCTAGATTTGGAATGAAAAAGAGGAGAGAGAATTTTTCCCCTCTTTTTAAATAGGCCGGCCCCTTTCCTCTCCCTCAAGTTATCATGTAATGTCCATTATACCCCTTGGGGCCTCTCATGAAGAAATAATTAAGGAAGGAAGCTTCTAGTCTAATGTTTTAATTAATTTAATCCATCTCCTTAACAATGGGCTTTCTAAATGGGCTATGTCTAACTAATTAATTCATGTTGGTCCATGGGTCCAAACTAAACTAGTTAGGTCAACTAACACAAGTCCAAATTAAATAAATAACATCTAACAATAATTAAATAATATAACAAATAATTATTTATCAAGCACAGTATTTAATTAAATAGAAAATTACTAAAATACCCTTTCCTAGAAAATATGGTAGTGACATATATATATGTTAGTCATTAGATTGGGTAGCTACTATATCCTATAGTGACATTACCTTGAGATACCAAGGTAAGTGTCGAGGTATTGGGTGGATATTCAAAGTATTTGTGTTCGAGTATCAAAATGGGTATTTAGTGGTGCGATACCGAGTTGGTTCAAAACCAAGGTATCCATTTAGTAATTGTAATTAGAATTAATATATTTAATATTGTTTGGATATGCATATATGACTATTTCATATCTTTTGTTTGTGTATCCTGAGATACGGTATCTTAGTATCTTAGATTTAGCTGTGTGGCCTAGTTTTATAATATGTGGACCCAATATCCTAGAGATAGACTCATACAACCTAGAAATAGGTACGTTGACCAAGTTTGACCAGTTTGACTTAGAGTTGACCTAGTTTGACTATTTTAACTTAGAAATGGCTCTTTGACCTAGATGTTGACTTGTTAACTTATTTTTTATTCCGAAACCTTATATTGATATTATATTCCATATCTAGGTCTTCGAGGTACCATACCAGACATCTGTGATACTATGCACCGAACTTTAGGCGAGTACATTCTCTGATAGTTTCTCATTTATGATATCCTCTATGTTCATCGTATCTAGTGTAGATACCCATAATTTTTTGACGCAATGGTTACACAGATTGGTATATCCGGATCTCGTTACGAGATGTTATTCCTTGGTATACATTGTGTATCTTGTGCAAGCCTTGTTTTCTTGTTTCTTGTACATGTACATACACTGATTCTCAGGGAGACTAGCTCTCTTCCTAGATAATCCCGTGCCATAGCGTACCATGGTTGGATCCACTATACCAGTCGGGTTTGGGGAGTATGTAGTGTAGATATGTGATCATACCCTCCTTGTATCAAGTATTGTTCATTGAATAGTGTTAATCATATACAGCATGTATGATTAGCCAGGCCATAAATCTTGTATCAAGTTCCTAAGCCGATCATATGTTAAAGTTGGTACTCACTCACTTAGTCATTAGTATTCTTGTTTATTGCCATATTGTTCATTCTTGTATTTATTTCTCGTATTTCCTTTATTGTATATCTCCTGTATCTATTATTGCATCTTATATATTCACATCTACTTACTGTTACATAGTTTATATTATTGATTAGAACTGCTGTTAGAGACGTACTCTACTCCTTTCTTGACTGGATATATTTTTCCCAAATGACACTGAGGAGTGGTACCCTACTCATTATGGGCCTCAGGATGTTGTGGGCTTAGAGTCAGAGACCCTGGTTCTGGAGGAACTCATCCCGACTGAGACAAAGGACCCGGGACTTATAGTATCTTAGCTTTTCTCTTATACTGGATTTGTCTCCCGCTTATTGTTTAGTATTTCTTTAGACTCATTGATGTTATTATTTGACTCATGAGTTGTATTATGACTATTATATTATTTTATCATATTTGTGCTCATTTCCATCTTTGATCTGTGTTTGAGTATATTAATATTGTTGGTGGCATATTATATATATTAGATAGATTATCCAAACAATGTTCTACTGCCAATTCTGTGGCATAGGCTAGGCATTGTTCCCGACTTGCATCCCTACACCGGGTGTGGGTCATGACACATTTTTAGTGGTGGCCCATGCAGGTCTTTGAGGTCGCAATTAGTGTGATTCGTAGTGGTGCTCTGAATTGAGTAATATACGAGCTTGTTTCAGGATATAGAATATAGGCTATAGACCGAGAATACTCAATCACATCTTGAAAAATTCTTCTGATTCATTCAACTATTCTTCCTTGATATTGATATTAGGTCTTTAACCTGTCCTTTCTTTGAGTATCTTACATCATGTGCCATATTGATTCTTTCTTTCGCTTTGTCTCAGGATGCGGCCTAAGACTAGATCGCAGTAGGGGAGAGCAGCTTCTGAGGGGTCTGCGAGATCCCGAGGGCTTATACCAGTCACTTCTCCTGTGATTGGAGTGTCAGCTACTTTCGGAGGTCCACCTCCTACTAAAAGGACGGTGCCAGCTGTATCTGAGGGACTTCCACCTCTACCTTCCATTCCAGCAGATGCGACGCAGATGTTCACACTATTTCGGGGGATATTGGAGGCGCAGAGGGCTCAGTTTGAGGCACACCAGAGGCAGACCAACTTCTTACGGCAGGGCATCGAGAGTGCTCATCAGCTTATTCGTGCCCTAGTAGAGAGAGGAGTTTCGGTCCAGCAGCAAGTTGCTTCTCAGTTTGCTCAGCTTCGGCCAGGCAACATTCAGGACTTCAAGAAACTAGAGCCTAGGGTCTTCACGGAGATTGAGGGCATTTTTATGCTGATGATTGGCTCGAGGACATTGAGCGTCTCATGAGGGTGTCCAGTCTTTCTGAGGATCTGAAGGTTGAGGCAGTAGGACTTCAGTTGTTCGACGTCACTCGCACTTGGTTCAAGAATGAGCCAATTCTTGTTGACGTAGGATAGTCTTGGGAGGTTTTCAAGGACCTCTAAAAGAAGAAGTTCTCACTCGGGCAGATAGGTTAGACTTGGGGAGGCAGTTTGAGAGCCTCATTCAGGGGAGCATGTCTGTGGAGGAATATGCTGCGAAGTTCAGCATGTTGAGCCAATTTGTAGAGTATTTGGTGAGAGAGCCGGAGGTTTGAGCTATTCAATTTTGTGAGGGTCTAAACTGGAAAGTGAATATCCTCATTTGATCTTTTTATGAGACCTACTCGGAGATACTTGCGGAGGCACGAAAGGTTGAGCGGGAGTTGGATTTGAAGCCCAAGAGAGATCACAATTATTTTAGGGGCCAACAACAGTACAGTATCTGCCAAGTGTCCTTATTTCCAGTCCTAGACTTTTTAACAGCCGCAGAAGCACCCGACTCCAGCTAGGGCGCCATTTTACTAGGCACCACAGCAGCAGAGACAATTACAACAAGCTTTCTGCTACTACTGCAAGAAGTCTGGCCACATCTGGGAAGTTTGTAGGAGGAGTTTAGGAGTTTGTTTGTATTGTGGTACCGAAGGGCATCAGCTGAGAGAGTGTCCTTCCAATCCTCGTCGTGTAGTTCAGGGAGCAGCTCTAGCTCCGAGGGCACAGGCGAGACCACCTGCAGTACAGTGGAGGGGACCGCCACTTCTGACCTAGCAGCAACGTTATGTCCAACATCAATATCAGGGAGGTGCACATCAGGGATGAGCGTTTGCTATGACCGTCGAAGAGGATGAGCCCACCGGAGATGTCATCGTAGGTTCTTTTCTTCTTGATTCCATTCCAGCTTTAACTTTGTTTGATAGTGGTGCTTCCCATAGTTTTGTATCTGTTTACTTTTCTCTGAAGCTTAGTTTGGTAGTTGAGTCTTTGCTTAGGACTTGCAAAATCATGACCGGGGGAGGCATTATCCTAGTTAATGGTATTTGCAAGGATCGGAGAGTTACTCTGGGAGGCCGAGAGCTGAGTGCGTGTCTACTTGTAATGCCACTTCGGAGCTACGATATTGTACTCGGGATGGATTGGTTGAGTAGGCACAGTGCTAGTATAGATTGTAGAGGAGGTAGAGTTTTGTTTGGTCTGCCAGAAGAGCCAGAGTTTGAGTTTGCTAGAGGAGCTGCAGAGCAGGGAGGAGGCATTATTTATGGGGATTTGGTGGAAGACAAGGAGTTGTCACAACCGTTGATAGCAGAGTTCTTGGATGTGTTTCCTGGAGAATTGTCAGGATTTTTGCCAGATCGAGATATTGAATTCTCTATAGACTTGGTACCAGGTGCAAAAATAATTCGTTGTATGTCTATAAAGTAAACAACAACGAGCTGGTCGAGCTGAAGAAGCAGGTGGACGATTAAAGGATAAGGGGTTTATCAGATCGAGTTCTTTACCGTGGGGAGCCCCAGTATTGTTTGTACCGAAGAAGGATAGATCGGTGCAAATGTGCATTGATTACAGGGCATTGAATAATCTCACTATTAAGAATAAATATCCATTGCCATGGATTGATGACTTGTTCGATCAGTTGAGTAGTGCCAAGGTATTTTCTAAGATAGACTTGAGATCAGGCTACCACCAGGTGAAAGTGAAGCCGAAGGACATACCGAAGACTGCTTTTAGAACTCGGTATGGTTAGTATGAGTCTATGGTGATACCATTTGGGTTGACTAATGCCCCGACGGTATTTATGAATTTGATGAACAAGGTATTCCATCAGTACCTTAACAAATTTGTGGTAGTTTTCATCGAAGACATACTCATATACTCGAAGATACCGGAGGAGCACGAGGAGCATTTGCGGATTGTGTTGGATGTGTTGATGAAGGAGAAGTTGTATAGGAAGCTGTACAAGTGTGAGTTATTCCTGGACAAGGTGCAGTTCTTAGGACATGTTGTGACTGGTGATGGTATTTCATTAGATCCGAAGAAGATCACAGCAGTGGAGTCTTGGAAGACCCTGAGTTCAATAGCAAAGATCAGGAGTTTCTTAGGATTGCCAGGCTACTACAGGAAGTTTGTGCATGATTTTTTGAAGATTGTCGAGCCATTGACCAGGCTCACCAGGAAAGATCTAAAGTTTGTTTGGACGAAGGATTGGCAGGTTGCTTTTGAGGAATTGAAGAAGAGGTTGACGTCTGCTCCTATTTTGATGTTGCCATCAGGGTCTGGAGATTTTACTATTTATAATGATGTATCGGAAAAAGGTTTGGGTTGTGTTTTTCAGCAGAATAGGAAAGTGATTGCCTATGCATCCAGGAAATTACGTCCTCATGAGAAGAACTATCCTACCCATGATTTGGAGTTGGCAGCAGTCATCTTTGCCCTGAAGTTATGGAAACACTATTTGTACGGAGAGCATGTGGAGATCTTCATAGACCACAAGAGCTTGCAGTACATTTTCATGCAAAAGGAGTTGAACATGAGGCATCATCGGTGGTTGGAACTGATAAAGGATTTTGATATCTCTTTGCAGTATCATCCTAGGAAAGCCAATGTAGTTGCCGATGGCTTGAGCAGGTATCCGGTAGCTATGTTCTTGACGCAGGATCGATATTTATTGGAGGACTTGGAGAGCGTGGGCATTGAGCTAATAGTTCCTGGTTTAGGTATGCAGATATGGGGATTGTAAATACATTTAGAGTTGATGGACAGGATTAAGGCAGCCCAGTATGAGGATGTATCTCTGAGGAGCGTCAGAGCTCAGGTTAGATTATGTGTGCCTAGTGGGGAGCTGCGTGAGGAGGTGTTATAGGAAGCGCATCGCTCTCAGTATTTCATATATCCAGGTGCCAACAAGATGTATTGGGATATGCGAGAGAGTGTATGGTGGTATGACATAAAGAGGGAAGTGGCACAGTTTGTATCCAAATGCGTAGCGTGCCAGCAGGTAAAAGCCGAGAGGCAGAGGCCAGGAGGTTTACTTCAGCCATTACCCATTCCAGAGTAGAACTGGAAGCACATTACGATGGATTTTGTGTCCGGACTTCCATGATCTACCGGAGAAAAAGACGCGATTTGGGTCATCGTTGAAAAGTTGACCAAGTCGGCCCACTTTTTGCCTTTCAAGGTGGGTTTGTCTACGGAGAAGCCGGCAGAGATGTATGTGAGGCAGATCATCAAGATACATAGAGTTCCCGTCAGCATAGTCTCGGATCGGGATAGTGTTGTACTTTTTATTTTTGGAGGAGTTTGCAGGAGGGTTTGGGCATCCAGCTCAAGTTCAGCACTGCATATCATCCCCAGACAGATGGACAGTTAGAGAGGACTATTCAGACTCTTGAGGATTTGCTGCGCACTTATGTAATAGATTTCTGGAGATCTTGGGAGGACCATCTATATTTGATAGAGTTTGCTTACAACAACAGCTACCAGGCTAGTATAGAGATGTCACCATTTAAGGCTCTGTACTGTCGGAGATATCGTACTCCCTTGTCATGTGATAATATTGGAGATAGCATTTTGCTGGGGCCAGAGATGGTTGTTGATGCAACAGAGAAGGTTAAGCTGATCAGAGATAGTCTTCGAGTGGAGCAGGACAGACAACGGCATTAGGCCGATAGCCACCGGAGACCTTTTGAGTTTGAGGTATAGTTTTAGATTCTTGTTATGTGCTTGTTATTGGTTGTTTGTTATAGATTAAGTTCTTAAGGTTGTATTTTTTTTAGGTGGGTGGTTTAGTTTTTCTGAGGATTTCTCAGACATGAGGCACAATTCGTTTCGGTAGACGTGGGAAGCTTAGTCCGTGATTCATCGGACCTTTCACTATTCTAGAGAGGGTCGGTGCAGTTGCTTATAGACTAGACTTGCCACCTGCACTGGAAGGAGTGCACAACGTGTTTCATCTATCGCAGTTGAGACGGTACGTGACAGATCCTAGTCACATGTTGGATCCCTCGAAGATAGAGGTGGGCCCTATTCTTAGATATCTAGAGCAGCCAGTCGAGATTCTGGATCGAAGAGAGAAGATGCTGGGAAACAAGACTATTCCTTTGGTATACGTCGCATGGAGGTATCACTCTCCGAGAGAGTCTACCTGGGAGAGAGAGGATGAAATGCGAGAGCGTTACCCATATTTGTTTGTGTCTTGAGGTATGTTCTTTCCTAGTTATGTTCTGTTCTTTTGTTCTGTTTTATTATTTTCTGGGGTAGTTTTCATTTTTGAATTTTGAGGATGAAATTATTTTAAGAAGTGCAGACTTGTCACTACCATATTTTTTTGAAAATATTATTTTCGTAATTTCATAATTAATTAAATATTGTGCATTTTAAATAATTATTTATTATATTATTTATTTATTATTAGATGTTAGATTATTATTTTGGACTTGTGTTAGTGGACCTAACTAGTTTAGTTTAGACTCATGGACCAACATTTGTAATTAGTAAGAATTAAGCCCAATTAGAAGCCTATTCATTAGGAGCATGATTAATTTAATTAAAACCATTAGACTAGAACCTTCCCTCCTTAATTATTTTTCATGAGAGGCCCCAAGGGTATAATGGATATCATATAGTAGCTTGGGGAGGGATCCAAGTGGTCCGCCTATTAAAAGAAGGGGGAAAAGTTTCTCTCTCGTCTTTTTATTTGAAATCTAAATCTAGAATTTTTCTCAACTAATTTCCTTCATTCCTACATCAATTTCCTACCAAATTTTATCCCAATTTCTTCCCAAATCACCATTGGAGGCTAGTAGAGCAATGATCTAGAAGGAGGAAGCAATGATCTACAAAGAGGAGCAAGGATCTACAAGTTGAAGGCCAATTTTATCAAATTTGGAGGTTACATTGGAAATCTATCTCCTAATAGGTACAATTCAGTTTTTTTCTTTAATTAGGTTCTAAATTTGTGATTTTACCAAGATAAACTATCCCATATGCATAGGCTACCCATAGGATTTGGAATTGAGTTCATAGGAGGCCTATGGAGAAAGTTATGGAGCTTTTTGTGTCAATTTTGGATAAATTCCGAGATTGACACTTGTTGTGTTTGCCCATTGGTCATATAAAATAAATTAAAATATGTTTGTTTATTTATGGTTAGTATTATATCCAAATTTGGATACGTGTAGGTCGTATCCCAATAATTTGGTGATACGTGTTGATTTGGGAGTTTTTCTCTGACACGGGGCTTTGTGCATGTCGTATTTTGATACGGACACGTAAATATTTTTTTGACTCTTCGTATTATTGATATGTAGTAATTTAGAATTGCTCATGTCCTTCGTGGTACGTTTGGTTGTATGGTGGACTTGTATCGCATGCGTATCGTATATTTAGTGTGATACGGGTGCGATGCACTCCACGTGGTTTTTGTATTGCATTTCTAGATCCAATTTCCTTTATTCTTAGCTATTATAATAGATGTATTCATATGTATGTGTGTGTATAGTGTTACTATTTATGAGTAAGTGAGCTAGGTGTGAGGGGAGCTCGGGTCACAGGGAGGTGTGTAAACTGAGCATCAGTTGCATCAACTGTACAGTGAATCAGTACAGCTCGAGCCAGCATTGTAGCTGTACAGAATCAAGAAGTATGGATTCAGTGCACAGTTCTGCAGGAAGAATGTTGATGTAGTGGGTAATATAGCATGCAACAAACTGGAGGATCAGTAGGAAGCTTCAGTAGCTCGAAGGGGGGGTCAGTTAGTGAGTTTAGAGGACAATAGCAGCTCGAGAAGGCTATGAGCACTACAACTGGATAGTTGTACAATGCAGTAGCAGAAACCACCAGTAGCTGCAGCAACTTGGAGATCACCAACAACAATATCAGCAGGTAAGGGTTTAGCTGTTTAGCTAGAGGGATAAGGTGCATCAGCTATTTAAGAGGTTTAGTGGTTATTACTAGTATAGCTAGCAGTTAGAAATAGTTAGATTTGGGAAATAGTTAGTGATACACTTGTTAGTATTATTGTTAGATCTTAGTAGTTAGCTAGTTACTATGATTAGTTAACTAGTTAATTAAATATCTCATTTTTAGTACCTAGTTTAGTTAGTAACTATATGTATGCATTTGTGATTGATTAGTGAGATAGATCTATACATATATACTTATGTATCTCTAGTTTATCTATATATATGTATATATGTATCATTAGTAGTTAGTGATTTGTTAGTAATTTAGTATTCATATATATATATATATATATATATATATATATATATATATATGTTTGTCAATACATTGGGTAGCTACTATATGCTAGAGTGACATTACCTTAAGATACCTAGGTAAGTGTCGGGGTATTGGGTGGATATTCAAGGTATTTGGGTTCGAGTATCAAAATGGGTATTTAGTGGTACGATATTGTCATTACCACATTCTAAAAATAGGGGTATTTTTGACTTTTTATATATTATTAATATTGTGTGTATTTAATTTAAATAATTGTATGAGATGTATATATATATATATATATATATATATATATATATATATATATATATACAGTGTTCTTAATGTTTGAGCTAGTAGACTTGACCTAGAAGCCCACTAGATGAACACCTGACTGAATTATAGGGTTATAAATTTAATTTGTATTATTTAGTATTTAATTTTGAGGTTGTAATTAATTACCATAATTGTTACACCCTACCATTGTTACAATATTCGGAGCCCGACATTAGCCCATAATTTCCAACAAGTTGTTGCATTATAGACTTGACATGCCAACTTAGGCGCTGGACTTTTCCGTCACTCAAAATCATAATCTTTTGTGCTATAAATTAATTGCATAACTTCCCGTATCCGAAATCCATTATTTAATCTTGTGTCGTGCACCTGTGTCGTTGCCATCAATTTTGAGACACCAACTCAACCCATTTAGCCGGACCAATTAAAGGGTCCAAGACTGACACCAGGCCTACACCTTTCATGACCTTTGTGTAACTCATAATTATGCTCTCTTGTGCTTCATTTTAGTCGCACAATATTCGTCGCGGACATTTATTTTAATTCTAAATAAAATCCAACTTTGTATCGTTATGCGTTACAATCGAAATTGAAGACACAATCTTGACCAATTTGTGCAGCCCAAATTAGGGTAATATTCTGTTCTGAGTCTTCATCATTCATGACACTTCTGTCCCACTTAATTTTAGCCCCATGTACCTTCAATTAATCTAGAATACCGCTTCCATTTATTTCTAATTAAATTGAGGATACCAACTTTAACTAATCCAATTTTAATCCTAATTTAATCAAAATACCCCATTAATTAAGCCCATGCAAAACACACAACACCCCCTTACCCTACAAAACACCAAACACCAAATCACCTACCAATTTTTTATCATTTTATGTGTCTGTGCAAATACCCAAATTTAAAGGGCTTATTTATAAATGTTGCATTAGGTGTCAACACCCCATTGGTTCAAGCCAAATGGAGAAGCCCTAATTCTTTGATTAGTCAACCCAACCCCTCTCCTTTGTATGAATGATTTTCTCATGTCGAATCCTGGCCATTCATTCAAATAGGGAGCATCATCACCACATATTCCCACTCACCATCCCCTATTTAATGTCTCCTCACACCCTTTCCCAAGCATGCCCTAATCTCTAAACCTAGAAAACCCCACCCCCTTTTTCTCTCTCCTTCCTCCTTCTCCCAACGTAGCATTTTTTCCCACTCTCTTCTTCTTCTTCTTCTTTTTTTTCTTCACTTTATCTCCTCCTTTTAAAAAAGAAAAGAAAAGAAAAGGAAAGCAAGGAGAACCCATCCGGCCACTCATCCCACCCCGACCGGCCAAGCATCCGGCCATTGTTCCTTCTCCGGCATTGCTATCACCACCATCCCGCAACTCCGCCTCACTTGGTCCAGACCCGCTCGACCGGACTCCCTGTTTCGGCCAACCCTCTCCACCACCCCGTGACCTCCTGCCCCGAGCTCCCTCCACCAGCACCACCACACGACATCACCTGACGAGCCCACCCGCTGTGCACCGGCCACCCGAAGTCGAACCCGCTGCCACTGTCTCGACCTCCCTCTGCCTCACCCGATCCCGTACCACCAGCCCCCTCCCTCCAGCATCACCCCGGCGAGCCCGCAGCCTTCTTCCCCGGCTGCTGCTGCCACTGAACTACCCCGCCTGAACTCAATCACCACCCCGCCTGAACTCGATCACCACCCCGCTGTACACCACCACTCCACCACCACTCCACCACCACTCTACAATATCACCTGAATCATTAACTCCGGCCAGGCCCTTCAGCCCAGCCTCCCCCGCCTGGAATCTCCACCATCCTATATCACCAGTACCACCAACCTACACCACCAGTGCCACCAGCATTACCACCCCGTACCACCAGCCTCCTCCACCAGCATCACCACCTTCGTCATCATCGTCTTCGTCGTTGTCTTCATCATCGTCGCCTTCGTCCTCATCATCGTCATCGTCATCCTCAACCTCGTGGACACCGTCGCCATCACCGATCTCGTGCACGCGCACAGGTTTGCGTTCTACCCCTCGCGTACACGTACGCGTGTACGTATTCGATGGGTGTATATAATTGGTATATAAATATAGTATATGTTTAGTGAATACGTATTTGGTATATATATATACACATATCTACATGTATATGGTATATGCGTTCAATTGGTACATATATATATAAATATAGTATATGTATATTTTTACTTGGTATATGTATATATATATTCAGTATATGTATTCTTTTGTATACATATAAAAATTGGTTGTTATAAATATATATATAAATATGTGGTATGTATATATAAACATATATATATATATATATAGTATAGGCGACCCGAGTGTAATTACGGATACCCCGTATTTATATTGACCTGTAACCTTGTAAATTATAGGAGACTGCCATATGTACACTCACGTATTAGGAAGACCCATATTATTACTGTCTGTCTGTCTTGCACCGCAATAACAGACGCGACACCCGCGCAATTAGACGCGCACTTGACCCTAGTTGACCAGTGTTATACCTAGCGAAGCTCCTGAGTTCATTGTATTTATGATTATGTGTTAGTGTAACGTCTGATACAAATATTATATTTTATGATATGTCTATAGGACTGTTGGATCATTCAGATGATACTCTGGAACAGGACATTGGTATTACCAGCTAAGGACCCAAGGCGAGTACATTCTCTGATAATTTCCAATTATTTGATAATTTCTATAATTCTAGTACTTAGAAATATTACATCTGATTCTTGACACTGTGCTACACGGACTAGTATATAGATTGGATCTGCAGTCATGAGATGTTACATTAATTATCGTATTGACATTGTACATGATATTGATATTTAGACATTGTACATGATATATTGGATATTGCTCGTGTATCATGACGTGTCATGGTTGGATCCACAGTACTAGTTGGGGGCGGGGAAATAGTTAGTGAGAAATGTGATCAAGTCCATATTGTACAAGTATAGAATAATGTTAGTGTTAATCATACACCTCACGTATGATTAGCCAGGCCATATAACTCTAGTACATGTTTCCAAGCCGATCACATATCGAAGCTACTATTTTAAACATTTAGAATAGTTACAGTTCTCTTTTTTAGATCATATACTACATCACCCATATATGATATTGTATTTTGTTCTCTTTATTTCATATATGCACTGACTGTGCCATGTTGCCTATATTGCCTATTTTTTTATTTTGCCATTGCATTTATTCATTGTCTTCTCTCAGTATATAGCATCATCTGTTTATTGTTTTATAGTCCATATCAATTAAATGGAACTGCTATTTGAGATGTACTTTGCTCCATCATGACTGGAAATATTTTTCCAAACTATGCCTTAGAGGACTGGTGTCCGACATATTATGTACCACATGGAGAGTAGCTGCAGACTTGGATTTGGTAGTTCAGTGGTGATTCTGGGAGGTCTAGCCGGAATCACTAGTTATTTAGTTAGTTTCTTTTAGCAGTTTATGGTACCGGATTTATCTCCGGCATACTTTGTTGAGACTTGGATATTATTGTTGAGTTAGATTATTCTATTTAGACTTGTGTTGTATTTTATTTATTCTTTGATATCTTATCGTGCTCTAGTTATGTGATTGAGTATATTGTTCATATTATATTATATTATCCGTGTCTCCTTATGGAGTTGGATGCTCGTGTGAGATTGTTTAGATAGTATCATGACCTAGACAGCGTTCTACCGCCGATGCTGCGGCGTAGGCTGGACGTACCCATGTACTCGTGCCTTAAATTTTGGGTGCGGGTCGTTACCGTTTTTAGTGGCGGCCCATGCAGGTCAGACTTCGCAATTGTGCAATATCGTGGTAGTGCGATAACTTAGTTGTACTAATGCGTGCCTGCGATAGGATATAGGATATAGTATACTAGGATGAGGGCAAATACTCAATCGCAACTAGGAATATTTCTAATCTAGTTATCTTGATTTCCTTATTTTCCTTCTGAATGTTGCTTCCTTAGAGTTTTACTGTCCTCCCTTGATGAAATCGCATTTATTGCCTTAACTAATTCTTTTGGATCTGTCTTCAGGATGCCGCCGAAGACAAGATCTATGAGAGTGGGAGCATCAGCTTTAGAGGGGTCTGCCACCTCTCCACCTGATGGATAGACATCTGTAGTTCCTCCTACATCTCCGGTACATGTGGGAGTATTTGCACTTTTCAGGGGTCCTCCTCTCCCATCTGTTCCGAGGGTTGTCGCAGCTGTGACGGACAACACTCCACCTCCACCGACTCTGATTTCCGGAGGTATGCCCATTGACGGGACACATATGTTTACTTTGATCCAGGGCATGGTAGACACTCAGCGAGTTCAAGATAAGGCTCAGAGGGTGCAAGCAGAGGCACACCAGGTACAAATAGAGCTGATAAGAGAGAGCATGGAGAACGCTCATCAGGTGGCTCTCCAAGCTGTGGAGAGAGTAGCACAACACCTGCAGTTTCCTGGCCAGCAACAACAACAGAGATCAGGCACTATAGTGGACTTCAAGAGGATGATGCCTCGAGAGTTCAAGGGTATCGAAGGGATAGTCTACGCTGACGACTGGTTAGAGGATATAGAGAGAAGCCTGCGATTGGCACAGATTCCGGAAAGCTTGCAGATAGAGGCCGCTGGCAGTCAGATGTTCGATATCGCACTCACGTGGTATCGTACGGAGCCAAGACTTACAGCACAAGGACTTACTTGGGAGACCTTCAAGGAGCTTTTCAAGGAGAAGTTCTTTCCTGACGTGGCCTTGGGAACTTTGGAAAGTCAGTTTCATGACTTGGTCCAAGGAAACATGTCGGTCGACGAGTACGCCGCGAAATTCTGTCATTTGAGTCATTTTGCATCGTCTATGATTCGGGACCCAGGAGATCGAGCCCGAAAGTTTAGAAAGGGGCTGGCGAGAGAGATTAGGTCACACACTTCTGGTCGTCGTACTGCTACCTTTGAGGATATCTTGATGGATGCCAGATTGTAGAAGAGGATTTGGATCTCAGGGCTAAGAGGAGTGGTAATATTTCTGGAGATATAAATGGTAGCGCGGGACCCGCCAAGCGTCCCCATGTTCAGCAACAACCGAGGACGTTTCAGTATCAATAGCAGTACCAGGCACCAGTTCGTGTTCAGCAGGATCAGCAACAGCCTCCGAGAGAGACACAACAGACTTGTCATTTTTGTAAGAAGCTAGGTCACCTTTGGAAGAGCTGTAGAACGAGGCTAGGACTCTATTTGCCCTGTGACGCTGTAGGACATCGAGTGAGGGATTGTCTTCTAGCTCCTTATCTTCCCGGCCAGCGTGCATCTCCAAATCATAGAGATCCAGTTAGGCCACCTGTGGAACCGCAGATTGCTCAGCACCCGCGAAAGAAGCCACCCCAGCAGGACGGGGCATTTGCGATGACGGTCGAGGAGACCGATACTGCAGGTGACATGTTAGCAGGTTCTGTTCTTTTCTTTCCTTCTGTCCTTCCTATTTGATTGATTGATTGATTGATTGATTCCTTAGTACCATAGCTTGTATTCATAATTTTTTGTTAGAATGTAGTTAGTAGTATACCCTGACAGAAACTGCAATACCATGACAAAAGACACCATAACAATACATGTTTTTCTTAGATTGCATATTGAATGACTGTAGGTAGAAGTTTCTTAGACTGTAATTATTGGGGGTTTGACCATAGTAAAGATTTATGAAGAGGTTATGACTTGACAAAAAGAGACAAGATGCTTAAAATTTTGAGGATAAGCATTAATTTAAATGAAGAGTTAAGAATTTAATATGGCAGAATTGATGATTTATTGATTTTAGGAACATTGAGATATGATTGAAATTATCATTAAAATTCGAGAAAATTAAGGAGATTATCATTATATTATTTGATTACAAGATATGAATTTAAAAATAATTTATATTATGAATGTTGCATTTGAAGATTACATAAGTATCGCATTGTTTGAGAATTTTGTGAAAAAGAAATCAAGGAATAAGATCATTAATGGATTAGTGTTTGAATTCAATTTCCGGGATGAGGATTTAGATTTTATAAATATGCATCGATTGGATTTATGGATTAGTGTTTTTAGATGGGATATTTCTTAATTTTATAAATATGCATTGAGTGAATTTAAATTAGAGGATTGGATATTAAATTTCAAGTATTTAGATATGAACTTAAGGTTTCGGAGGAAATTGTGAAAAAAAAATAGAATTTGATTTTTTATTTCAAGGATTTTCAGGAATACGATATTTACAGAATTTTAAAAGATTGTGAAATGACAATGTGGATTACTTTATGATTATAGGTTTGATGAATCTAATTCGATGGAAAAATATATAATGAGTAAATACTACTATTGGGGATTTTAAATTTCGAGGACAAAATTCTTTTAAGGAGGGTAGACTTGTCACTACCACATTCTAAAAATATGGGTATTTTTGACTTTTTATATATTATTAATATTGTGTGTATTTAATTTAAATAATTGTATGAGATGTGTATTTATATATATATATTATATATATACAGTGTTCTTAATGTTTGGGTTAGTAGACTTGACCTAGAAGCCCACTACATGAACACCTGACCGAATTATAGGGTTATGAATTTAATTTGTATTATTTAGGATTTAATTTTGAGGTTGTAAGTAATTACCGTGATTGTTACACCCTGCCGTTGTTGCAATATTCGGAGCCCGACATTAGCCCATAATTTCAAACAAGTTGTTGCATTCTAGACTTGACACGCCAACTTAGGCGCTGAACTTTTTCGTCACTCAAAATCATAAACTTTTGTGCTCTTATTTAATTGCACAACTTCCCGTATCCAAAATCCATTATTTAATCCTGTGTCGTGCACCTGTGTCGTTGCCATCAATTTTGAGATACCAACTCAACCCGTATAGCCGGACCAATTAAAGGGTCTAAGACTAACACCAGGCCTACACCTTTCATGATATTTGTGTAACTCATAATTATGCTCTCTTGTGCTTCATTTTAGTCGCACAATATTCGTCGCGGACGTTTATTTTAATTCTAAATAAAATCCAACTTTGTATCGTTGTGTGTTTCAATCGAAATTGGAGACACAATCTCGACCATTTTGTGCAACCCAAATTAGGATAAAATTCTGTTCCGAGTCTTCATCATTCATGACACTTCTGTCCCACTTAATTTTAGCCCCATGAACCTTCAATTAATTTTAGAACACCGCTTGCATTTATTTCTAATTAAATTGGGGATACCAACTTTGACTAATCCAATTTTAATCACAATTTAATCCAAATACCCCATTAATTAAGCCCATGCAAAACACACAATACCTCCTCACCCTACAAAACACCAAACACCAAATTGCCCACCAATTTTTTATCATTTCATGTGTCTGTGCAAATACCAAAATTTAAAGGACTTATTTGCAAATGTTGCATCAGGTGTCAATACCCCATTGGTTCAAGCCAAATGGAGAAGCACTAATTCTTTGACTAGTCAACCCAACCCCTCTCCTTTGTATGAATGATTTCCTCATATCGAATCTTGGCCATTCATTCAAATAGGGAGCATCATCACCACACATTCCCACTCACCATCCCCTATTTAATGTCTCCTCACACCCTTTCCCAAGCATGCCCTAATCCCCAAATCTAGAAAACCTTACCCCCTTTTTCTCTCTCCTTCCTCCTTCTCCCAACGTAGCATTTTTTCCCATTCTCTTCTTCTTCTTCTTCTTCACTTTTTCTTCTCCTTTACAAAAAAAAGAAAAGAAAAGGAAACCAAGGAGAACCCATCCGGCCATTCATCCCACCCCGGCCGGCCAAGCATCCGGCCACTGTTCCTTCTATGGCACTGCTATCACCACCATCTCGCACCTCCGCCTTACTCGATCCAGACCCGCTCGACCGGACTCTTTATTCCGGCCAACCCTCTCCACCACCCCGTGACCTCCTGCCCCAAGCTCCCTCCACCAGCACCACCACACAACATCACCCGGCGAGCCCACCCGCTGTGCACTAGCCACCCAAAGTTGAGCTGCTCTGCCACTGTCTCGACCTCCCTCCGCTTCACCCGATCCCGTACCACCAGCCCCCTCCCTCCAGAATCACCCCGGCGAGCCCGCAGCCTTCTTCCCCGGCTGCTGTTGCAACTGAACCACCCCGCTGTACACCACCAATCCACCACCACTCTACACCATCACCTGAACCATTAACTCCGGCTTGGCCCCTCAGCCGAGCCTCCCCCACCTGGACTCTCCACCACCCTACAACACCAGTACCACCACCCTACACCACCAGTGCCACAGTATCACCACCCCGTACCACCAGCCTCCTCCACCAACATCACCACCTTCGTCATCATCGTCTTCATTATCATCATCGTCGCCTTCGTCGTCATCTTCGTCATCGTCATCGTCGCCTTCGTCATCGTCATCCTCAACCTCATGGATACCGTCGCCATCACCGATCTCGAGCACGCATACAGGTTCGCATTCTCCCCCTCGCATACACGTATGCGTGTACGTATTCGATGGGTGTATATAATTGGTATATAAATATAGTATATGTTTAGTAAATATGTATTTGGTATATATATATATATACATATCTACATGTATATGGTATATGCGTTCAATTGGTACATATATATATATATATAAATATAGTATATGTATATTTTCACTTGGTATATGTATATATATATTCAGTATATGTATTCTTTTGTATACATATAAATATTGAGTTATTATATATATATAAATATGTGGTATATATATATATATATATATATATATATATATATATATATATATATAGTATAAAATTCTATTAGTTTATATACACATATACATATTTTTGTATGTAATTATTTGGTATACACATATATATATATATATATTATAAGTAATTAATGATATATGCTAATTGATAATACGTATAATTATAAATGTACTAGGCGACCCGAGTGTAATTACGGATACCCCGTATTTACATTGACATGTAACCCTGTAAATTATAGGAGACTGCCATATGTACACTCACGTATTGGCGAGACCCATATTATTACTGTCTGTTTGTCTTGCACCGCAATAACAGACGTGACACCCGCGCAATTAGATGCGCACTTGACCCTAGTTGACCAGTGTCATACCTAGCGTAGCCCCTGAGTTCAATGTATTTATGATTATGTGTTAGTGTAACGTCTGATGCAAATATTATATTTTATGATATGTCTATATGACTGTTGGATCATTCAGACGATTCTCTGGAACAGAACATTGGTACCAGCTAAGGACCCAAGGCGAGTACATTCTCTGATAATTTCCAATTATTTGATAATTTCTATAATTCCAGTATCTAGAAATGTTACATCTGATTCTTGACACTGTGCTACACGGACTAGTATATAGATTGGATCTGCAGTCATGAGATGTTACATTGATTATCGTATTGATATTGTATACGACATTGATATTTAGACCTTGTACATGATATATTGGATATTGCTCGTGTATCGTGACGTGTCATGGTTGGATCTACATTACTAGTTGGGGGCGGATAAATAGTTAGTAAGAAATATGATCAAATCCATATTGTACAAGTATAGAATAATGTTAGTGTTAATCATACACCTCACGTATGACTAGCCAGGCCATATAGCTCTCGTACATGTTCCCAAGCCGATCACATATCGAAGCTACTATTTTAAACACTTAGAATAGTTATAGTTCTCTATTTTAGATCATATACTACATCACCCGTATATGATATTGTATTTCGTTCTCTTCATTTCATATATGCACTAACTGTACCATATTGCCTATATTGCCTGTTTCTTTATTTTGCTATTGCATTTATTCATTGTCTTCTCTCAGTATATAGCATTATCTGTTTATTGTTTTATAGTCCTTATCAATTAAATGGAACTGTTATTTAAGATATAGTTTTCTCCATCCTGATTGGAAATATTTTTTCTAGACTATGCCTTAGAGGACTGGGGTTCGACATTTTATGGACGACAGGGAGAGTAGCTGCAGACTTGGATCTAGTAGTTCAGTTGTGATTCTGGAAGGTCTAGCCAGAATTACTAGTTATCTAGTTAGTTTCTTTTAGCAGTTTATGGTACCGGATTTGTCTCCGGCATACTTTGTTGAGTCTTGGATATTATTATTGAGTTAGATTATTCTATTTAGACATGTGTTGCATTTTATTTATTCTTCGATATCTTATCGTGCTGTAGTTATGTGATTGAGTATGTTGTTCATATTATATTGTGTTATCCGTGTCTCCTTATGGAGTTGGATGCTCGTGTAAGATTGTTTAGATAGTATCATGACCTAGACAACGTTCTACCGCCGATGTTGTGGCGTAGGCTAGACGTACCCACGTACTCGTGCCCCAAATTCCGGGTGCGGGTTATGACAGATACCGAGTTGGTTCAAAACTAAGGTATCTATTTATTAATTGGGTCCATATATTTAATATTATTTGGATATGCATATATGACTATTTTATATTTTTTGTTTGCGCATCCTAAGATACGGTATCTTAGTATCTTAGATTTAGCTAGTGGGGCCTAGTTTCATAATATATGGACCCAATATCCTAGAGATAGACTCATGCAACCTAGAAATAGGTAGTTTGACCGATTTGACTTAGAGTTGACCTAGTTTGACTATTTTGACTTAGAAATGCCTCTTTGACCGAGATCTTGACTAGTCAACTTATTTAATATTCTGAAACTTTGTATTGATATTATATTCCATATCGAGGTCTTCGAGGCACCGTACCAGACATCTGTGATACTATTCACCGATCTTCAGGCGAGTACATTCTCTGATAGTTTCTCATTTATGATATCCTCTATGTTCATTGTATCTAGTGTAAATATCCTTGATCTCTTGACATGATGGTTACACTGATTGGTATATCCGGATCTCGTCATGAGATATTATTCCTTGGTATATATGGTGTATCTTGTGCAAGCCTTATTTTATTGTTTCTTGTATATGTACATACACTGATTCTCGGGAAGACTAGCTATCTTCCTAGAAAATCATGTGCCATAGTGTACCATGGTTGGATCTACTATACCAGTCGGGGTTGGGGAGTATGTAGTATAAATATGTGATCATACCCTCCTTGTATTAAGTCATGTTCATTGAATAGTATTAATTATACACATCACATATGATTAGCCAGGCCATAAATCTTGTATCTAGTTCCTAAGCCGATCACATGTTAAAGCTGGTACTCACTCACTTAGTCATTAGTATTCTTGTTCATTGCATATTGTTTATTCTTGTATTTATTTCTCGTATTTTTTTATTATATATCTCTTGTATCTATTGTTGCATCTTGTATATTCATATCTATTTACTGTTACATAGTTTATATCATTGATTAGAACTGCTGTTAGAGATGTACTCTGCTCCTTTACTAACTGGATATATTTTTCCCAGTTGACACTGAGGAGTGGTACCCTACTCATTACGGGCCTCAGGATATTGTGGGCTTAGAGTCAGAGACCCTGGTTCAGGAGGGACTCATCCCGACTGAGACAGAGGACCCGAGACTTATAGTATCTTAGCTTTTCTCTTGTACTGGATTTGTCTCCAACTTATTGTTTAGTATTTCTTTAGACTCATTGATGTTATTATTTGACTCATGAGTTTTATTGTGACTATTCTATTCTTTTATCATATTCGTGCTCATTTCCATCTTAGATCTGTGTTTGAGTATATTGATATTGTTGGTAGTATATTATATAGATTAGATAGATTACCCAAACAATGTTCTACCGCCGATTCTACGGCGTAGGCTGGGCGTTGTTCCCGACTTGTATCCCTACACCGGGTGCGGGTCATGACAGGCGAGAAATCGAGTACAAAAGAATCTAACTACTAAGCTACTAGTCCTGGGTCGTCTGTCTCAGTCGGGATGAGACCCTCCTGAGCCAAGGTCTTTGGCTCTAAGCCAACCACGTCCTGAGGCCCGTAGTGAGTGGAGTACCACTCCTAAGTGTCATTTGGGAAAAAAATATCCTGTCAGGAAAGGAGCAAAGTACATCTCTAACAATAGTTCTAATAAATAATATAAACTATGTAACAATAAATATATGTAAATATACAAGATGTAATAAATAGATACAAGGGATATGCAATATAGGAAATACTGGAAATAAATACGAGAATGAGCAATATAGAAATGAACAAGAAATACTAATAACTAACTAAGTGAGTACCAGCTTTAACATATGATCGGCTTGGGAACTTGCACAAGGATAATGGCTCGGTTAATTATACGTGCGGTGTATAATCAACACTCACAAGGAATAAGACAATCACAAGGAGGGTATGATCACATATCTACACTAAATACTCCCTGCCTTCGACTGGTATAGTGGATCCAACCATGGTACGTTATGACACATGATCCTCTGGGTAGGTAGCAAGTCTCCCCAAGAACCAATGTCTGTACATATACAAGAAAAATAAGAAAATAAGGCTTGCACAAGATACACCATAAATACAAAGGAATAATATCTTATGATGAGATCCAAATATATGTATCCGTGTAACCATCGTATCAAGAAATCAAGGATATCTACAATAGATACAAGAGACAGAGGATATCATAAATAAAAAACTATCAGAGAATGTACCTGCCTGAAATCCAGCAAACAGTTTCAAATATGTCTGGTACGGTGCCTCGAAGACCTAAATATGAAATATTACATCAATACAAGGTTTTGGAATAAAAATAAGTTAAACTAGTCAACTTCTAGGTTATAAAGACATTTCTAAGTCAAAATAGTCAAACTAGGTTAACTCTAGGTTAAACTTGGTTAAACTTGGTCAAACTTGGTCAAAGTAGCTATTTCTAGGTTTTATGAGTCCATCTCCAGGATATTGAGTCCATACACTATGTAACTAGGCCATACTAGTAATGCTAGGATACTAGAAAACTAACAAGATACTGTATCATAAGATACGCAATTTATTAGATATAAAAATATTATAATATATATATACAAGACAAACTCTATATCACTCCTAGTTAAACTAATGCTAAGTGGATACCTTGGCTTTGAACCAAAAGCGGTATCACACCACCTACACACTCATCTTGATGTGCAACTCAATACCTTGAGTAAAATCCAATACTTTGACATTACCTTGGTATCACAACGTAATTCAATATCTACTTATAACTACTACCCATACTCCTCACTATACAGTAATATGTATTTAAACTTACAGCAATATTATACTAAATTATATACTAACATACCCCTTCGGATATTCAATACACGTACCCAAGATACCTCAGTCTCATTATATTGGTGTAACTCAAGGTAATCTAGAAACAATACTAACCAATGTTAACTAGTGCTTATGTATATATATATATCTCATATATAATATATATACTAACTTATTAGCAATATATACATAAACTACTAGCTTATTAATATAAACTAATTAACTTATATATATATATATATATATATATATAAGTTAGTTAGATTTATTGGTAAGCCAGTAATTAGTATATAAATATATATATATATATATATATATATTAACTTACTAACTTATCAATATGTTAGTGCTTATTGAACTGCTGCTGCCACTGCTGCTACTTGCTGCAGCAACTTCTGCTGCAATTTATGTTGCTGCTTTTGCTTCTGCTTACAACTTACTGCTTCTGCTTCTGCTTTCTGTTGATTTTGCTATAGCTTCTCTCATCTTTTCTTCCTGTTTTCCATTGCTTTTTCTTACTGTTTTTTCATTGTTTCTTCACTATTTTCCATGGTTTCTTCTTCCCTCTAGCTCACATACACACACACACACATACACACACACACATATATATATATATACATCTTACACACAATATATATATATATATATATGCACACATAACTATAATATCAGAATACATATGTATATATATAACTATATTAGAGAAGCACATGACTCCTACTCTCCCATGATCACCAACACATCAACAAGAATTATAGAACATACATATAAATATATATATATATATACATATATCTCACATATAGTTAAAACTCTACCAAGTGAAGGTGATCCTCCCAAGTACCTCCAAGATCCAAAACACAGGTGCGTAGCATGTCCTCGAGAGTCTGAATAGTCCTCTCCAACGGCCCATCTGTCTGAGAGTGATAAGCGGTACTGAACTTGAGCTGAGCCCAACTAGCCTACAAACTCCTCCAGAAGTGGGATGTGAAGCGACTATCCCGATTCGAGACTATGCTCACTGGAACACCATACAATCTGACAATCTGGCGCATATATATATCCGTGAGCTTCTCCGTAGATGTACCCACTTTAAATGGCAGAAAGTGGGCTGATTTGGTCAACCTGTCCACGTTGACCCAAATCGCATCTTTACCTCCTGGAGAATGCGGAAGTCCTGATACAAAATCCATAGTCACATTCTCACATTTCCACTCTGGAATGGGTAAAGGCTGAAGTAATCCACCTGGCCTCTGTCTCTCTGCCTTTACCTGCTGGCAAACTAAGCATCTAGATACGAAACTAGCTACCTCCCGCTTTATACCATACCATATACATGCTCTCTCATGTCTCTATATATCTCATTGGCACTTGGATGTATAGAGTACTGAGGTCGATGCGGCTCCTGTAGAATCTCCTCGCACAATGCTCCTCTCGGTACACACAATCTGGTACCGTGCCGCAATGATCCATCATCTACGACGACGAAGTCCTCTGCCAGCCTCATCTGAATCTGTGCTCTGATGCTCCTCAGAGACTCATCCTCATACTATCAGGCTCTGACCTGGTCTATCAGCTCTGACTGTACCTGAAGTCCCCACATCTGTGCTGCGACTGCAGGAACTAATACCTCAATGCCCAAACTGTCAAGATCGACCAATAAATGTCTGTCGCTCGTCAAGCACATAGCCACGGGATACCTGCTCAAGGCATCTGCGACTACGTTGGCCTTCCCTGGATGGTATTGCAAAAAATTGTCGAAGTCTTTCATCAACTCCAACCATCGTCGCTGCCTCATGTTGAGCTCTTTTTGTGTAAACACATACTTTAAGCTCTTATGGTCTATGAAGATCTCCACTCTCTCTCCATATAAGTAGTATTTCCACAAGTTGATAGCAAAGATAATTGCTGCCAACTCTAAGTCATGGGTAGGGTAGTTCTTCTCATATGGGCGTAATTGCCTGGAAGCATAGGCATTCACCTTCCCGTGTTACTGTAACATACAACCTAAACCCTTTTCCGATGCATCACTATAAATAAAAAATCCTCCTGCTCCTGATGGCAATGTCAAGATTGGAGCTATAGTCAACCTCCTCTTCAGCTCCTCAAATGCTAACTGACAATCCTCAGTCAAGATAAACTCCATGTCCTTCCTGGTTAGTCTAGTCATCGGCTCTGCAAGTCTGCAAAAGTCCTGAACAAACCTCCGATAGTAGCCTGCCAATCCAAGGAAACTCCTGATCTCTTCTACTGAACTCGGGGTAGACCACTATTCAACTACTGAAATCTTCTTCGGGTCCACTGAGATTCCATCTCCTGTAATAACATGCCCGAGGAATTCAACCTTATCAATGAAGAACTCACACTTTGATAGCTTTCCATACAGCTTCTCCTTCCTGAAGGTCTCTAGAACTATCCTCAAGTTCTGCTCATACTCTTCTGGGGTCTTCGAATATATCAGAATATCATATATGAAGACAATAACAAACTTATCCAGGTACTAATGAAATACCTTGTTCATCAGGTTCATGAATACTGTCGGGACATTTGTCAACCCAAACGGCATCACCAAAAACTTGAACTGTCCATAACGAGTCCTGAAAGCTATCTTCAGGATGTCTTCCCTCTTCACTTTTACCAGGTGGTACCCTGACCTCAAGTCTATCTTTAAAAATACCTTCGCTCCGCTCAACTGGTCAAACAAATCATCAATCCGCAACAACGGGTATTTGTTCTTGATAGTGAGGTTATTAAGTACCCTGTAGTCGATACACATATGTACTGACCCATCCTTCTTTGGTAAAAAAAGTATCGGAGCACCCCATGGTGATGAACTAGAACGGATAAATCTCTTGTATCCCAACGGATACAAGCAATTCTAAAATCATAATTATGAATAATACGAAGAGCTAGCTACTCAACTACTTATTTGTTTCAAAATGTGCCATGCTCAAACCCCCGTGTCAGAAAAAAAACCCCAAATTAATCTGTATCTCCAAATTATCGAGATACGGCCAACACGTATCCAATTGTGGATACGAAACTAGCCACACACAATCAAACATATGTCAAATATGTCTAATTGACCTATTGACAAACACAAGATGTGTCAATCTCGGAATTCTCCCAAAATTGACACAAAATACTACATAACTTTCTCTATAGGCCTCCTATGAACCTAATTCCAATTCCTATAGGTAGCCATAGCATATGGGGTGGTTTCTAATCAATAAAACACAGATTTAGAGTCTAATTAGAAGGAAAAACTGAATTGTACCTATTAGGAGATGGATTGTCCTGACCTACACCCGGATATTCGTGAACGATAACGTGGTTACGCCCACCCTACGCCACAGAATTGGCGGTAGAACGCTATTTGGGTCATTTCTAACTATCTAACTTCTCTACAATACAATATGGTATATGTCAATCATCTCAACTCAAAACGGAGGAGCAATATGGTATCTCACAAGTATGAATAATCTTAATC
Source organism: Iris macrosiphon (assembly GCA_036927795.1). NCBI lineage: Eukaryota > Viridiplantae > Streptophyta > Magnoliopsida > Asparagales > Iridaceae > Iris > Iris macrosiphon. The sequence goes on along the minus strand of JAYESA010000017.1, from coordinate 54,354,118 downwards.
ACAAAACAAACTAAGGAAGAATAATGCAAGATGGAATAGCGATGGAAAGAATAAGAATACAATCCAGAATCTGAAATAATAATACAACTGTGAATCCCTACAAATAATAGTCTAAATACAATCCAACACAAATATAACTAGATCTCCTCGTGCTCTGCAACTAAGTCCTCCTGGTCTTTAGGGGTATCCTCAAAAGGTACGTTGTCCTGCGGCTCGTAGAATGTGGGATACTGCTCTATAAACCAATCATCTGGAAAAATATACCGAGTCAGGATTAGAGCAAAGTACATACCTCTGAAAGTAGTTTCAATAGCATAATCGAGCATATAAGCAGATATTGGAAATAAAATACAAGATTACTAAACATATGAATGAATGAACAATATATATACAAGTAATGTACGAGAATATAGACCAATAATATGAATAACTGCAATATGATGAAGTAACTGCAATCTAAACTAGCTAATGTACCTCAGAATACAAGTTTATTATGTGATCGGCTTGGGTGAACATGATCAGGTAAGGCGATTACAAGTGAGGTATGTAACCAGAATGTACACGATGTAACAATGGAGATTTGATCACATAATAAATTCCTACTCTCCCCCCTAACTAATACCGATAGATCCAATCATGACACGCTACGAATACGAAATATAACCACTAAACACGATCAGTGGGTGTACACGAATATCATAACCACCGAACACGAGCGATGGGTGTACACGAATAAGCATACTGAACACAAGCAGTGTGTGAACACAAAATATAATCAATACCCAATATACACGATGAGATAGATATACACGACTACCCGTTGAACACGGTAGGGGATAACATCTCCTGACGGGATCCATTTAGTACCAGTCCGTAAAATTACTATGTCGGAATCAAGTATGCAATTCTAGAACATGCATATATACACTATTATGAATTAAAAACTATCAGAGAAATGTACTCGCCTAAATTCCTGAGCAAGGTGTGTCTCTCGATGCCTAAGTTTGTGTCACACATACCTATATATGGTATGTTGCATCAATACAAGATTCAAGAATGAAAATCAGTTAATTTGATGCAAATCTAGGTCAATAAGCCATTTCTAGGTCAAACCAATGAAATCTAGGTTGCAAGAGTCTGACACTAAGTTACTAAGTTAACACATTATGAAACTAAACTATACTAGCTAAGCTATGATACAAAAAGGCACTCAAAAAGCCGTATCCTAAGAAAGACAAGTTTAATTATATGAAAATAGTATTTTAGATATATATACAAGTCATTAATTATAATACTATAATAATACAAATGAAATGGGATACCTTGGCCTTGTACCATTGCGTATGACACATATCTCGATACCCAAACTCAATACCTTGGGTATCGACCCAATACCTTGGTATCCCAAGGTAATCCAAAACAGTTAACATAATAGCTAACCCAAATAGTTATATAAAACCCCAAACTAATATACTAACTATGAACTAACACTATAATATATACATATCAATATAACATAGAAACTAACAATAATACCAACATACAAAGGAATGTATAGCTAAAAATAGCTAACTACCAACAACTAATAGATCAACTAACTACTATTATCAACTACTATATATATATATATATATATATATATATATATATATACACTAACTATACCATATAACTACTAACCAAAACCAAGCTAAACCAAAACCCCAACTAACCCAATATACAAAACCCAAACCCAAACTAACAATACTGATACCTGGATGACACAGGGAACCAAAACCTCAATAACCTTGATAACTAATTAACCCAAAACATCAATACCCAGGAAACTGAAACTAAACAGTGAATGTATCTGAAACTGATACACAGTGCTCCCCAAGTTGCTGCTGAATGTATTGATGCACACTGCACATCACTGCATCCTCAGGTTACTGATACTGCTCCCTGTTGTTGGTGTTTAGCACTGGCTGCTAATGCCCCTTTTCCTCGGCTCTATGAGCAAATGCACTTGCTGTGCATTGCTGCACATTTGATACTGCACACATCTACTGTGTAGTGGCTCATATACATTGTTGTGTTTCTCTCTTGCTGAAACACTGAGCTGTACACATTGTTGCTACTATGCTGTTGCTGATGCATTGCTGCATGCTTGCAGCTACTGCCCTCTCCTCTTGCTGCAACTTCTATTATTGAACTGTATGCCACTGTACCTTATTGTGCATTGGCTGCACACTGCTGCAGTGCGATTGCTCTTGGCTGCTACAATATGTTGCTGCCTTGCTCAAATTATACAACTCCAGTGCATACTAGCTGCTGCTCAGTGCATACTAGCTGCTGCTTAGTGCAGCTAGCTGGCTACTGGTTAGGTCCACTACACAAGTCTAAAATAATTCTACAACTAACAATCAATAAATAATACAAAAATTAAATAATCATGCATGCAAAATATTTAAATACAAATAATCCTAAAATTAAAATTACCCATGTCAATTGTAAACCCCCTCAACCAAAATTAGGCCTACTTGGCTTAGATAGTAAAACTAGGGCTAGTTTGAACCAATTATAATTAGAACACAACATTTATTTAATTATATAATATTTTATATCACGTAGCGTACCTTACCGTTGCTTCGATAATTGGAGCACCTCACTAGCCATTGTCTATCTACAAATTTCACAATCTTGTCCTAGACAGGCCCGCCTACTATTCTGACCCTTGTATAACTTATAATTATGCTTTTTTGTGCTACATTTTAGTCGCATAATAAACGTCGCGGACGTATTTATTTAATTCTAAATAAAATATGACTTTGTACCCTTGTGCGTTCCAATCGAAATTGGAGACACAATCTTGACCGTTTTATACAATCCAAATTTTATTAATATTCTACACTGTACCCTCTACGTCACTAATACTTGTGTTCCACCTAATTTTAATTGCATGTACTTCTAATTAATTTTAGAACACCGTGCGCGATATTTTAATTTATTAAAATCCAATTTCTATCTTTGTGCAATTTTCCCAAATGTTGGAAACTTTTATGCAAAAATGCATTGAGGTGTCCCCACCATTGGACAATATATGAAGAAACCCAACTTTTCCCCTTCATAGTAATTTAATTAATGCAGCGCGCACATCGCCCTCGTATATTAAACCTATCCTTGCATTTAATTAATGTGATTTCTAGCCCTCCCAACATCCCCATGTGAGCCCAAGGCCCAACCCAGGAGGTGTTGACCAAGCCCTAATCCTAGGCCAACCCCAAACAAAAAAATCCTATATGTATTTAAATAATTTTTCTCTTCCTTTCCCTATTTCATAAAACCCAAAAACCTAACCTAGCCGTATAACAACCCATCCCTATACTATTCATCCTTCTTCCTCCTCCAAATTTCTTTCTCTGGTCGGAGTCGACCCCAACCTCGCCGGAGCCTCGGTCGGAGCAGCGTCTCCCACTGTACACGCTCAGCCCGAGCCGCCTTCCCGACCTCCGTCCTTCTCCACCTCCATCTTCCCTCTTCTTCCTTCTTCCCTTTCCGGCAGGATACCCGACCCACTGAACCGAGCAGCCCGAGCACCGCCGGAGCCCCACGGCCACGACCTCCTCGACCTCCACTTCGCCTTCCTCTCTCCCTCCCTCCGCCGAGTCCACTGACCTCGTCGACGACTGAACCGTCGACCTTTCTCGTTGTCACGACTCCCGCACGACTACACCACCACCCTTCCCAGTTCTCTCCTCCCTCGTCGACCACCCCAGTCACCTTCACCATCGTCTTTATTATCCCGACGAGCCCACCACCCTGGCCTCCTTCTTCTTTCTCCTCTTTTCGGCCCTCCTCGGCCACATGAGTCTGGCCGGAGCAGCACCGAGCCTCCAGCAGCCTTCGGCCATCCACCATTGCCATACCCTCCTCCTTCCTCCACCTCTCCCTGTGCTCTCCTCCCTGACCCCGACCAACCCCTCCCCCACCGGCCTGAACTCCCTCCTCCTCCCTGTATCCCTATCCTCTTTGGCCGGACCCCTGGCCGGAGTTCAGCCACCACCACCTACATTATCACCACCACCACCTACATTATCATCACCACCACCATTACAAACATCAACACCATTATCATCATCGTCATCATCACCATCGCCATCGTCGCTTCATCATCAGCATCACCATCGTCGCCGACATCGTCATCATCTCCATCATCATGATCATTATTATTATCATCATCCCTATCATCCTCATCCATGTAATCATCATTATCTCATTATCGTCATCATCATCATCTCATCATTGAAATCATCATCATCTCATTATTGTCATCATCATCATCTCATTATTGTCGTCATCATCATTAGTATCATCGCCATCACCATCATCTACATCGTCCCCGTCATCCCTATCATCACCCAAATCACCACCATTATCATAAATTCCATCATTGTTCCATCGCCATCACCATGGTAATCATCATCACCCCTATTACAATAATCATTATTGACCTAATTACCCTCGTCTTCGTGTTCATCATAGACCGTCACCCTTGCCAGACAACCCGTATCGGTTACCCCCGATTCCCGTACCTATGCACACTGACCCCGGAGATCTGTTGGATTTATCTGCACGACTTCCGGAGCTGGTTATTGGGACTACGCAGCCTTCTTGCCAGGCAAGTATACCATGCCTTGTTATACTATTTAAATTCTGCATTATTTAGCTGCATGTTATTATTATAATTGTGCGCGTCCGAGAGAGACTCGGGAGCAGTCAACGGAGGCTTTGACGTTAGGACTTGTGTCTGACCTAGTTTCTAGTAGACCCACCTAAAGTCATGGAGTTATTGGTATGACTCTCCAGGCCTTGACACATTTTTACACGTGTTGTGAGTCTCATATAGGGCACAGACTTGCGTATGCGGTTGGCCACCTGTACGTGTAAGTTGTACGACGGTTAGGGTATAACTGCTAATAGTGTGCATGTTAGAGACTTAGCAGTTATTAGTAGTCAGAGCATAGACTATTGTAGTACGAAATTCCAATCCTTGCCCTTGTTTGGTTGTTAGGTTGGACTATTGTTCTAACGATAGACTATGAGCCAGAGTTACGACACCGTGGCGTAGTAGCTAAGGCGTGTTGTGGATACAACATGCAAAGATCATTGGGCGGGGAGGACGGCTTGTAGGCGTATGGGACACCCCACTTTCTTTACACTGCTGCCACACTCGACGGAGTGATATGGACGATATATACTATACTGCTGCCACGTTCTTCGGAGCGATATAGACGATATACTACACTGCTGTCCCACTCTTCGGGGTGATATGAACGTTATATTATACAGATGCAATGCTCTTCGGAGATGGACGTTATTACTGAGCGCCCTCCTATGGGGGCTTATGTGGCATATACTAGCCAGTTGTCACGATTGGTGAATTACGTCAGCATATGTCTAGCCTACACTTTTTCATACACTCAAAGTTGTTCTCAAGTTGCATTTCACTTAGATGGTTAGGTCACCCTTGAGTTTTCACAATATTTACTTTATGGCATGCTTTTATGTATCTTGTTATGTCCCTCTGACGACCTGATCCCTTTCTAGGTGTATTATTCATGCATATTTGCAGGAGCGCAGATCCGGACTTGCTACGTATTTGCGATGAGGTCTTCTCGTCGATCCAATGATTGGTAGTTGATATTCTTATGTTGTATGTATCTTGTCTATTCTATATTTTAGTTCGGTAGTGGATTTGTTTCCATCCGACTACCATCATTAGATGCTTTATATTGAGTTCTAGTTATAGATATTGGTTATTCAATTATATATAATTTCTGCGGATGAGATTTAGTTATGCCTTGTGACATATGTGTTTACCACTTATGAATTATTATTCATATTACAGCGTACGTGTGATATGGTTTCCATATATTGGAGTGCCATATTCATACGGCTGGCATGCTTACGTGTCATAGTCCTACGTATTTTGGGATTGGGGCGTGACATGTTTTTAGTGGTGGCCCATGCAGGTCGAGAGCATATTGACTCGGTTACATTATTGTACTGGGCAAGCCTGCACCTAGGATTAGAGTATAGGATCTCATCCCCAATTGACTATGACTCATCCCCCTTCCAATCCATTCTATTGAATAATTATATCCTGCTTGATTCATGTGCTTCCCTATTAGTTCCTTGAGTATAGCCTTCTCCTAGAAAATAGAAGTCCCTATTGTTAGATAATAAGTAGGGTAACCTTCCTATTAAGAGTAACTAAAACCCTGACATGTCACTAAGTTTAGAATAATTAAGTAAATCTAGCATACTTGATCCAAAGAATGTCTTACCATCATTCCTTGATATAATTATGAATGACTTAAGAGTGGTATAGGAACTACTAGGGCTAGCTATAAATCTGACCATATTGCTTGACCCTAGCCTTGAGGAACCCATAGATATCTAAGGTTGAATAATAGGACCAAACTTAACTTTTATAGTGAGATAGTATTATAGAACCATACATTAGACTCATTGTCTTGATATTAGCAGACCATACCCTAGGAAGCCAAGAGAAATGAATATAATATTCCCTCGATCATTCCTCAAACACAGAGATTAGCATACCACCTTCCCCGTAGAAACCATGATCTTATCTAGAGTCTTCCTATTTCTAATTTTATATCTTGTTCTCTGCAAACTTAACGCTCGCTATATTTGCGCGACGACTAATTATGTTCTTCTATTCTTCATCTTTCAAATCGCGCAACATAACTCTTATGATTTAAGGCCAAGTGATCTTATTCCAATATTAAGGATATATAGTGCTAAGGTTATAGTAGTAGTCTTGAACTTTGAATTTTGTGCTTGGGAGTTAGAACTTGATAGTTTGAGTTGTTCCTTTAGATTGTGATCTGATTATTCTTAATTTTAAATCACGTAACAAGTACCCCCACCTCGATATAGATTATACCTTTCCCCCTTGAAGGCTTGTAACTTTTCTATTCATACTATTGACACTTGTTCTATAAGCATTATGATTAAGACTTAAGATGGTCATTACCTATATAATGCAATAGGAGACCCTAAGGAGTACCAAGTTCTTTTCTGTATATACCCCGATAAGAGTTTATACCTTATTATTTTGCAGGATCCCCTTAAGAATATCATAATATTAGTTAATATTTTTAAGTTGGGTAGTGTGCCTCATAACCTAGTAACACATAGTCCTCTTGCCTCATTAATGTAGTGTAACTGAATGCCATAAAATGTAGACTTGCATGAGAAGTATTCAGACTGTAGAACTTAGAGGCCCATACCCCTATTATGTCGACTAGCGACTTAGACAGGGAGTTAGTATGACGACTGTAGAGATTGTAGAGTCTTACTTGTTGTTGTTTTATTCTGTTTTTGTGAAATTGAATTATTTTGTACCTCCTTTCATCAAAATCCAGCGTATTTATATTTTCTAAAATACCGTAACTTATGCTGCTATTTTATAGCCTAGTTTTGCAAGCTTATTCTTTTAGCAAGCTTGTTCATGACATATGTGTTATTGGGGACGCCTACTAATACATTGTCGAAATCAGAATCAGCGTATTAGGGTCTGGACAACCTTAGTACGCTTGGTTCGCTCTTCGCATGACTACTTTACGTGGATTGAGATATATAGTTGACTAGTAGACGAATATACCTACCACTAGATATGTCAGAGCATATCGTAACGGGTACATAACTGTTCCAATATGAATGTGCGAATAAGAATTTACCAAAATAGGATTTCAATCCATAACTGCCCTGACAAATCTTCTATTTTTTAATTCTTTAATCTCCTTGAACCTCGTACTTGTAATGTATTAACATCCCCTTGAACTCCTTATTATTGTTCTCCGTCTTTCCTTATTTCAAAAAGACGAAATCTAGTGCCTAGCATAAGTTGACATACAGAGAGTACTAGATATACACCATAGGCCAATCATATTATTAGATGACTGCCTTTTATAGCTGATTAAGGGTATATCATAGGTTATATATTTGGTGTTTAAATTTCTGAAGATTGAGTAACATGATTAAGTAAATTTAAGGAATGAGATTTCTTAAATGTAAGAGCCTTATGTGATAGATGGGTAAATTCTAAGTTGGGTAGCAGTTGCATTATCAGCTTGAGAGGAATTCCTTTAGATTGAGATCGAGCAAAAATTTGATTGAAAGGTTCAAGTCATTTTAATTTTTAGAATTTTGGACGAATAAGTAAGATGATGAGGATCAATGAATTTCAATTTCTAGCACATGATTTGAATTTTGAGAATTGGGAGTTGAATCATCGATTTAAATCTTGAGAAAAATAAATAGAACTCTAAATATGAACATGGTCGGATTGAATTCTAAGGTTCGATGATTTGAATTAAGAATGAAATTTTAAAGTGTTGGATTACCTATTTGAATTATTGAGGATGTAAATTGAAAGTAAATTCTGAAGAGTACGAAATTCATAAGTTGAAAATAGAAATAATAATTGATTATAATTGTTTTCTAGAGGAGAATTGGATAGTTGGAGATTGCGAGATAAATTTTTATTTGGGATGTCATATAAATTTGAATTAGATTTAGATGAGAATTAATTAATTTGAAAATCGAGAAGATAGTGTAATATGTTAAAGTTGTTCTAAACAATGGTTAATATAATTTAAAGGTGATTGCGATAGATTTGAATTAGTTTTAAATATTTAGAAGAGATCGCGATTGACTTGCCTGATGTACACATGTGAAGGATTTAAACTAAATTATGCCTTATTTTAATTTCGAGGACGAAATTATTTTTAAGTTGGGTAGATTGTAAACCCTCTCACCCAAAATTAGGCCTACTTGGCTTAGATAGTGAAACTAGGGCTAGTTTGAACCAATTAAAATTAGAACACGACATTTATTTAATTATACAATATTTTATATCACGTAGCGCACCTTACCGTTGCTTCGATAATTGGAGCACCTCACTAGCCAATGTCTATCTACAAATTTCATAACCTTGTCCTAGACAGGCCCACCTACTATTCTGACCCTTGTGTAACTTATAATTATACTTTCTTGTATTATATTTTAGTCGCATAATAAACGTCGTAGACGTATTTATTTAATTCTAAATAAAATATGACTTTGTACCCTTGTGTGCTCCAATCGAAATTGGAGACACAATCTTGACCGTTCTATACAACCCAAATTTTATTAATATTCTATACTATACCCTCTACGTCCCTGATACTTGTGTCCCACCTAATTTTAATTCCATGTACTTCTAATTAATTTCAGAACACCATACGCGGTATTTTAATTTATTAAAATCCAATTTCCATCTTTGTGCAATTTTTCCAAATATTGGAAACTTTTATGCAAAAATGCATTGCGGTGTCCCCACCATTGTACAATACATGAAGAAACCCAACTTTTCCCCTTCATAGTAATTTTTCCCATAATTTTTGGAATATGCAGTGCGCACCTCGCCCTCGTATATTAAACCTGTCCTTGCATTTAATTAATGTGATTTCTAGCCCTCCCAACATCCCCATGTGAGCCCAAGGCCCAACCCAGGAGGTGTTGACCAAGCCCTAATCCTAGGCCAACCCCAAACCCAAAAATCCTACATGTATTTAATAATTTTTTCTCTTCCTTTCCCTATTTCACAAAACCCAAAAACCTAACCTAGCCATATACCAACCCATCCCTATACTATTAATCCTTCTTCCTCCTTCCGATTTCTCCCTCTAGCCGGAGCCGACCCCAACCTCGCCGGAGCCTCGGCTGGAGCAGCGTCTCCCCCTGTAAACGCTCAGCCCGAGCCGCCTCCCCGACCTCCGTCTCTATCCACCTCCATCTTTCCTCTTCTTCCTCCTCCCCTTTTCGGCAGGATCCCCGACCCGCTGAACCGAGTAGTACGAGCACCGCCGGAGCCCCACGGCTACGACCTCCTCGACCTCTACTTCGTCTTCCTCACTCCCTCCCTCCGCTGAGTCCACTGACCTCGCCGATTACTGAACCGTCGACCTTCCTCGTTGTCACGACTCCCGTACGACTACACCACCACCCTTCCCGATCCTCTCCTCCTTCGTCGACCACCCCAGTCACCTTCACCATCGTCTTCATTATCCCGACGAGCCCACCACCCTGGCCTCCTTCTTCTTCCTCCTCTTTCCAGCCCTCCTCGGCCACCTGAGTCTGGCCGGAGCAGCACCGAGCCTCCAGCAGCCTCCGACCATCCACCATTGCCATACCCTCCTCCTTCCTCCACCTCTCCATGTGCTCTCCTCCCTGACCTCGACCAGCCCCTCCCCCACCGACCTGAACTCCCTCCTCCTTCCTGTGTCCCTGTCCTCCTTGGCCGAACCCATGGCCGAAGTTCAGCCACAACCACCTATATTATCACCACCACCACCTACATTATCAACACTACCACCATTACAAACATTAACACCATTATCATCATCGTCATCATCACCATCGCCATCGTTGTCTTCGTCATCACCATCACCATCGTCGTCGACATCATCATCATCCCCATTATCATGATTATCAACATTATCATCATCCCTATCATCCTCATCCATGTAATCATCATCATCTCATTATCGTCATTATCATCATCTCATTATCGTCATCATCATCATCTCATCATTGAAATCATCATCATCTCATTATTGTCATCATCATCATCTCATCATTGTCGTCATCATCATTAGTATCATCGCCATCACCATCATCCATATCGTCCCCGTCATCACTATCATCACCCACATCACCACCATTATCATAAATTCCATCATTGTTCCATCGTTATCACCATGGTAATCATCATCACCCCCATTACAATAATCATCATTGACCTAATCACCTTCGTCCTCGTGTTCATCATAGACCGTCACCCTTGCCAGATAACCCGTATCGGTCACCCCCGATTCCCGTACCTGTACACGCTGACCCCGGAGATCTGTTGGATTTATCTGCGCGACTTCCGGAGCTGGTTATTGGGACTACACAGCCTTCCTGCCAGGCAAGTATACCTTGCCTTGTTGTACTATTTAAATTCTACATTATTTAGCTGCATGTTATTATTATAATTGTGCGCGTCCGAGAGAGACTCAGGTACAGTCAACGGAGGTGTTGACATTAGGACTTGTGTCTGACCTAGTGTCTAGTAGACACACCTAAAGTTATGGAGTTATGGGTATGACTCTCCAAGCCTTGACACATTTTTACACGTATTGTGAGTCTCATGTAGGGCACAGACTTGCGTATGCGGTTGGCTACCTGTACGTATAAGTCGTACGACGGTTAGGGTATAACTGTTAATAGTGTGCATGTTAGAGACTTAGCAGTTATTAGTAGTCGGAGCATAGACTATTGTAGTACGAAATTCTAATCCTTGTCCTTGTTTGGTTGGAAGGTTGGGCTATTATTCTAACGATAGACTATGAGCCAGAGTTACGATGCCGCAGCGTAGTAGCTAAGGCGTGTTGTGGATACAACATGCAAAGATCATTGTGCGGGGAGTACGACTTGTAGGCGTATGGGACACCCCACTTCCTTTATACTGCTGCCACACTCGACGGAGTGATATGGACGATATATACTATACTGCAGCTACGTTCTTCGGAGCGATATGGACGATATACTACACTGCTGCCACACTCTTCGGGGTGATATGGACGTTATATTATACAGATGCCATGCTCTTCGGAGATGGACGTTATTACTAAGAGCCCTCCTATGGGGGCATATGTGGCATATACTAGCCAGTTGTCACGATTGGTGAATTACGTCAGCATATGTCTAGCCTACACTTTCCCATACACTCAAAGTTGTCCTCAAGTTGTATTTCACTTAGATGGTTAGGTCACCCTTGAGTTTTTACATTATTTACTTTATGGCATGCTTTTATGTATCTTGTTATGTCCCTCTGAGGACCTGGTCCCTTTTTAGGTATATTATTCATGCATATTTTTAGGAGCGCAGATCCGGACTTGCTACATATTTGCGATGAGGTCTTCTCGTCGATCCCATGATTGGTAGTTGATATTCTTATGTTGTGTATCTTTTATATTCTATATTTTAGTTCGGTAGTGGATTTGTTTCCATCCGACTACCATCATTAGATGCTTTATATTGAGTTCTAGTTATAGATATTGGTTATTCAATTATTTATGATTTCTACGGATGAGATTTAGTTATGCCCTGTGACATATGTGTTTACCACTTGTGAATTGTTATTCATATTATAGCGTACATGTGATATGGTTTCTATATATTGGAGTGCCATATTCATACGACTGGCATGCTTACATGTCCTAGTCCTACGTATTTTAGGACTGGGGCATGACATCAATTAACAAACTACCCTTGAATGAAAATGTGAGGGTGACATTCCTACCTACCTAAAAAAAAATTCGTCCTTGAAATTAAGGAAGAAACTAACTACTAAAAGCAAATAATACAATGAAAGAAATAACTATACCTCACGGCTCAAACAGATATGGATATCGCTCGCGCATCTCGGTCTCTCGCTCCTAGATATTCTCTCTTGGCGAGTGATGCCTCCACGCGACGCGCACCAAAGGAATCATCTGGTTCCTCAGCACCTTCTCTTTCTGATCCAGAATCTCAACTGGCTGCTCTGGATAACTAAGAGTAGAGCCCACCTCTATCTCCGAGTGATCCAAGACATGACTGGGATCTGCCACGTATCGTCTCAATTGCGACACGTGAAACATGTTGTGCACTCCCAACAATGTAAGTGGTAAGTCTAGTCTGTATGCAACTGCACCGACCCTCTTAAAAATACTGAAATATCAGATGAATCGCGGACTAAGCTTACCGCCTCCACTGAAATGAATCGTGCCACATGTCAGAGAAATCATCAAGAAAACCAGACTGTCGACCTAGCACAAAACACAATCTTTGCACTCTAATAAAATAATAATCAACCACAAGCAAAGCAAACTAAAACTATACCTCAAACTCCAAAGGTCTCCGGTGGCTATCGTCCCAATGCCGTTGTCTGTTCTGCGTCACTCGAAGTCTATCCCTGATAAGCTTTACCTTCTCTGCTGCATCCACTACCATCTCTGGACCTAATAAGGCTCTGTCACCAACATTATCCCAGGATAACGGAGTGCAGCATCTCCGCCCATACAACGCCTCGAATGGTGACATCTCGATGCTGGCTTGGTAGTTGCTGTTGTTGTATGAAAACTCTACTAAGTGAAGATGATCCTCCTAAGAACCTCCAAGATCTAAAACACAAGTGCATAGCATGTCCTCGAAAGTCTTAATAGTCCTCTCCGACTGTCCATCAGTCTGAGGGTGATAAGCAGTACTAAACTTGAGCTGAGTGCCCAAGCTGGCCTGCAAACTCCTCCAGAAGTGGGACATAAAGCAACTATCCCAATCCAAGATTATGCTCTCTGGAACACCATGCAATCTGACAATCTGGCCCACATACATCTTCGCGAGCTTCTCCGTAGATGTACCCACTTTGAATGGCAGAAAGTGGGCTGATTTGGTCAACATGTCCACGATGACCCAAATCGCATCCTTCCCTCCGAGAGAATACGGAAGTCCCGGTACAAAATCTATGGTAACATGTTCCTATTTTCACCCTGGATTGGGTAAAGGCTGAAGCAATCCACCTGGCCTCTGTCTCTCCGTCTCGACCTGCTGGCAAACTAAGCATCTGGACACAAAGCTAGCTACCTTATGCTTTATGTCATACCACCATATATGCTCCCTCATGTATCTATACATCTTATTGGCACCTGTATGCATAGAGTACTGAGAATGATGAGCCTCATACAGAATCTTCTTCCGTAATGCTCCTCTCGGTACACACAATCTGGTACCGTATCACAATGATCCATCATCTGCGACGATGAAGTCTTCTACCAGCCCCATCTGAACCTTTGCTTTGATGCTCCTCAGAGACTCATCCTCATACTATCTGGCTCTAACCCGGTTTATTAGCTCTGACTGTACCTGAAGTCCCCACATCTGGGCTGCGACTCCAGGAACTAAAACCCCCATTCCCAAACTGTCAAGATCTGCCAGTAAATATCTGTCTCTCATCAAGCACATAGCCACGGGATACCTGCTCAAAGCATCCGCGACTACTTTAGCCTTCCGTGGATGGTACTGTAAGGAAATGTCGAAGTCTTTCATCAGCTCCAACCATCGTCACTGCCTTATGTTGAGCTCTTTTTGGGTAAACACATACTTTAAGATCTTATTGTCTGTGAAGATCCCCACTCTCTCTATACAAGTAGTGTTTCCATAATTTGAGAGCAAAGATAACCGCTGCCAACTCCAAGTCATGGGTAGGGTAGTTCTTCTCATTCGCGCATAATTGCCTGGAAGCATAGGCAATCACCTTACCGTGCTGCTGTAACACACAACCCAAACACTTTTCTGATGCATCACTGTAAATGGAGAATCCTCCTGCTCCTGATGGCAATGACAAGATGGGAGTTGTGGTCAACCTCCTCTTCAGCTCCTCAAATGCTGACTAACAATCCTCAGTCCAGACGAACACCATGTCCTTCCTGGTTAGTCTAGTTATCAGCTTTGCTAGTCTGGAAAAGTCCTGAACAAACCTCCGGTAGTAGCTTGCCAATCCAAGGAAACTCCTGATCTCTGCTACTGAACTCGGGGTAGACCATGATTCAACTACTGAAATCTTTTTCGGGTCAATCGAGATTTTATCTCCTGTAATAACATATCCAAGGAATTCAACCTTATCAAGGTAGAATTCACACTTTGGTAACTTGCCATCAAGCTTCTCCTTCCTGAGGGTCTCCAGAACTACCCTCAAGTGCTGCTCATGCTCCTCTGGGGTCTTCAAATATATCATAATATCATCTACGAAGACTACAACAAACTGATCTAGGTACTGATGAAACACCTTGTTTATCAGGTTAATGAACACCGCCGGGGTATTGGTCAACCCAAACGGCATCACTAAGAACTCGAACTACCCATAACGAGTCCTGAAAGCTATCTTCAGGATGTCTTCCCTCTTCACTTTCAACTGGTGGTAGCCTGACCTCAAGTCTATCTTTGAGAATACCTTCGCTCCGCTCAACTGGTCAAACAAGTCATCAATCCACGGCAATGGGTACTTGTTCTTGATAGTAAGGTTATTAAGTGTCATGTAGTCGATACACATACGTACCGACCCTTCCTTCTTTGGTACAAAAAGTACTGGAGCACCCTATGGTGATGAACTGGAACGGATAAAGCCCTTGTCCTGCAACTCATCCACCTGCTTCTTTAACTCTACCAGTTCGCTGTTGTTGACTTTATAGACATGCTGAGATATCGGCTCTACACTTGGCACCTAATCTATAGAGAACTCTACATATCTGTCCTGTGGCAACCCGGATAACTCACTTAGAAAGACATCCAAGAACTCTGCAATCAATGGATATGGCAGCTCCTGCTCTTCTACCAAAGCTCTACAGAAATTGCCTTCGCTCTGCTCTGCTCCTCGGACAAACTCGAACTCTGGCTTTCCTGGCGTATGAAATAAAATTCTGCCTCCACGACAATCGACACTAGCATGATGCCTACTCAACCAATCCATCCCGAGTACTATATCGTAACTCAGAAGTGGTATTACAAGTAAACATACGCTCAGCTCACGGCCTCCCAAATAAACTCTCTGGTTCTTGCAAACATCACTAACCAGGATAATGCCACCCCCGGTCGTGATCTTGCAAGTCCTCGCCAACGGTTTAGACTCAAGATGATGCCTCAAAGAAAAAGATACAGATACAAATATATGAGAAGCACCAAAATCTAACAAAATATGAGCTGGAAAGAAATCGATATAAACTGAACCTGAGATGATATCGCCAACCGGCTCCTCCTCCTCGGCCGTCAAGGCAAAAGCTCGCCCCTGTCGCTGCGTTCCTCTCTACTGCTGATGCTGGGCAAACTGCTGCTGTTGCGGTGGAAGAGGTCCTCTCTACTGCTGTCCTGCTGGTGGTCTAGCGGGTGCCCTCTGTGTCTGTCCCCCATCCTGAGTTGGACGAGTTAGGACTTTAGGACAATCCCTCAACTGATGATCTCCCAAAGCGCAGAATAAGCATTGGTCTAGCCTCATCCTGCGTGTGTCTCATCCGTGTCCTTGCTTCTTACAGAAAGTGCAAGGAACTGCTGCCCTCTAGATCTGATGCATCTGCTGTGCCGACGCTCTAGCTGGCCCATGATACTGCTGTCTAAGATGCTGGTAAGGCCTCTAATACTGCTGTTGGAAATGAGGCCTCTTCGCTGGACCCATGTTGGTACTGGATCCCCCTAAATTGCTCGGCCTCTTAGAGCCAAGCTCTAAGTCATCCTCCGCTCTCTGCGCTTGTCTGAGAATCTCCTCGAAGGTGGCAGTAGGATCTCCATTTATGTAGGATTTGACCTCCCGGTTCAGGCCGTTCCTAAACTTTATGGCTCTGCCTCTAGGGTTCTGACCCTCCATGAAGCGACCTAGTCGGCAATACTCCACCGCATACTTGTCTACTGACATACCTCCCTAGACGAGGTACTGGAACTTGCTCTCCAAGGATGTAAGATCCACATCTGGGAAGAACTTCTCCTTGAAAGGCTCTTTGAAGGCTTCCCAAGTGAGTCCTGGTACTGCAATCCTGAGGTTTGTCCAGAACCATGTCAAAGCAATGTCGAACATCATATACCCTACTGCCTCTATCAGTAGCATCTCTGGAATCTGTGCCAGCTGCAGGTTTTGCTTGATGTCCTCGATCCATTCATCCACATAAAGGATCCCCTCTGTGCCTCTGAAGTCCTTCGGACCCATCTACTTGAAGTCTATGATGGTACCTGGCCTCGGTTGCTGAGGAATAATCTGAGGTGGTGCTGTCTGTGGCTGAACTGTAGTAGCTCTCTCAACTACTGCAAGTGAGATCTAGTGAGCATTCTCCACGCTCTGTCGTAATACCTTTGACTATCGCTGTTGTGTCTCCATCATCTGTTGGAAGAGCGCAAACATCTGCGTCTGATCGACTACTGGTGGTGTAGGTGGAAGATCTCCAGAAACTATCTACGCTATCCTCAGTACCGGAGGTGGGGCACCTCCGAAAGATGCTACAGATACGCCCACCTGGACCAGTGAAGCTGACCTCCTGAATGTAGGTGCTGGACCATCGTCTGAGGATGCTTCCCTCAAAGGTGATGAAGTGACTGATCGAGCTGTCGTGGGACCTAATCGCTGGGAATACGTCTTTGGCGGCATCATGAAGATAGATTAAAATAAGGAATCAATATTGAATATGATACGATATCATCAAAGAAGGACAAAACTTTATTCAAGCAAAGCAATATTCAATAGATAAGGATTTGCAAAAACAGATTTGGAATTTTTCCTAGTTATGATTGAGTAAACTCTCAGCCTAAATCCTATTTCCTAAAACAGGCTCGTAGCAGTACTCTAGACGAGCACAATTACCATAAGAATCTAGACTTGCATGGGCCACCACTAAAAACGTGTCACAAACCGTACCCGAATATGCGGGCACGAGTACGTGGTTACGCCAATCCTATGCCGCATAATCGGTGGTAGAATGCTGTCTGGGTCATTTCTAACTATCTAACATCTTAATAATATAATATGATACATGTCAATCATCTCAACTCCAAACGGAGGAGCAATATGGTATCTCACAAGTATGACTAATCTCAATCACAAAACAAACTAAGGAAGAATAATGCATGAATGTAATAGCGAAGGAAAGAATAAGAATATAATCCACAATCTGAAATAATAATACAATTGTGAATCTCCACAAATAATAGTCTAAATATAATCCAACACAAATATAACTAGACCTCCTCGGGCTCTACAACTAAGTCCCTTCTGGTCTATAGGAGTATCCTCTAAAGGTATGCCGTCTTGCGTCCCGTAGAATATGGGACACTGCTCTATAAGCCAGTCATCTAGCAAAATATATCCAGTCAGGATTAGAGTGAAGTACATACCTCTGAAAGCAGTTTCAATAGCATAATCGAGCATATAAACAGATAATAGAAATAAAATACAAGATCACTAAATATATGAATGAATGAACAATAGATATACAGGTAATGTATGAGAATATAGATCAACAATATAAATAACTGCGATATATTGAAGTAACTACAATCTAAACTAGCTAATGTGCCTCAGATTACAAGTTCATTATGAGATCGGGTTGGGTGAATATGACCAGGTAGGACGATTATAAGTGAGGTATGTAACCAGAATGTACACGATGTAACAATGTGGCTTTGATCACATAATCAAGTCCTACTCTCCTACCCCCAACTAATACCGATGGATCCAATCACGACACGCTACGAACACGAAATATAACCACTGAACATGAGCAGTGGGTGTACACGAATATCATAACCACCGAACACGAGCGGTGGGTGTATACGAATAAGCACACTGAACAGAACAATGTGTGAACACAAAATATAATCAATACCCAATATACACGATGAGATACATATACATGAGTACCCACTAAATATGGTAGGGGATAACATCTCCTTATGGGATCCATGTAGTACCAGTCCATGAAATTATTGTGTCGGAATCAAGTATAAAATTCTAGAACATCCATATATACAATATTATGAATTAAAAACTATCAGAGAAATGTACTCGCCTAAAGTCCTGAGCAAGGTGTGTCTCTCGATGCCCAAGCTGGTGTCACACAGACCTATATATGGTATGTTACATCAATACAAGGTTTAAGAATGAAAATCAGTTAAGTTGATGCAATTCTAAGTCAATAAGCCATTTCTAGGTTAAACCAATAAAATCTAGGTTGCAAGAGTCTAACACTAAGTCACTAAGTCAATATACTATGAAACTAAACTATACTAGCTAAGCTATGATACAAAAAGGCACTCAAGAAGCCGTATCCTAAGATACGCAAGTTTAATTATATGAAAATAGTATTTTAGATATATATATATATATAATTCATTAATTATAATACTATAACAATACAAATGAAATAGGATACATTGGCCTTGTACCAATGCGTATCACACCTATCTCGATACCCAAACTCAATACCTTGGGTATCGATCCAATACCTTGGTATCCCAAGATAATCCAAAATAGTTAACATAATAGCTAACCCAAATAGGTATATAAAACCCTAAACTAATATACTTACTATGAACTTACACTAATATATATATATATATATATATAGCATAGAAACTAACTATAATACCAACATACATAGGAATGTATAGCTAAAAGTAGCTAACTATCAACAACTAATAGATCAACTAACTACTATTATCAACTATTATACATAGCTATATATATATATATATATATATATATATATATATATATATATATATATACTAACTACACCATATTACTACTAACCAAAACTAAGCTAAACCAAAACCCCAACTAACCTAATATACAAAACCCAAACCCAAGCTAACAATACTGATACCTGGCTGACACAGGGAACCAAAACCTCAATAACCTTGATAACTAATTAAGCCAAAACATCAATACCCAGGAAACTGAAACTGAACAGTGAATGTATCTATAACTGATACACATTGCTCCCCAAGTTGCTGCTGAATGCATTGATGCACACTGCACATCACTGCATCCTCAGGTTGCTGATACTGCTCCCTGCTGTTGGTGCCTAGCACTGGCTGTTGATGCCCCTCTTCCTCGGCTGTATGAGCTAATGCACTGGCTGTGCATTGCTGCACAGTTGATACTGCACTTGAGATTGCAGTGGTCTGCTGCTGCACCTCCTGTGTAGTGGCTCATACACATTATTATGGTTCTCTCTTACTGAAATACTGAGCTGCACACATTATTGCTACTGTGCTGTTGCTGATGCACTGCTGCATGCTTGCAGCTACTGCCCTTTTCTATTACTGAACTGTATGCCACTGTACCTTGCTGTACACTGGCTGCACACTGATACAGTGTGGTGGCTCTTGGCTGCTGCATCATGCTGCTGCCTTGCTCAAATTGCACTACTGCAATGCATGCTAGCTGCTGCTCAGTGCAGCTAGCTGGCTGCTGGCTTGCTATACAAAAACTAACTGCACTTGCTGAATTTAACTGCTACTGCAGTGCTAAGTTCCTTCATGGTATTTGCACTGTGAAAACTTGATACTTGCTGTGCATTGATGCCTGCACTTGCAAACTGCCACTTGTAGTTGCCTCCCAACCCGAACTCTCTGTTGATGGATACCCAGCCTCTCTTCACTCAATGCCACTTTCACACCACACCTAATGCACACACACAAACACACACACACACATATATATATATATATATATATATATATATATATATATATATGTATGTATATATATATATATATGTATGTATATATATATATATATATATATATATATATATATATATCAGTGTAGTGCATATGTGCTTAAGTGTTTGTATATATATATATATATGTATATATATATATATATATATATACCTATACACCTCTATGTATATATATAACATTAGCTATACATCTATATATACAGATTCCTCACTCTATGCATATCTCTATATATATATCAACACACACACACACACACACACACACACACACACACACACATATATATATATATATATATATATATACTCACACACATATAATCAAACACACACACACATACATATATACAAGTATATATATATATATATATATATATATATATATAAACACATAGACACACACATATACACAAACTCATATACACTATTATATACATATATATCTTACATAAATATCATATATATATATATATATATATATATATAGGCTAATATATACACACATAGACACACACATATACACAAACTCATATACACTATTATATACATATATATCTTACATAAATATCATATATATATATATATATATATATATATATATATATATATATATATATATATATATATATATATATATACGTATAGAATTAAAGGCAAAATATCAAATATGTGGAGTGCACCGCACCCGTATCACACTAATTTTATGATACGATTGGGATACGGCTCCAACACACAACCAAATGCATCCCGGAGGACACGAGCAAGTCTAATATACTAAATATGAATAATACGTATAGTAATTAGATCATCTACGTGTCTGTGTCACATTGTAATATACACAAGTCCCCGTGTCAGAGAAAAATCCCCAAAATTAACTCGTTTCGTCGAATTGACGAGATACGGCCTACACGTATCCAATTATGGACACGACACTAGTCACAAAAAAAAATAATATGTCAATTTGATCTATTAGATCAACTGACAAACACTACATGTGCCAATCTCGGAATTCTCCTAAAATTGATACCAAATTGCACATAACTTCCACCGTAGGTCTCCGATGAACCTAAAACCAATTCTTATGGGTAGCCTATGCATGTGGGTTGGTTTATCATGGTTAAATCTCAGATATAGAGTCTATTAGAAGGGAGAAAGTTGAAATGTACCTATTGGGAGAAGGATTTCTAATAAAAAGTCCCAAATGCAAAGTAGCTTCTCTCCTTGTAGATCTTGGCCTCCTCCTCCTTGCTCCTTGCTTCCTTCTTGTAGATCATTGATGTAAAAGCCTCCAATGAAGGATAGGTAAGGGATTTATGAAGAATTGGTGAAGGAATGGTGAGGGAATGAAGGAATTTGAAAGAGAAAGAACTAGATCTAAAGGAATTGGGAATTTGTGAAGTAAAATAATTTTCTCTCTCCTCCTCCACTATAGCCGGCCATATACACCTATCCAAGCAATGTGAAATGTCTCATTTACCCCTTGGGGCTTCTCATGAAGAAATTAATTAGGGTTGGAAGGTTCTAGTCTGTTGGTTTCACTAATTAATACAACCTCCTAATCCATGGGCCTAGTTCATGGGCTCAATCTAAACTCATCTAAAATGTTGGTTCATGCATATAATAAAATAGGTTAGGTCCACTACACAAGTCTAAAATAATTCTACAACTAACAATTAAAAAATCATATAATAATTAAATAATTATGCATGTACAATTTTTAAATACAAATAATCCTAAAATTAAAATTACCCATGTCAATTACCAAACAACCCTTAAATAAAAATATGAGGTTGACATGGATTCCTAATGAAACCTCCAAATTGAGTGAAAAGAGCCTTCTACTTGTAGATTCTTGCTCCTCCTTATAGATCCTTGCTTTCTCCTTGTAGATCCTTGCTCCAATAGCCTCCAATGATGATTTGGGAAGAAATTAAGAAGAAATTTGGTTAGAATTTGATGTGGAAATGAAGAAATCTTCAAGAAAAAATTCTACATCTATATTTGAAATAAAAAGTGAAAGGAAAATTTTTTCCGCCCTCTAATACTAGGCCGGCCATTTTCCCCCTTCCTCAGGCTACTATGTAATGTCTAAAATACCCCTTAGGGCTTCTCATGAAGAAATAATTAAGGAAGAAAGGTTCTATTCTAATTGGTTTAACTTAATTAATCATCCTCCTAATGATTGGGCATCTTATTGGGCTCAATTCTAACTAGAATTAAATGTTGGTCCATGGAACTAATCTAAACTAGTTAGGTCCACTAACACAAGTCCAAAATTATATACTAACATATAACAATAAATAAATAATATAATAAATAAATATTTAACATGCACAATATTTAATTAATTATGAAATAACCAAAAGAACCTTTCCTACAAAATATGGTAGTGACAAATTGAGTGACTCCAAAAATAAACTTCGTTATATGTTACTATTGGCGGCACATAGTGATATTTAGCGACTGTACTTCAATTTTTTAAAAGAATAGTTGCTTTAAGCTTCTTTAAGATCGCTAAACGTCGATGAGTTTTTTGATTTAGCGACGTTTAGCGACGTATTTAGCGATGTTAATTTTTTTGATTTTTAGCGACCTTTATATTATCGCAAACTTTTGAATTAGTGACATTTAGCGACGTCTATTTATGACGTCGCTAATTTTTTTATTAGTGACGTCATATTTAGAGGTCGCTAAATTTTTTAATATAGGGTTCATGATTTTATTTCCGCCCATTATGTCGAACTCCTTTCAAAAATTTTGAAACCCCCATAATCCCCTCCCCTCTCCGACGAAGTAACCCCCCTCTGGCGTCGTCCACAGCCGCTCTACTGGGGAGTCCCTCCATCCCTCCCTCGCCACCGGTCACCCACAACCCCCCTACTCCGGCTCCCCACCCCAGAGTGCCCCCCTCACGTACGGCTCCTCCCTTCCCGCGTGTCTACTCCCCTCCGACGACCTCGGGCTCCTCCTCCTCCTCCTCCTCTAGGTAAACCCTAACCCTATCTCTCTATCTTTCTCTCTCTTACAGATGCAGACACGATATAACACTGACATAGACACAACACACACAAATTGACACAAATACGACACACATATACACTGACACAAACAAGGCAAACTATTACAGACACATACTGAGATAGATATGACACACACATACTGACATAGACACGACATGATATATATCCATGTAATTAATTAATTTACCATACTAACACACATTTTTGTTGTAAAATAGTATTACATGTGTGTATTTAACTTAATTGATAAATGATAGGTGTGACCATCCAAAATAGGGTTTTTATATATGTATCAGGGAATCAAGTCAGAGATTTTACTTACGCATTGTGTGTGTGGATATCTCGGTGCTGCAGACACTAACCCTATCCTAATCCTAACTCGGATACATACACACACATGCGGACACTAACACTAACCCAAACTCGAATACGCGGATGCACTAACATGCATACACTAATGTCACTACCACCTTTCCATATGAGGGCATTTGTATAATTTAACTATTTAAATAATTATGTATTTGATTAATTGCTGAGTTTATAAACTTATTATATTATTATTAGTGATATTTGGTTTAAGGTAAACCCTAGAATGCATTAGGGCAAACCCTAATGACCAAACCCTAATTTGTAAACCCTATTCTAGCAAAACCCTAGAATTTTAAATTTAAGATGGAACCTCAAAACCCTAGACTGACTTAACCTGAGTCTATTAGGTTCTACATGAGAGGGCCAGGGGGGGTTTAACCTAAAAACTAGGCATAGAAACCCTAAACCTAGGTTTAATATAAAAGGAAGCCTCTCTCTTGGCTATTCTTCACGTAGAGAGAAAGGAAACCCTAGCCTCCACCAGAGAAAACCAATCCTCCACCCCATTTTCGAGATTAAACCTAGGGCTTCCATTTTCTCCTCCTCAAAAGCAAAGAGAAGCAAGGAACGTGGGTCAGGAAGCCTTGGAGAAGAAGAACCTCATAGAAGAACCATCCCTGAAGGTAAAAACCCTATTTCTATTCCTTTAAATTCTGTTTTCAGATGTGCATGGCCCTTTAGGAACCCACCCAACTGTGTGTAGTTCGATTTAGGGTTTGGTTAGGTTAAGGGTCCCCAACAATTGTTTTTCCAATTAATTTAGGAACCCTAACCCTAGAATTTGGTATATAAACTGATTTCACTCTCATACGTATAGATTGATTATGATTTAGGGTTTAGGTTTGGGTTTTTTGGAATTCTTGATGTGGGATCCGATTCTGCACTACATGTGGTTGATGGAATGCCAAAAAGGGATGAACCTATCTAATCTACCCTAAAATATCTAATTTGATGAATGATGTATGATGTCTATAGATATAATTATACATATGTATAGGGATTTGATGTGTTTGTATATATGTATCTAGGTTGTAGTTGACTGCGTGGTTGGGTTTCATTGTGTACTCGGGTTGAAGGGAGAGGGATTTGTATCAGTAGGCAAATCAGGGTGTGTATTTATGGGTATTGGGATTTCTGGGCAGTGTATTGTTGTTTGATTCCTGTGGAGTTGAGTCCTTTCTGTGCTGTGTGCACTGTGTTAGGGAAGGATACTGTGCAAGTCGGGTTTGGTTCAGAGTTTAGTGCAGTGTTGGCTGTGTATTTCTGTGAGTATGTGTATGTGAGGTTAGAGACATACCTATGTGAGTTTCATTTCTGAGATGGGTTAGAAACTGTACAGGTTTGGATTTGGGACAATGGGTTGTGTGCAAATTCTGTGCATAGGGGTTTAATTGGCTGTGTGCAGTGAACAGGGGGTGTTTCTATGTGTGATTAGTGAGTAGGGTGGTGTGCAATACTGTTAGCTTGTGTTGATGTACAGATTTCAGTAGGTAGCAGTGTCTTAGTGTTTGAGTGTCTCAGTTGAGATCCTGTGTGATTTATCTCAGAAATCTGGGTGTTTAAGTATCAGTGCCTGTGTAGTTCAAACTACGAACTTGGGTATGATACCTGTGTGTAGGTAATTAAGAGGCAGTATGTGCCTGAGTACAGAATTCTGTGTGTGTATGTATTATCAGTGAGGTGAGTGAAACCAAAGTGTCTGTGTTTTGGAAAGTGTTAGGGTAAGTTCAGTTTGATACCTGTGTGTTACCTGTGCAGGTGTAGCAATTTCAGTTGTGTCTGTGCAAGGTGAATGCTATTGAATGTATCAGTGTGGAGTTTAGAGTATCAATAAGGTAAGGTGGTTTGGGATATTGGGTTGAACCTTGGTGTCAGCTAAGGTATATACTCAGTATATATATGTAAGTTAATTATATACTGATAGCATATAGTATAAGAAATGGTAACTAGTCAGCAAAATACCAATATACCACACTATATGAGTTATATATAATGATAATACCTAGTATAATGAATAGTAGCTAGTATTAGTAGTATTACTAAATATAATCTAATATTAGTAAGTATAGAACATATAATATAGTGTATTAACTAGTATTAGTTAACAATAGCTAGTATGAACCTAGAAGCAAGGTATTGACTAGTTTTGACCAAAAATCTAGAGTTGACTTAGTTGGACCTAGTATTGACCAGTAAACCTTAGACATGACCTAGAAACCTCGTTTTTAAAATTTGTTAAGCATGTTATTCTTTTAATTCGTTAATTAACATTGAATTTCCATAAATAGGTCATTGTGATTCCATTTTGGACCTCGATCCTCACACCTTGCTCAGGACCACAGGCGAGTACATTCTCTGACAGTTTTCATGGTTGATTACTTCTATAAATTGTAGTGTATTACATACTTGATTCCGACACTGTGGATACACGGGTTAGCACCCTAGATCCCCATCATGAGGAGTCGTGATTGGAATCCATCGTGCTAGGTGGGGGATGGGGAATTATTAGTAGATTGTGTGATCATATCCAAACATTATATGTACCATAGCTCACCCCACTTCTCACGTCGGGTGCAGCCTGACCACTTATATGCTCCATAGCTGTTATATATGATTAGCCTGACCATTATATGCACCATAGCTAACCATGCGGTTAGCCTGACCTAAAAGAATCATAGCTAATCATATATAACCAGCCTGATCCAGTCCCAAGCCGATCACATAATAAACTAATATTTCAAACACTTAGCTAGATGTTTATTTTCTTCTGATTCACTTGTTCTAGCATTCACTATTTATTGCTCATTGCTAGATGCTCTATTGTCTATTTCATTTTCTCCTGTACTTCTCATTTTCAGCATTTATTTCCATCTTGTATCTCTTACACTGTTTATAGATTTTGTCAAATTAATGAAACTGCTGTTAGTGCTTGTGCTTCGCTCCAATCCTGACTGGATAACAATATTTTCAGAGGACCTGGAGGACTTTTGCCCTACTCATTACGGCCCAGGAATAGAGGGAGATTTCACTCCAGAAATCCCAGAGGAGGTGCCTATCCTAGAGGAGAACTTGCCTGCCCATGCTTAGATTATTTTTTCTGCATTTATTGTTTTAGACTGAGACTGAGACTGAGATGTATTTATTTTTATTTGTGACTTTGTGAGGTCATTTAGACCCAGAATTTGAGTTGGACTTCTTGTGGTTGGTTTTAATAGAACTCTTTTCAATTCTCATCGTGCCATTATGTTTATAGTTGTGATTGAGTATATTATAGAATTGTGTTTATTTATCATTGTCCTCCGTACGGAGTTGAGACTATTGACAGGATATACTATGTTTGTGACCTAGACAGCGTTCTACCGCCGATGCTGCGGCGTAGGCTGGACGTACCCACGACTCATGCCCAATTTCCGGGTGCGGGTCGTGACAACTAACCCTAACACGGACATGAACACACATGTTTGTATCTTGTTATCTCATGATACGTATGGTAAAATTATAGGACACATGGATATGAAAGATTAGGATACTATATCGAGGATAAGGTTGTAAATATTTCATCGGACATGGACAAATGCATATATGTCAAGTGTGGATATCCAGGAGTGTATCAGTGAGTGTAAACTATGTATCCTAGACTAAAAAAAATTATCACTGGATATCCATGACTTGACTTTCAATTAGAAAGTAATGGCATAAACAAATGTCAAGTGTGGATATCCAGTATACAGAGTTGACACTCACTGATACACTACAATATGAGTATCCAGGATACAGAGTTGAACGAAGAAGTATCAATGCTAGGACTAGGTGTATCAGTGCATGTACTGTATTCCTGAGTATTCTTATGTATGTGTAGACGAGTAGGTGTATAACATAATTGGATATTCCTGAGTATTAATGCTAGGACTAGGAGTATCAGTGCATGTACTGTATTTAAATGAAGAAGATAAAGTTTCAGAAGAGGATTAAAAATATTAATATGAAATCTATATAGACTTGTGACATATACTTTAATTTAAACTATTTTATTGAACGATGTCTATTTATCTTTTCATATCCGGAGTAAGTGTCATTTGGATAATATACACTACCAAATATTCACATGAGTATATACTTAGATAATGTCTATTCATCTTTGTAAAAGTATCTAGAAATGGATATAAATTATTATCTGCGTCATCGTTCGTGGATGTACAACCGTCATCCTGATAACATATGCAGTGTATAAGATGAATTCATTGAGGGTGTACAGCAGTTCCTGCAGTTCGCCAAGGCGTTCTCTCAGTACATGGACGGTACCAAAATTAAGTGTCCGTGTGTGAGATGTCGTAACTTGAAATATCATCCAGAAGTGGAAGTCACATATCATTTGTACTCGAAGGATTTTATGCTGAATTACTATTAGTGGACCGTACACGGAGAACTTGTGTCTTTAGCATCAGAGTTAGAGCCTTATGTGAAGCTGTATATTGATCTCTACGACCACGCTACTTACGACGACTGGTAGGTGAACATGGTTTTTGATACAACGGGGCCTAGTTTCGATCCGGATAATCATGATATAGCTGAGGAGCCATCGAATATCGATGCTGCAAAGTTCATAGAATGCTGGAGAATGCAAGGACTCCATTATATCTTGGTTGTGAGGATCATTCACCATTTGAGGTGGTTACAAGATTATTGAGCATAAAGTCTGATTTTAATACGTCGTAATAATGCTATAACCGACTAATGGATTTGATTATAGAGATCTAAACAGAGGGTACAAAGTTGCCTAAAGATTTCTACCGATCTAAGAGGATGGTGAGATCGCTCTGGATGTGATACGAGAAAATCGATGCATGTCGTGACGGGTGCATGTTGTAATACAAAGACGACAAGGATGAAGATGCATGTAGATTCTGTGGTGCTAATCGCTACAAGGCCACTAGTAGAGAAAAGTATGTCAGAGCAAGGAAGCCTACCGATTTGATGCACTACTTGCCTTTGACGCCGCGGTTGTAGAGGTTGTTTATGGTGAAGGAGACTGCAAAAAATATGAGTTGGCACAGGCATAAACAGATCGAAGGAGTATTGGATCATCCATCTGATGGAGAAGCATGGAAGCACTTTGATCGAGAGTATCCAGATTTTGCTTCAGATCCACGTAATGTCAGATTGGGGCTCTCTTCCGATGGTTTTATACTATTCAGACTTTCGGGATCCCAGTAATCGTGTTGGCCTGTGATCATCACTCCGTACAATCTACCGTCTTGGATATACATGAAGACTTTGTATATGTTCCTAACCGTTATTATTCTGGGTCTGAACAATCCAAAGAGGAACATCGATGTGCATTTACAACCTTTGGTAGATATGTTGAATCAGCTGTGGGAAGTAGGTGCCAACACGTACGATATTTCTAGAAAGCAAAAATTTTAGATGAGGGCAGCACTTATATGGACCCTCAACGACTTTTTGGCCTATGGAATGTTATCGGGATGGAGCACTCATGGTCGTCTCTCATGTCCGTATTGCATGGACCGCACTAAGGCATTTTATTTAAAACACGGAGGCAAACCGTGCTTCTTCGATTGTCATCGATAATTTTTGTCAAAGGATCATCCGTACCGTAGGAACAGGAATACTTTTCGTACGGGCGTTGTGGAGAAGGGCAATCCACCGCCAAGGTGGCCCGGATACACGATATGGGAAGAGGTAAAAGATTAAGCAAGTGCTATCGAAGAGCCTACTAAGGGATACAAGTGTGACGGATTTGGTCGCACCCATAATTGGACAAAGAGGAGTATATTCTGGGATCTGCCATATTGGAGCACCAATATAATCATACATAACCTTGATGTCATACATATCGAGAAAATTGTGTTTGATAACATAATTAATACTGTAATTGAGGTAAAGGGGAAGATGAAAGATAATCCGAAGGCCAGGTTGGACTTAGAAAAAATATGTAGACGTCCTGCGTTGTATTTGAGAGATGAGGGAAATGGAAAGTTAAAGTAGCCTAAGTCAATTTTTTTACTGGAGAAGGAGGATAAAGGAAGACTTTGTAGGTGGATTCAGGGTCTAAAACTTTTAGAAGGGTACGTGTAGAACATGAGAAGATGTGTCGACCTCAAGGAGAACAAACTGGTGGGTATGAAGAGCCACGATTGTCACGTATTCATAGAGAGGTTCATTCCGATCGTATTTCGAGAATTCTTATCGTAGGTCATTTGGGATCCATTGACAGCGCTCAGCATATTCTTCAAAGATCTTTGCTCTTCTAAGTTGTCCGTCTATCGTCTAGAAAAGCAAGAGAAGGATATTGCGGTAACACTGTACAATCTCGAGAAGGTGTTTTCTCCTGGATTCTTTGACTCCATAGAGCATTTACCAATTCATCTTTCCTATGAGGCACGTGTTGGTGGTTCTGTCGGTTATCGATGGATATACCCGTTCAAGCGGCATCTAAATCACCTAAAGAGAAAGGTGAAAAATAAGGCATGGGTTGAGGGCTCTATTTGTGAAGCTTATGTTCTCGAGGAGATTATAAACTTTTGCTCAACGTATTTCAAACCTCATGTTGCTACTAATAGAACGAGAGCTCCGAGAAATGACCATGGATATCAAGAATCTAATGATGCAATTCTGAAAGTATTCAATGCGCCCAGAAAGTCTTCGGAGAAAATAAAGAAGAGATATTTGAATGACGACGAGCTAAGGGCTACTCAGTTATATATATTACTCAATTGCGATAAGGATGAAGTGGAGAATCTAGAGGGGTAAGTAATTAATACGTCCACGTTTATATCATCTCAATATAATAGTATAAGCTAATAGTATGGTACTAATCAACGGTTGCTTCATTATTTTTAGCACATATAATGATGAGCTGAGGTCGGTTATACCCTATATAACAGACGAAGAAGTAGAACAAGAAATGAGACATTATTTTCCTTCTCGGTTGAGCACATATATAAGGAGCTAAGTAATTACTTTTTCTGTATGCACTTACACAATAAATAACTTACTATCGCTACTTTGGTATTTAGGTCGATCGTCTAATAACACCCGAGACTGAATCTATTAGAACTCTAGCCAAGGGACCAATTATTGCCGTCAAAATATAGACAATTTACTGTGTGAATAGGTTTAGGTTCAAGTCAAAAATACTCTGATCATAGACAGTTTTTTGGATCTTGATTCCACGAAAAATAGTTGTTTGTGTATCAAATCTTCGAACTATAAAGACGTCAATCCAGGCAATAATTTCTTTGGCATCTTACGAGAGATTATGGAGTTAACATATAATTATGGCACAGAACCTGCTAAGATCGTGCTATTCAAGTATGAATAGTTGGATCCGATTCAAGATCATGGTTGGAAAATTGACAAGCATGGTCTTGTGGATATAACTACAAGCGTAGATATCAAGGCTACGAACCATTAGTCCTATCAAGTCAGGCTCAGCTCATGTACTTCATAACTTATCCTAGATGGGGGACAACGAGGTCAGATTAGTGGACAGTATGCAAGACTAAAGCTAGAAATACCTTTGACGTTGACGAAATAGCTTAACAGGAGGACGAGCTACCTCTTGTAATAAATTTTGTAGATGTGGACTCAACGAAAGTTACTCATTACACGACTAATAATGTAGAAGATTTAGAATTATCCGAAGAGGAAGACGAAGACGAAGTTGATGAAAGTGAAGATGAGGAGGAAGAGGAGGAGGATAACGAGGAAGGCGAATAAGATAAATTTTTTGAAGATGATTGAAAATAAAATATTTTACCTGTAGAATGTATTATATTTTGACTGCATAATGTACTATTTTAAAGAAGACATGTATTATATTTTGACTATAGAATGTACTATCTATTTAGACTTGTGACACTACTAGTTATTTACTGTGCAATTCTATTAATGCTGTGAGTTATGCATAATATTTTGACTGTAGAATGTACTATATATTTGTTAATTTATTCTATCATCATATGTTGTTATCAGGTATGACAGGACGACATGGAGCGTTCAGCAAGTCCCGAGGTAGATGGAGTGATCCTCCGGTACTACCAACTGTTGGTTCTAGATCCTCGGTGCCAAGTACTCCAATATATCGACCGGTAACATCTTCGACTGCGACAAAGTTACGTAGCTGCACTCTTGGGATGAGTAGTTCCAGGCCTACGACTACTCCCTCGTCCAGCGTTCCTCCTGCTGATAAAAGAGACAGATGAGCATATGACAGAGGTTGAGCCGATGTCATCCCAGTATCAGCTAGATCCTCCATGCGCACCTTCGGACAAGACTAGGATAGAGATTTGGGCCACCAAGCTTATCCGTGATGCTTTGGATGACCAGAAGGCTCATGTTCGTGAAGGAAAACCTATCCAAGGTTGGATCAAGCCTGAGCAGTGGACTGTGATGAAGGCTAGATTCGACGATCTGAGGTATAAGAAAAGGTCTGATAAGGCCAAGGCGGCTAAGCAGAAGGCAACAAAGTGGTATGGTGGCTCGATTCCGATGACGAAACATTTTTATCGTTTGGTATGTTTTTATTACAGATATATTTCTTAATTCAAGCACGATAAAATGGTAGTAGGATAAAATATTTAATTTGAGTACTAAATAATATATTTTTAACAGGTACAGAGCGGTGAGGATGCCAACATGATGACCTTCTTCCTGGACACCCATCGAATGGGCGAGAATCTCATTGATGAGAGGGCCTCGCAGACCTATGTAAATATTACTTTACTTTGTGTTAATTTTAATATAAGTTAGAAAATATGCAAAGAAATATCTATGTAGTTAGTAATAAGTACCTTAGAGATATAGCAATTATCGAGTAACCAAACTTTTCTAGGCCGAGTATCTTTGGCTGCGTGAGTGGGCGACTGCTAGTGCACCTACAACGCGAGAGGCTGGTACTTTCTCACAGCCCTCTCTAGCTCTGTCGGTGGACGAACTGTGGGTGACCATCGCTGGTGGTCTCCAGAGGGCTACGTACTACGGTACGGGATTCTATTGCACCCTTGTTGCGACACAGTCATCTAGGACCTCCATGGAAAGTGCGTATTCCCTACAGTCCTTGCAAGCGTCAGCCCGAGTCCAGGAGACCGTTGACATTCAGATTGTGTCTCTCCATAACGAGTTGCTGCGAATGATGGAGGAGCAGCCCCTGTCCCAGCCGCAGGCAAACGATGTTACGCTCATCGCATGATTTAATACGCTCGAGCGGAGCATCATGGAGCTCAGGGATATAACAGCTGATCTTAGAGCGTCGACAGAGCGCAGCATGACGGAGCTGCAGGTATCACAGCTGTCCATGGGCGAGAGGCTGATGATGATGCAGGATTTAATGTTTCATAACAGTACGAGGCTATTATCAACTATGGGTTCATACAACCATCGACTAATAGAGTTGGAGCAGATACGTCCTCTTGGTGTGCCTTCATCGACACATACTCTACCGACGTCACTGCCTACTCTATCGACATTGGCATCGATTTCACGGGAGCCGTATGATTTGTTCTTATCCCAGATGCGCGCCGGTGGTTATCCTCCTACAGATCCACAATAGTCCTAGTTAGGATAGTTTACCGGTTATTTGTGTTTGGACCTATGATATTTGGTTATTTATGAATATTCTTTATTTTTGAGGCTTTCAGACTATATTTCTTGCACTCAGTTGTGTGGATATTTATTGTATTCTTTATGACAAAATTTTCTCTAGACTCGGTTTGTAATCCCATTATTTTATTTTCTTCAAATTTTACTATATTATTTATGTTAAATGTATGTTAATTTACTATGTTGAGTCTTCAATCGAAGGGGTCATCAAACCCAAAAAATTCAACAGAGGGTTGTTCAGGATCTATTTATATAAATTATGCATTCATAAACTACAGGAAGATTGGTTTGGAAATAATTCAATATTTTTTCACTGAAACTTTAGCGACATTTTTAGCGATATTTTTAGCGACGTTTAGCGACGTTTATATACGTCGATAAATACGTTGCTAAGTATGTCGTTGAATTGTCGCTAATTACGTCACTAAATAAGTTGCTAAGTGTGTCGCTGGATGTCGCTAAATACGTCGCTGAATGTCGCTAAACTGCTGACATGGCAGTATTTGCCAGGTCAATATAACATCGCTAAATGTGTTACAAAATATCGTAAATAAAAAAATAGCGACATATAGCGACACAATACGTTGCTAATTTAGCAACATTGCTTCGCTAAACGTCGTTAATATAGCGATGCAGATACGTTGCTAGAAAACGTTGCTATAGCGACATTTTGCAAAAAAATTTCGGTCAACGACTAGCTTAAAGGCGATTTCATTGAAACATCGCTAAATATTTTTAGCGATATTTTTATGCCATTTAGCGATGTTTTTAGACATCGCTAATTTAACTTATTCTAGTAGTGAACGAAGCACATAAACTAATAGCAGTTCCATTTAAATTGGCAAAGACTATAAAATAGTAAGTAATGGAAATACATGATGAGAAATAATACTGGAATCATAAGGAACATTTATGATAGATATCATATCACAGGCAGGTAATGAATAATTAGTAAATAGGTATAAATTAAGTATCATCAGGTATGAACTGAAAGAGAGGAATAAATTAAAGTAACTATATAGGTGTTTTGAAATACTAGTTCGTTATGTGATCGGCTCGGGACCAGATCAGGTTCTACCAAATATGATTGGCTATGCACAGGTAGAGATAAATGGGTCAGGCACAACCATATATGGGGAGTCATGCAGAAGTCAATAAAGTCAGGCTATACCCTACGTGAAGTATTGGGTGAGCTATGCACAAGTTTTTTTGGTATGATCACATAACCAACCCATACTTCCCAGCCCCTGACTAATACAATAGATCTGAATCATGACGTCTCCTGACTAGAATCCATATATACTATCCCATGTACCCTCATGTCAGAAATCAAGTATAATACTACTAATACATGTATCATAGTAATCATCAAATAATGAAAACTTTTATAGAATATACTTGTTGCAGTCCAGAGCAATGAATATCAAACATTGTCTGTACTAGAGTCCAAGTGACCTAAACGTGGATTATCAATGTCAATTGGTGATTTAAAATAATAAACATGCTTAACTAGGTTGAATTGAGGTCGCTACATCGTTTCTAGGTCGTCATCGTCAAACTAGGTCATTACCTTGATTCAAGACCACATTACATATTTAGTTCACCTATTAAACTATAATAGTTATTATCAAGCTCTAACTAGGTTATACTTGGTTAATACCTAGTTAATACTAGGTTTTAAGGCCATCTTACTAGTAGGATACACTATACACCATATATATAGTATAGAATCATATATATATTACAATACTGTAGCCTACATAATATTACCTTAGATTATACCTTAGACTAATACTCTATATCTTATTAACACATTACTTATACCCATTACCTTAACTTATCACCAATTACCTACTATACCTTAATATACTAACACCTTAGGATCCACTAACTAGTTACTAGGATACCCCATGCTTCTCTTTGATACTCCATCTGTCCTCTACTCAAACACTTACTCTAATCTGATACCTCAACTTACCCTTCCCTGGATAATACACTTAACAATAATACATAATTGCTACTACTCGCCCTTACTACTCTACAATCTTACTACTCTACACATAGTGCCAATGATAGAGGCTTGAAGTTGCTATAGCTGCAAAGCAACCCAGTCTTATTCCAACACAGACCTTCATGTGTACACTGCTCTTGTGCATACCACTGTAACCCCAACCAACTGAGCTGTAGGAGCTCCCCCAAGTGTGCAAAAATCTGCTACACTACCACACTGCCACACTGCCAGTTTCAAGTTGGTACTATTATAATCTAATTAGCAGTCCTATATCTCCTCCCAATCTTGACACACCTGGTCACACACACGCCTCATTACCTTCACACCAAGGTACCTACTGATGCAACTGATGACTGTCATTGTTATGCAAAACGTATGCAGCATACTTCCTTGACACACCCTCATCACTGAGTGTATCAACTGATACTCTACCACACTTCATGATACTTGCTTAAAACAATTTCCAAGCACTGCTGCACCCACCACTGGGTTTAAACCACAGTACCATGCCTACACCCTATGCTTCAATAATTAAGGACGCACACTTTTCTAACTAATTATTGTTCAAAGGATCTGCAGGAACACTCTCTAAATGCAAACACACAGCTGAATGGGTGTATCATGCATAACCCATAGTAATACTCTCCATATATATCAGTAACAATAATAGGATATCCCTGGAAAAATACCCTCGTGCAGAATACTAGTTTGACAGTTCAATTCCAGTTTGCTTCACTCATGAATCTGGTGTTAGGTAGCACACTCCAAAGCAAATTCAAAATTAAGACAAGGTGTGGCTACTGATGCCCATTAATTGGACACGTATTCACTCTAAAACAGACACATAACCCTTGGTTTGCACAATTTGAATCACCGACACTCACTTCCAATCACCCTTCTGACACTCAAATACTACTTGACAGTTCCAAGACTGATGCACAATTACCCCCTCAATGCCTGTGCACAGTTGCCAACCTCACTGCACCTATGATCACCTTCTGGACAATAACCCAGCACCTTCTGATACTACCTCACAGATATTACACACTTATATAGGCACTCGATACCACATTTCCTACTGCACTCATGACCTGCCTACACCATCACACTGCTGCTCATAA
Organism: Iris macrosiphon; assembly: GCA_036927795.1. NCBI lineage: Eukaryota > Viridiplantae > Streptophyta > Magnoliopsida > Asparagales > Iridaceae > Iris > Iris macrosiphon. The sequence goes on along the minus strand of JAYESA010000017.1, from coordinate 54,317,622 downwards.
CGCCCCCTTTGATAAAGCTAACTGCTCGATTCCTAACTACTGTTGTTGCTGCTTAGTCCAGTTCAGCTGCCCTTGCTTTATTCATTATCAGCTTCTTCCCTTTCAACAGATCACAACTCACCCACACTCATACACCACACATCAATACTAACCTCTATGCGCCAAACACATGGACACACTCTAAACCCACATCAAATTGACACTCAAATAACCCTCAACATACTAGCACACACTAAAACTAACATACACTCCAACCTATATCCATGTATCATGACAAACACCAATACACTCTACACTCTCCTCTATAGCTGGACAGAACATCCTCCCCTACCCCTAGCACACACTCATGCACTCAACTAAGTGCTCACAACCCCTCACTACCAACATACACCCTCAAGGCACACTAAAGCACTCTAGCCACAACACCAAAACACTCTCAATCATATACCATATAGACACCAAACAACCCTCTACTACCAAGTGTACACCTACAAGCACACACTCCACATAACTAAACACTAAACCACAAAACACCAAATATCTACACTCCTACCCCCCAAACACACATAGTAGACAAGGCAAAGTATCAAACACCGCATTGTACACCCCATATATCACTTGTGATATTAATGATACATCCCTCCATACTCTGATACACCATCCAAACATCAATATAATACCTTATGAACATCATATATATATATATATATATATATATATATAATATGATATGATAATCATATAATTAGAATAGGTAAATATAATGCAGTTAAAGGAAATTAACTTTAGTTGGTCTAAAAAAACCACAAAACACCAAATTGACCTATATGTATTATTGTGTTTCCAGATACGAATTATATGTATCAAATTGTGGAAACATAGACGCTACAAAACCATTAATTTGTCTCTCCATCTACCAAGGGGTTATCCCTCAAATACTTGGTGGACCAAATTCGGATTTCCCTCATTTTGGCCATAAGAACACCTATAACTATCACAATAAAGTCTTGTAGAACCTAGTTCTTCTCCTTACGGGTGATCCTTAGCCATTGGTGGATTTCTAAAGGTCTAATATAAAAATCTTACCTATTAGGAGTCAAATTTCAATGAAACTCCGCCAAATGGACACGTATGGAATGGAAAAGACATGAACTCGTTAGCAATCTCCTCTCCAATGGTCCTTCTTGCAAATCCAAGCTCCTATGCCCCCATAGAATGATGAATAAGTGGGAATTAGTGGATTGGAATTGGTTTTGGTAGGGGTTTGGATTGGATTAGGGAAGAAGTTACTTTGGGTAAGAATAAGGCTAATAGAATAAAATCAAATAAAATCAAATGAAATGAAAGGTTGAACCCTAATTAACTTGTCTCTTATAGTAGGGTTTGGGTCATGCTATAATGTCAAGTTTGCCCTGCTCCATTCTATAATTAGATTTTTATAAATTTTATTAAGAATCTAATTAATTAATAAAGCATCTCTACAACTAATAGGGAATATTCTATCCATATACTAATTTACTTAATTAATTATAGGTGTTAAGTTATGAACTAACATAATATCACTAACTAAGCCTACTAGCAATAGTCCATACTAATGAGCTAACACACTAACAAATACCAAAGTTATTATAAATATATATTATTAACACAATATCATACAATGTAAAATGATATATAAATATATATTATTAACACAATATCATACAATATAAAATAATAAAAATATTCTTCTTCCAATTCTAAGTGGTTATAAGTCTCCCGCCTAAAATAATTTTGTCCTCGAAATTAAAGATAGTGTACTCCTCTCTAGGTCACAACCCCCATCTATGAAAGTCTTATCTAAATTCATCAAGCATACAATCCTATTGAAAATAAATTATTCCTAATTATCGACATGCATGGTTATGGTCTTTATCTGTCATGATACTGCAGTTTCTATTAAGGATTATTACTAACTATACACTAGCATAACAGTCACTGATGCAACTGTAAGGTACTATGAAATCAAGCAAATCAATAGATAGAAAGTCAAAGAAAGAAAAAATAGAACAAGACCTGCTAACCCAACCCCTGTAGCAACGGTCCCCTTAACCGTCATCGCCAAAGCCCTGCCCTGTTGGGATGTATCCTTTTGCTGGTACCAGACAATTTGATCTTAGGCCATAGGCCTAACTGTACCTTTATCCTCACTGTATGGAATACCAATGCTCCCACTCCCCATGATACTCCCTTACATAACCTCTATCAGATTGTATCCTGAGCTAGTAATGGTGATTGAACATAATTCTATGATAACAATGTTGAATGATAGAGATGATATATTAAGAACCAGTTTAAGATACAATCTGATAATTATATGTGTCTAGTCGAAATCATGTTATCCAAAATCATCGCCATGCTAGTAAGCATAGTTGTGATAAACTATAGAGTCCATAACTATGGTATATACCTCTATAATCATGTTATCTAGAATTCTCACCACGCCAACCAGTATGGCTACGAGAAACTCTAAACTCTAAATGCCATATAAAGAGGTCGGATATTCGAGAGATCGATTGCTAGCTCGCTATTGAAAGCTTGAGCCTTCATGTCGACAAACTGTAATTTGAGGTCCTAGGATCCCCAGTTCCATCAATTGGTATTAGAGCCAGTATTGGATTGGTGTATTGATTATTAAATTCATGTTGTCCAATAAAACTTGAATAAAAAATTTGTTGATAGATGTAGATCTGTTCTGACTCGGTTTTACAAACATCTTAGATCCAACTATTATGGTCTGAATGCATACTTTATTTCTATTATTTAAACCCATGGCTAATCGTGGTTGTTTTTTTCTTTGATGTAATTAAAATTACAAGGGTTGATTGTGCTTATTTATTTAATTTTTTAAATCTATATTATGTGTAAACTCCTTCGGGAGTCATAATATTGATATTATTTTATTTTATTTTTGATCTGTCATGATGGCAGTAGTGGTTTTTTTGATGCAGGATGAGATGATGTTTTTATGTTGTCCAGAAGCAGTCAGATGATTTTTTGTGAAGGAAAAACAAGTCAAACCTTAAAAAAGGATATATGTCCATAATAGTTGGATATTTAATTTCTTTTTATTGATATATTTGCTTATTCTGTTATGTATGTTTGTTATTTTGTGGATATTTATTATTAACTAAACCCGCATTAATAATGAACAACATAAACATAAATCAACTAGTAGAAAAACCCTCATTGTTAAATAAATAAATGGGAGATGGAATTTATTTAGTATAAATCACATAGCATCTATTACTGGTTTTTAGGTGATGTAATTATACTTGCGTTTGGCTTTCGTGCTTTCCTCTATTACATATTTGTTTAGTTACAGATCACCAGTACAGACTTCCTTTGGGATAATTATAGAAAGTTACCTAGTGTGTGTTCACTTTTCCTTTTGAAGGAACTCAATACGAAGTAATGGACTTAGTATTAAGTAATTGTATATACTTAGATACAAATAATAGTATCCTTCTCATAGGAGTCACTGATATTATTTGTACGACCAAAGAAAGACTAGTAAACTAATTTTATTTATCATAAAGTTAGGTCGGAATGATAGTAAAATTGATAAGAAAAATCTTCTTGGACAAATGTTGAATTGGTATACGTCTACACTATCGTGGCATACTAAATTCATGGTGTTTAAGGCGTAGGTAATTTTTTTATTATTTTAAGGGGAATCAATATTTATTTAATTCAAAATGTTTTTGCGTATATAATAATTATTTATGTGATTCTCAAGATTTCAAAAATGGGTTCTTCCAGTCCATTTATGGTGATTCTTAAAGAAAACAAACCTATTGACCCTAATTACATTGACTGAAAACGTAACTTGGATATTGTCTTAATCACAGAAGAGTACAAATATGTACTCAATGAGGAATACATGCCTAAGCTTGATGCCAATTCTGATAAAGTTATCAAAGAGACTTATAAGAAGTGGATAAAGGCAGATACGATAACACGTTGTTACATTCTGGCATCTATGTCAATGTACTGCAACATCAGCATCAGGCTATTGCCATAACTTATGACATGTTGTACAACCTCAAGGAACTCTTTGGACATCAAAGTAAGGCATGTAGGCAGCTTGCTATGAAGAATTTCATGAATACATCCATGGATAAAGGGATTCCAGTAAGGGATCATGATCTCCTGATAATGGGTCATCTGAATAAAATGGAGATCCTTGGAGATAAAATCAATAGGGAAATCCAAGTCGATATCATTCTCGAAACTCTGCCAAAAAGTTTTAACACGTTTTCTTTAACTACAACATGAAAAAAGGCTGTATAGTTTGGCATAACTTGCAAAAAAACTATAGGATGCTGAAGCTCTCTTTAAGCAGAATGGTCATATATATGTGACTTAAAGGCTTCTACTTCTAAGACGAAGGCGATAAAAAGAAGAATAATATTTAAAAACAAGCAAATTCAGCAAAGAATGGCATTAGAACTCAAGGCGCTAAAAAAAGTCGAAAGGCAAGTGTTTCAAGTGCAAAGGGTCAGGACAATTGAAGAGTGACTGTCCACTTCTCAAACAAGGGAACAAATATGGTATATCTCATTTACTAGTAGTTGAAACATGTTTAACGGTGTTATCTACGGCACCTGGTATGTAGATACATGAGCCACTAATCATGTCTGTAATATATTATAGGGGTTCCATGAAACTAGACGTCTTAGTGATAGAGAGACATGCTTGTTCATGCGTGATGTTACAAAAGTAATGGTCGTTGCAAGATGAGATATTATTTTATCATTTTGTAGAAATACGTCTTTGACAATGGGAGATTGTCTTTATGCACCTTTACTTAGAAGGAATTTAATTTTTGTTTCTATGATAATTAAGGATGAATATTCAGTTTATTTTAATAAAAATATTATAATTAGGAAAAATAGGCATTTTATCTGTTCTGGTACATTATTGATAATTTATATGTCATTAACCCTATTTCACCCACAATGCAACTTATGAAAATGAATAATACATCTTTAATCTTAAATAAAAGAAAAGAACCTTCTTGTATGAACCAAACATATCTTTGGCACATGCGGTTGGGGAATATTAACCTAAGAAGGATTCAAAGAATAGTTAAATATGGACTTTTGAGTTCATTGGAAGTAGAGGCACTTCCAGTCTGTAGGTCTTGCTTGGAAGATAAAATGACTAATAGGCCTTTTACGACAAAGGGGTATAGGGCCAAAGATGTATTGGAATTGGTTCATTCTAATTTATGTCAGCACATTACTATCCATCTATCCATGCTAGAGGTGGCTTTGAATATTTTGTCACATTCATTGACGATTATTCAAGGTATGGATACATTTATTTAATGGTCCATATGTTTGAGTGCTTTAAGAAATTCAAAGACTACAAGGCTGAAACAAAGAAATATCATGGAAAATGTATCAGTTCACTATGTTCAGATCATGGGGTGAGTACCTCTTTGGAGAGTTTAGGGATTATTTATTAGAGGTTGGAATTGCATCCCAATTGACTGCACCTAGAACACCCTAGAGTGATGTAGAAGAAAGAAGAAATATGACTCTTATGGAGATGGTTAGATCAATGATGAGTTATTCAAATTTACTAGATTCGTTTTGGGGATATGCTTTAGAGATTGTAGCTTATATTTTAAACTTGGTACCTTCTAAGTCAGTACCTATTACTTCCATAGAGCTATGGACCGGGCATAGCCTAGTCTGAAACATGTTCAAATTTGGGGTAGTCCAGCACATATGCTGAATGGAAAAGCAGATAAGTTAGAATCTCGTACAGAAATAAATTTATTTGTAGGTTATCCAAGATAAACCAATGCCCGATTCTTAGAGGAAGACTATGTAATGAACTATATACCCATGTAACTACCACTTTCTTGGAGAGGGATTTTTTTATCTTTTCCTATTTAGTATTATTGTTAATAATTATATTTTATATTAATTATATTGATTATATTTTTATTTCACAATATTTGGTATTATTACATATATTTATATATTTAATATAGTGGATGGTTAGTTGTTAGCCATTAGTTAGACTAGTTGTTAGTGAACCTAATTGAACCCAACTAGACTTGTCATGACTCACTTAGTGCAACCAATTGGTTAATCATGATTGACCACTTTTAAATTAGAAATAATGATCAGTAAACCTTCCTTTAATTATTAGAACATTTTTTAATTAAACCCTTTTTAATATTAAACCTTCATGAATAATGAAGAGGGAAAATTTGGACATAGCATATGATCTTAACCTAACCCCAATCCTATGGAGAGGTGGCCAGCCCTATTAGTTATATATATTAGCTTCATTATTTTATTAGGAGTCTCCATTCAACCATAATTAGCGCCCTTCCACTTTCCCCCGATTTGAGAAGAAGACCCAACCTCTTTTATTCCAAAATCAATCCCCATCCCACCCAAATTCTAATCCCAATGAGGCTAAAATCTTGGAATAGCAAGGAGGAAGCATTGAAAGGAAGCTAGCTTGAGGGAGGTGTCCATTCATTGTATTTATGTCCTTTTGGTGTGTAACATTGGAAATCCATTTTCCAATAGGTAAAATTCATATTTCCCTTATTATTTTAATTCTAAATGATATATTTGACCATTAGGAACCTACCTATAGCTAAGGGCTACCCATAGGAAGAAGAAATAGGTTCATAGGAGACCTATGGTGAAAGTTACATTGACTTTTTTGGCCAATTTGAGGGAAATCCGAGATTGGTGCACCAAGTATTTGGCATTAGGTCAATTAGGTTTAATTAGACTTGTATTGGTTATGTGAGGCTAGTTACGTATCCACCATTAGATATGGAGAGCCCGTATCATGTTACTCCATGATACGGGGGTGAGAAATATGTATTTTTTATATAATTGGTGTCCTAATGTGTCATTCTCTATTGCTTATAATATATCATAATTTATATTATATTAGGTTTTTTATAGATATTGGTGGTTGTATCATGGTGGTGAGTGGATTTGGGGAGTGTAACTTGGGTTATAATGAGTATCATAGTTATATTTGAGTGTGCACACAAGGTGTTTGATGAATTGCTTATTAGTGTGTGGTGTTATATATTAGTTGTAAGTGTTAGTGTTGTGTTGTAGAAGTGTGTGTTTGATAATAAATGAAAGAAATAAGAAACGACAGGCTTATGCGAAACCCGCTCTTTGGTTTACAAACAAGATTGTACAATTAGTCCTATACGAGGATGTCGAGTACAATTTTTTTTTAATCTGGGTAAATATTGCTATAGGAGTCTGATCTGCAGTCGAACACTTTGTCCCTTGGACCACACGATGATGAAGAATTATCGTAGAAGACAGAAGAAGCTTCGAAGGTTGCGAGGGAGAGTGGATGCTCGATGCCAAAGTCGTCAATCACTACTCTTTGCCTGAGCTCTGGATTCTTCTCTCTCAAAGACTGTTTTCGACTTTGGTTCTGATCTTCAGTTTTTTTTGACCTTCGACCTTTCGACCTTAAATCTCTGACCCCAACCTCTGTTGATAGAGGTCTCTATTTATAGAGTTTTAGTGATAGTGACCACTCAGTCGGCGTAGAAACCGAGTAGTGGAAAGTACAGCACCCTTTTATACGATGGTTACAATAACCGTTGCCCGCGTATAGATAACCTTTTGAATGAGCGTGTGACGCGTGTCCCATTAAGAGACAATGCGTATAACTGCTGCGAAGGTCACGGCGTAAAACTCACGTAGGTAGTTATTCCTCGCGTAGAAAAGGCTGGTATAGAAGCCAATAACTGTCACCATGGCGTAGAAGCCAAGTAGGCATAGAAGCCGAGTAGGCATAGAAGCTGAGTAGGCGTAGAAGACAACTGATCCTCCTCCCCTGACTGAGGTCTTGAGCGAATTCTGGACCGAATAGCCTTAATACGCAGCAATGCAAATATGGCCTGAGTTGGCGTATTCCAAGGAGATAGCGTATAGCGTGCTCCCATAACTGAAAATAGCCCGATGGCGTAATGTGCCAAAGTGATGATGTAGACGTTTTAGCTGAAATTATGGCTTTTGGAGATATAATAAAATCTCTCGCATTAAATGCAGAGATCTGCCCCCATTCTGCGCATTAAATGCAGAGGCGTGTCTTCGAAGATTTGTCATTATTCTGCATATTAAATGCAAAGACGCGCCTCGAACCCTGTACGAAGAGCAACTGATGACGTGGCAGTCTGTTTGTCTTCTGTAGAGAGTAAGAAGCTCACGTCTGCCTGTGTAAAACTAGGCAGCGTATTCCAGAGGAGTGTCTCAAAGATCTGCCATTATTCTGCACATTAAATGCAGAGACGTGTCTCGAAGATCTGTCACCATTATGCGTATTCAATGCAGAGACGTGCCTCGAGCTCTGCCATCACTCTGCGCATTAAATACAGAGATGTGCCTCGAGCTCTGCCATCATTCTGTGCATTAAATGCAGACACGTGCCTCAAGCTCTGCCATCACTCTGCGTATTAAATACGAAGACGTGCCTCAAGCTCTGTACGAAGAGCAGCTTTTGACGTGGCAGTCTGTTTGTCTTCTACGGAGCGTAAGAAGCTCACGTCTGCCTGTGTAAAACTAGGCAGCGTATTCCAGAGGCGTGTCTCGAAGATCTGCCATTATATTGCACATTAAATGCAGAGGCGTGTCTCGAAGATATGTCACCATTCTGCGTATTAAATGCAGAGGCGTGTCTCGAAGATCTGTCACCATTCTGCGTATTAAATGCAGAGACGTGCCTCGAGCTCTTCCATCACTCTGCGCATTAAATGCAGAGACGTGCCTCGAGCTCTGTACGAATAGCAGCTTTTGACGTGGCAGTCTGTTTGTCTTTTTCGGAGCGTAAGAAGCTCACGTCTGCCTGTGTAAAACTAGGCAGTGTATTCCCTTGTATGCGTAAAAGTAGTTTACGCCAAGGAGATATCACTAAACGACAGTCTGGGTCGCTGTGCCGCGCCATCATTTTAGCCGTCGTCTGGATAGTCGTGCAGTACTCTTTGTCAGGAGTCAGACGTCAGGTGCACTACACGATTTGTCATGTTCATTTCGTGGAATACGAAGCGTCCCTCTATACTTCAATGATGCATTAAAAGCAGATGAGTTTTACGCCATAAAGGCGATATAGCACCCTTTTTACGCTGAAGCAGCCTGGACATACTGTATTATGCGGATGGTCCTTGAGATTATATTTTATGCTGTGCTCAGTGGAAAAGCTCTGTTTGCACGTCGATGGCTCTGAAGTCGTCTTTTTACGCTGCCCAGCATCAACATACTGCGTATAGCTATCCAGCGTATTTTTATGCTTCTACAAGACCCCCTTCAAAGCTTTCAAATTTCTCGTAATTTGAAACGCTTTGAATGAAGCATGAAATGGTCAAGTCTGACACGTTCTTCAAGGCTGACTTTCTGGCAGAGTTATTGGGGATCCGTTGGGATTCGGTGGGCTCTCTTTTGCTTATAAAAGGCTGAGGAGTTTAACCTGTTCTTCCTATATTTCCTTCACCACACAGAGATAATCGTCGGAGTTCGTCGGATCGATTTGAGGAAGAAGAAGACCATGTTCTTCCAGCATGTAAGGAGCCAAGAAAGATGGCGTCTTCGAGCAAATATCCTCTGCAACGATGGATCATGGAAGGATATCATAGCCTCCTTTGCTCGGGATAATCAGAAACTTTGTATGGCGGTTCTTCCGGAGAGAGAAAGGGTCTTATTTGACCACACATCTTGCAAGCTGTATCTTCTTCTGTCGTTCGTTGACGAGAGCAGACAAACTAGCTCTGTCCTCAAGTATTGAGTTGGGTGAAATACCTCAACTCAATCTGTCATGGTGTACGGAGCATGGGATCTGTATAATTTAGGCAGTCCCAGTTTTGTATCCTCCCATCGTTTATCATTTTCTTGTTAGTCGGTTGCGAAAACCAACTAACTGCTGGAGAAGATGGATGAAGATCTCCACCCATGCGAGAACCTGGCAGAACAGACTCTAGGGGTGGCCTTCCGACGACGATGGGAAAATCCTTCGTAGACAGGATTTCCCTCATATGTAATCATGAAAAATAAAGAAAAAACCCTTTGTAGACTGAATTTCCCTCATATATAATCATTATTCTAATAAAATCGTCTTCTTCTGTGCATATGATTATTTGCCATATACTTTGCTGTGAAGTCTGAATATGTGTAGCTTCGACACGTCTGGTAACTTTATGCCGACTCTGATAGAAAGAGTGCTAGGTCCCGTTCTGTCTTTTACGCATAACTAGGGATGTGTAGAAAGCCGCTTAGCATTCGAGTATTTGAACTGTCCTTCTGTTTAGGAATGAGGAACCGCGTAGAATTCTGAACTGTCACTTCTGATAAACAGAATTCTTGTTCAGACCATCATCTTCAAGAATGATTTCTAGAAAATCCCTTGGAATAGGGCGAGAAATGGCTGTCAAAAACTGAGTTGCCATCTTGATTTGTAGATGAAATTTTCAGACTAGATTCTGGATGAACTTCTAATCGACCCAAGGAGAAGAGTAATTTTCAATGCTGAACCCTGTATGCTTCGGGTACTTGGAATATTTTAAGGTCAAGAAGGAGTATCTTCTGTGTGAACTCTTACAATTGACCACCTTGAGAATTGTTTGGATATACGCGTACTCTGGCCTGCGTATTTTCAGATATGCGGAAAGTCATAGATCTGTAAATATGGATGAGCAGAAAATCATAAGTTCGTAGCCTCTCGAGCGTAAAAGCTGCTGAGCATGAGAGCATCTGGGCATAGAACTGTAGATTTGTAGCCTCTGAAAAAAAAATCTTTCGAGCGTGAAGTTATGGATCTGTTGCCTCTGAGCATAAAAGCCACCGAGCGTGAAATCATAGGTTTGTAGCTTCTGAGCGGAAAGTCATAGGTTTGTAGCCTCTCGAGCGTAAAAGCTATCGAGCATAAAAGCATCCGGACGTAAAACCATAGACTTATAGCCTGTGAGCGTAAAATCGTAGATCTGTAGATGTCGAGCGTAGAAAGCTCCTTAGTGTAAAAACCACGAATCTGCTTTGCATGAAAACTTTTTGAATTTGCTAACTGTCCGCCTTCTCTGAGTAATAGGCTGACGTAGTCCCAAATCATAACCGAATATTAAATATGAGATTTGGTTCAGGATTCGATGAGTCCATCCGAACTCTATATATACCCCAAGCTTTTCAGAGAAGAACTTTTCATCTGTCTTTTGCAAAAGAAAGCCTTCGACTGTTCGAGTTCTCTCCTCCGCCTCCTCTCCGAACATTTAGAGCTTTCAGTAATGGCCCCAAAACCGATCTCCTCCTCTAAGGGAAAGAAGACCGACTCTTCTTCTCACTCTTCTACCCAAGCGAGAGCGACTTTCGTCGGGCAAGGTGAGCTTCAATCTGAGCGAAGTGTCCCGCCGACGAGCAGTGCACTCGGCCTTAAAGGTAGAGCTTTTGGGACAAAAAAGAACGACTAAAATACTTCGCACACGTTGGACGTGATCGCGCTAGGTCATTTTCTGTGCTGATAGCCTCTTCGAGAAAGATGATGCACAGAGATGTTTCATCTTTTACGCCCATATTTCTAATGTGTCTGCGCAATAAAATCCATATTTTTGCAGTTCGGCGTAAAGCACAGACTGTCGAAACTTGGCGTATACCATAAAATTTAAGTGTTACGCTTCTGGATGAAAATACCGGCATAATAACTCAAATTTTGGCAGTCTGGCGTAAAACACAGACTGTCGAAACTTTGCGTATACTGCCAGTCTTGAATTTTATGCCTTGGAATAAGTGTTCCAAAGTAAAAGATCAAGTTTTTACAGTCTTGGCGTAAACCACAGACTGTTGATTTTTGGCATATGCTGCAAGATTGTCTAGTATAGAAACTGACTTGTCTTTCTTGCATTTTACAGTTAACTTGCATGCGTCTCCATTGGCTGAGGTGATGGGTTCCACTGTCGGGATGCTGCACTCTAACTACCTGGAGGATTTGTCCCACGTGACATTTCCTATCTTTAGACCCCAATATCCTGAAGGAAGGGGAATCCTGATATTGGCTCAAGGCGAGCGAACACTGTTGAACATGATCAACGGAGAGCCCCTGACGTACATAGACGGGGACCAATACATAAAGCCGACTTTTCTCTTCGGGGACATGATTGACAAGCAGTCCCAGACGAAGCCCAAGAAAGAACTCTGGATTTTCCCTGCCGGGGGCTTGGTTTTGTATCTGCCAAAGATGCTGAAAGACTATCCCATCTCGGCATTCTTCCATGCTACATATCCCAGGAGGATGTCGTGGACGCTGACTCCCGATCTTCACGGGCGGCTGGGGAAGATATTTCATCTGAAAGGAGCTGACCAGGGGTCGTTTGTCAGCCGCCCTTCCGGCTCTGTGATGTCGTTCAGGGGACTGTACCCGGGCAGTGTCCCGAGTAAAGATAATTTAGTTCTCCAGTCGGCCCAATTACCTACTTTCTGCGATGATTTCATAGGGCACGGGGGAGTATACCCTAAGGTGAACCCTCGGACAAGTGGGTGGATCACCCCTACAAATCTTCGATGGGCTCGCTTAGCTGAATGGGCCCTGAAGCATTTTTAGGCCGAGCTGGAGACCATTGGTCTGTATGCAGTTGTGAGTGCTACAGTATTGGGTTACCTCTCAACCCCAACCTGTTTCTGGCATTGATGGAGCAATATATCTCGCTCACCGGGACTTTTGCCACTCCACTGGGGGAGTTGGGATTGGCCCTCCCCGAGATGGCAGAGATCTCGAGACTGCCGATGGGGGATACTCCATATGAAGAGTATATTCCCACGAACCGGGAGTTGGGGGATTCAGACCCTCGGGTAGTGGCCGTGTACCAGGAGCTGATGTGCCACTACCTCGCTTGTACCGCTTTTTATGGTGAGCCTTCAGATTTGGCTCACACCAATAAATGGGCGCCCCACCTCTTCTTTCACCGGGCCAGGACTGCTAAGCCGGAGAATATCTTGGATACGAAGGATGAGCCTTTGAATTTTCTGAGCGTGCTTAGTGCTCAAGTAGTCGACGATCTCATGGAAGACGCTGGGGCTCCGGACCAGATCCTCGACAAAGGGATAGGGAATTTCTTGCAGGCACTAAGGCCTACTGTTATTTGAGGCATTGCCGCAGGCCTCTGTCCAAGGAAGGTCAACTGGCTGGCTTCCTCTCTATATGGCTGTGCCGACTGGTGGTGCCCGAGATTGCATCTACGGACCGCATTCACCGCAACACGCTATGGCCTGCAGTGCATCTGGTGTTCGGGGCAAGACTGGGCTTGCTCCCTGCCATGGTGTGCCGCATACAAGCTGGCTTGAGGGCCATTACTGATGGGCTGCTCACCGATGAAACTCAGTGTGATAGCTTTCCCAGGGTAGAATTACCATACCTGTCTTTGATGGGATGGTTAATTCTCCATAACCCTAGGGTGATGTCTTCCGGCTCTGGCAGTAGTTTGGAGGGTAGTTTCTTGTTAAACTACAAGAATTCCTCCTGGAACGTGACCACAGTTTTAGACTGTCGATGGGTGCTGAACTTCAGTCACAGCTGGAAGCTTTTCTGTACTGTCCCCTCTGTACATCTCAATCAACAGGGGATCAGACTTCAGGATATAGGCGACGGAAAGACCGTTCTTTCTTTTGAGGCTTTTAATTGGTTGGTCTGCATTAGACCTTCCTATTTACTGTATAGAAGTGAAGACCAATGCTTCTTGGAGCCCTACCTGCCTAGTCGGTTTGCCAGGCAATTCGGGTACGACCAGCTGCACGTGGGCAATGCCATCACCAGCTTCAGGTCCAGAGGCAGACTCATTAATAGAGCGAGAGGATGGCGATACTTTATCATGGGTTGCACTAGAGGAATTTTTACCGTGCCCGTTATTTTACTCTCCACGGAGCTGCGCATTCTCCACTCGTATGCCCAGTTCTATGTGGCAACCAACACCTTCCATCGTAATTTTGATATGCATGGAAGTTTTAGGGTGCCCTCTTCCAAGCCTGGGGGAAGAGTCGAAATACCCCCGGTCTCTTCTGATGAGGGTGAAGATTTTGTCAATCCAGATGAGCCTCTATTGGCGGTACCGAGGGGTAAAATACCCCCGCTTGCAGGGCCTCTGGTAATCTCTGGGAAGCGAAGGGCTCCTACTCCGAAGGAGGCTTCCCCTCGCAAGAGAAAGAAGAAGACGGTTACTCGTCCTCTCAGGATTCCCGGCAATGAGGCTCCTAGAAGTGAGCCTATATCTCCCCCTGTTGGGGATGATTCTTTGATTGGAGGTTCCTCGCATTGTAGAGAGGGAACCTCTATAGTTCCGGTTGGCGGTGCCGGAGAATCTCTACTGGAGGCTGCTGTCGCTGCTACCGCTTCAGGTAGTGGTACGAGATCGCCTTCGGGGCCGAGCATAATAAGATTTCGTATACCTTTATCCAGATCAGCATCGGGAGAGACCCTTGTCGTGTCTGTAAGCGCACCTAGCGAGATTCCAGTCGATGAGCCTCGGTTGGAACTTGACAAGGACCTGGAAGACTATCTGCCAGTGTCGGTTGACCCACCACCTTCTCCAGGTATGACAGCTTGCTTAGCATCATTAAGAAATGATTTAGCTGTACTGGCTGCAGACGCGACATATATACCATCGGCCATGGGTAAATATCGTCTTTATGCCTCTTTTTTTAGGAAAATTAACCTCATGTTGATATTAACTTTCTTTTGTCTTCTTTTCATGGGAAGACATCCACGGGGAGGGCATTGTCGAAGCACCTTTTGGCACTGTTTTAGGTCCTGGCGACGACACGGAGGTGCCTGACTTTGAAGAGGAAACATCTTCGGGTGCCGGCTCGCCCGAAGTGGTTTCGGTATCTCAAGAAGAGGATGAGCCTGTCATTGCGACAATGCCTCCTTTGAGTATGCCGGTTACTTCGTCCGGTGTTGGCGCATCTTCTTTTGTCGCACCACCTGTTGAGGCGACGGCTGTGGCAACATCATCTGCGGTCATTCCTGGAGGGAGGTTTGCCAATATTGCAGCCACTCCCAGCGTACATTCGGATCTATCCCTGCTGACCGAGTAGTATACTGGTATCTTCTACACTACCATAAAAACGCTGATATCAATGGTGTTGGAGAAGAATCTAAGCTTTGAGGCTCTGAGGAGGTCGTCTTAGTTCGCGATAGTGCCGATCAGAGACTTCAACGACTCTGGGATAGCTGATACACTGGAGGAGATAGTTAATGGTTTGGAGCAACCCATTAAATAATATCTGCAGCTATCTCGAGGCAGCATTGACGACCTGGTCCAGGCTGATTATGACTCCTTGACTACGCAGCTCACTGAACAGATGGTAGGCCTAAATAAATCCATTCAGACACATCAGCAGGAGATGGATGAAGAAAAAGCTGTCTTGGAGGAGGTCATTCCTCTTCAAACGAAGTGCCAGGCCGAGCATGAGGGGAATATAGTGAGGGTCCGCAAACTGGAAGCAAAACTCGCTCAGGCAAAGGAGTGGGCTTCTCAGTCGTCGGAAGATCTAGATATGGTGAATGGTCGACTGGGCCTAGCTCAATAGAACTTGGCGCGTGCAGGAGTTGCCTGTGCTGGTTTTGTTCGGGCTAGATCTTAACTGTCCCTACTGAGAAATGATGAGGAACGGCTGGAGCGGGCCCGCACTATTGCTCTGAGCTCCAGGATTGAGAAGATGACCGTGCTGGCGCAGCAGATTCGTGACCTAACTACTCCTCCCAAATGATATACTTTTTTGCTTTTTAATGTAATTTTGCTCTTTATAGGAATAATAAAGAGGCTATCATCTGACTTTGTGGACCCATCATTTTGGAATATAAATGACAGGTTTGGGTGAAAGTGATATCAGAGGTAATATGGACGTGATATACTCTCGGCAAGTTTCAGCAGGACATATCTATTCAGAGGTTATATTGACATGATAGAATATGCTTCAGCTAAAATTTGTCCACAAAACACTATCTGAGGTAATATGGACGTGATAGGTCTTGAAGTTCCAAATTAGTTAAACATATCTATTCAGAGGTTATATGGACATGATAGAATACGATCCAACTAGTTTCGTTTTGGAAGTAGTTTTGTCAAAATAAGATTTTTGCCATATTCTGTTTGAGCAAAGGAGGTTAAGCATAGTACCTCTTCAGGAATTTTCCATTGTTGAGCTTGGAGGCATTTTTCGTCTAATCCTTCTAACTCTTGAAGCCTTAACAGGTCATTCTTTTTTTGAGTCAGCTCTTTAGCCACTGCTATCCTGAGTGACGAAATTTGGACCTCGATGGGAAAAACTGCTTCACTTCCGTAAACCAATGAGAATGGGGTGCAACCTGTCGGTGCTCGTACCGTTGTACGGTATGCCAAGAGACATTCTCCTAGCTTCTCATTCCAATCCCTCTTGTTCGAAGAGACGAACTTTTTCAAGAGCTTGATAATGGTTTTGTTGAAATCTTCCGCCAAACCATTAGCAGCAGGATAATATGCCGTAGAGGCCATATTTTATATCCGATTTTTATCGCAAAATCGATAAAACGCTTGGCTGATGAATTGAGGCCCATTGTCATGAATTATCCTCCGGGGTATCCCAAAGCAATAAATGACATGATGCTTGATGAAGCTGATCATATTAGATGCCTTTACCTCAGCAAGAGGGATCGCCTCTGCCCATTTGGAGAAATAATCCGTAATGGCCAGTATGAACCGGTGACCTCTGGAAGAACACGGGTGAATAGGACCAATGATATCCATACCCCATGCTTTGAAAGGCCAGGATGCAACCGTAGGATGTAGATGTTCAGAAGGTTGATGGATAAAGTCTGTGTGGACCTGACAGGCTCTGCATTGTCTTGCATACTTTATTGCATCTGTGATCATAGTAGGCCAGTAATAGCCCATCCTCCTGATACGATCCTGTAGCTTAGGATCGGGTTGATGCGCTCCGCATACGCCGTCGTGAGCTTCACGGATAATCCGCTGTGCCTCGTCATCGGAGAGACATTTCAATAGCAGTCCGTCGTAGGTCCGACAATATAGACAATGTGAAGATGCATCAAAATAGAAGCGTAATGATCGTCTTTTGACGGATACTACTTCTTTAGGGCCCTCCGACAAGATTCCGTATACCACGAAATCTATAAAGGGACTTCTCCAGTCTCTCTTGGAAGGATCTGTATTCACAGCGTAGCTGCTTTCTATGTGAAAGTTATTTTTCACACAGAATAAATCTCTGTTAAGAAGGATCACCGAATTCTTCCTTCTTATAGGAGTAGCTAAATCTGCAGCTAGACTGGCTAGGGAATCAGCTTCCAGATTCTGAGATCTGGACACATATTCTAGGAAGAATCCTTTGAATGTCATGGCTATCTCGATCGTTGCTCGGTGATAGGGGATGAGTTCTGGATTCCAGACTTCATATATTCCTCTGACTTCATTGACGATCAGCAGAGAATCACCGAAAGCTTCCAGAGATTCGACGCCCAATTCTTTAGCGACTTGGAGCCCAATTAGTAGAGCGTTATACTCCGCCACATTATTAGAGCAGGGCTCGCTAAGAGAATATGCTCGGTAGATGAAGAGTTTATCAGGAGTAACCAGGACAATCCCTACTCCTGAAACCACGTTTCCCCTGGGACCAGTCCTGGAGGCACCATCGAAGATAGTTGCCATGCATCACCTTCCATTGCGGAATTATATTCTGCAACTTCATCGAGAATGTCCTCGTACAGTTTGGAGGTCTCCGGAATCGGATGAGCAGCTAGGAAATCAGCCAACGCTTGGCCTTTGATGGACTTCTAAGGGACGTACACCATGTCATACGATGTTAATAATATCGCCCAAGTCGCGAGTCAGGAATTAAAAATACTTGGCTTGTTCATCAATACCCGAAGATGATTGATCCTGGAGATGATATGGATGGTTTGGCCTGTGACATAATATCGTATTTTTTGGATAGCGAACATCAGAGCCAAGTATTCTTTTTCCACTGGATTATACCGGTGTTCGGCTCCGACCATCATCCTGCTGAGGTAGTAGATAGCATGTTCATGACCCGTATCATTCTTCTGTGCTAGAAGAGCTCCCAGAGAATGATCCATCTCTCGAACGTATAGCAAGAATGGTCTTCCTATGACGGGGGCACCAGAACTTGCGGACTAGTGAGGTAGCATTTGATATCATTAAACGCTTGCTGACAGGCTTCCTCCCATACGAAGGACACACCTTTCTTCATGAGACGAGAAAAAGGCTGACATCTCCCAGAGAGGTTGGATATGAATCTCCGGATATAAGCCAGACGACCTTGAAATCCCCTGAGTTCTCTCAGATTACGGGACGGTCGCATTTTTAAGATGGCCTTGACTTTATCAGGGTCCACTTGAATGCCTTTGGCAGTAATGACAAATCCTAGGAATTTGCCACTAGATACACCCAGAAAGGACTTTATAGAATTCATTTTGAGTTGATGTTGGCGCATCAACTCAAATACTGTCTTCAAGTCTTGGATGTGATTATCCTTTAGGTGACTTTTGATAGCTACATCGTCCACGTAACATTCCACTGTCTTGCATAAATGCTCATGGAATATGTTACTCATAGCCCGTTGGTACGTAGCCCCGGCATTATTCAATCCGAAGGGCATGACTGTATAGCAATATACCCCCAATGGTGTCCGAAAGGCAGTATGCTTCTCATTTTTAGGATGCATCTTGATTTGATTGTATCCTGAAAATCCGTCCATGAAAGATATACGTTCAAAACCGCATGTATTGTCAATCATGACATCTATGATGGGAAGAGGAAACTCATCCTTGGGGCAGGCTGCATTTAGATCTTGGTAATCGATGCAGACACGTACTTTCCCATTTTTCTTCATGACCGGGACAACATTGGCGACCCAGTCGTGATGTTGTTCTTCCCGGATGAAATCGCAGGCTATCAACTTCTTGATTTCAGCTTCAATGGCGTCCATCATGTCCGGGCGGAACCGGCGTTGGTGCTGCTTCACAGGCTTCGAATCGGGCAATATATTGAGTTTATGAGTAGTCACCTTCAGATCAAGATCTGGCATATCCTCATAATTCTATGCAAAGACGTCGATATATTCCTTTATCAGCTGGATAATTTCTTCCCTTTTTTCTTCGGAAAGATTGTTACTGATAAATATCGGCTTTGGCGAAAGTTCATCCCCAATATCGATCCGGATAACTTCATCTTCAGTGGGAGGTTCTCTCTGCTCGAACCGAAATTCCCATTGTATATACATTTGTTGAGCCCAAGAGTCATTCTGAAATGGTTCGAATTCTTGCTCGTCTTCTTCGAAAGGATCTGCCACTACCGTATTTACTAATAATGTTCGTTCGAGAGCATCAGATGAGTCGGAGGACAACGAGCCGTTCTGAAAAGAGGAAAAAATATCCTCGTTTAACTCAGAAGTTCGTTGACAGTAGGGATCACCGTACAGCGGTATTCGTCTGCCTTTCCCCTAGTTGAGGCCTGGTTCCAGCTTCAAGTCATAACCCATACTTTGCATGATCTTCAAAGCTTACGGGCTGTATCTGTGAACCTGTATTTTACCAACATCGTCGTCGAAAGAATCTTCTTGTACAGTCGGTTTATTGCGCATGCGGCCGAAGACTATTGAATGCTGACTGCTGCGAGTAGGCGGGACAATGAAGATAGAATCCTCATGTGGTCCATATGTCGTGGTGACATTGGATGATGATGCTACTTCCCACATATACGGATGATAGGAGTCTATAGCTTCCAAAAAATTTTGTGCTATAGGTTCTATATCGTCATAGGGAGAGGATTCATGATTCTAATTTGAGCGTCAATGTACTGGAAAAGAGGATCTTTATTATCATCCGAAACTGCGTTCCTGGTTGTATTTACATCAATCGACTGCCTGTTACGCTGAAGGTTGATGACCATGGGTGGAGGCTTCTGGTTCAAAGTGATCACTAGAGGATCACCTCCTTTTCCTGACATAGTTTTGTTCAGGTGGATAGCCATAGGCTCCATGGCTTTTGGATGAGTAGTTCGCCCTTTCACCTTGATTGACAGAGGTTGCTTGGCAGAGGGTCCTTCTGGTTCCCGGTAGAATTCCTTCTCTGCTTCGCCTGACACCTCTTCCATGTAGTCTTGAGAGTACAAACGACATCAAAGTAGTAGGATTCTACTCCTTTAAACGGGTTCAGGTCAGCAAACTCTGTTTGTACTGTTCCTTGGACGTCTACATATTTAAAGCATTGATGTAAAGTCTAAGGGACGATGTTGTGGTCGTGGATCCAAGGTTTACCCAGCAGAATATTGTAGGACACCTCTGAATCAATGACGTAACACGTAGCCATTGATCTGAGGTCGACAATCTGGATCCTCATGCGAATTTTCTCCAACGGCTTACTTTTCCTGACGTTGAAACCCACGATTGTAGTGGTGGTGTAAGACAATTCGCTGGTAGGAATCCTCAGTGGTCTGAGCAGACTATGAGGAATGATGCTGATCGATGATCCCGGATCTATGTGAATCCGGTCGACTTCTATGGAACCGACGTATTCGGTATAGTAGAGGGGTCTGTCATGCCTGTTATGCTTTAACAGCATGTCATCTTGAGTGAAAGTGATATTCGGGACCACCTCCATCATACTGTGGCAATGAGGACATTCCACGGGTTCTTCGTCAGGGGACTTGATCTGGGTCAAGTATGCATCCGCCTGCATTAATGCTTCACTCAGGGCTTGACGAGTGTCTTGAGAGAGCCTGAGTAGTTCGAAGATGGACAACCTGGTTGGTGTATTAGCCAATTGGGCCAGGATGTCGAAGTTGTATGGCTTCACTAAACCTTTATTTTGAATATTTTTCACGGGTTTATCGAAGCGCACTTCTTTTTGCTTACCTTTGTCCGCCGAAGTTGGTCTCGAAGGACCGGCCTCTGGTATGGCGGGCTCTGGTTCTGAAGGCTTTGTAGCTGAAGCGCCTGCCGGTGCATCTTCTTGACTTGCTCCATAGTCCTTGAGGTAAGATTTTCCTAAACGGGTTCCAGTAGCCAAGACCTCGTCTTCTGATGTCGAGTGTACCCCAACCATGTGACATGGTTTATACTTTGAGTTCTTTTTAGACTTAGCCTTAGCAGCTTGAGTCTCCTCCTCGATCTCTGGCACCAGATCTGGATGAACCCACATAATCTCGCCTCGCTGGGTAGTTAGGGGTACCAGGTCATGATTTTGACCTCTAGTTGGAGTGAGATTAACGATGTTTATCGTTGTCCGAGAAATAGGTGTAACACCGTCCGGGACTTCTTGGGGAGGCAGATTGCCAAATTACAGAAAGATCATGTTGGCTGTGACCGTCTTCTCGCTGTTGTGCAGAGTGATGGCCTTAGCATCGATCAGCTCCTGGATCTTTCTCTTCTGTACATAACATGCCTTTGTAGGGTGGTGTATGTATCTATGGAAGATGCAGTACTTGGGGTTGTTAGTACTGCCGACTTCATTAGGCCGCTTCTCCTCAGGAAGGGTAATCTTGCCGCTTTTGACGAGACACTCGAATATGCTTAGAATATCATCTTCGTCGAAATGGGATACTACAATGGGCCTGGAAGTCCCAGGTTTCGTCTGTGTGGTTGCCGCAGTCTTTTGCCTGGACGTATTGATTGCCAGAGCTTCTTTTCCTTTGGCACCATAAGGATGGTCGCTGTTGGGGGATAACCTCTTGCCTCTATCGGAGGCAAAGATCATGATGCCATTATCACGCGCCTTTCGACTGTTGTCCTCGGCGGCTTCTGCTGAGATGATAAACGAGGGCCAATCATGGAACTGATATGGTCATGTGAACACTGAGATTACGGAAAGAAGGTTCTTCCTGCAAATGTCCACTAATGCCGAGTCTGGAACTCCGGAAGGCATTTACAAAGTGGCTTGATGAAAACGTTCAATGAAGGTGCGAACGTCCTCTTTTTCCCTCTGCTTCACTTCGATGAAAGAGGACATAGACATGTCCATCACTCCTTCGTAGAATCATGCGAAGAATAAAGCCTTGAAGTCTTCGAAGGAAGTAATGCAGTTGTCCGCCAAGCTGCGGTACCACTGGTAAGCCACTCCCGAGAGACAGCCCTTGAACACCCGAGTGAGGAGGGCGTCATTCCCTTGTAATAACACCGTCATCATACTGAAGTAGTTCATGTACTGACTCGGTGATGTTTTTCCCTCGAATAGAGCCATGGTCTATGGTTTGTATTTAGGAGGGAAAGGGGCCTCTTCCCAGATAGCCGGGTAAGGCGGGTTGATTCCAAATTTCTTGAGCTGATCTTTGTGCTTCAAGGCATCAAATTGGACTTTCAACTCCCGTACTGCCTGCATCAGATTATCAGCCGGTAGCGGGACCACGGAGTGATGAGGAATCGGTTGCATCGCGACTCCAACGTGAGGTAATACATTCTCCGAGTGGGGAAGCGGAGGAACTGCTGACTCCTGATCTAGAGCAGGCTCTTGGATCGCGTTGGATGGTGATAAGTCCACCCCCACACGTATCTGAGTTGGAGGGACCGATGCTTGATCCATTGCAACTGTGTGTTGAGTCAGCATCATCTGGTACATGTTCTCTATCATGGATTGTATTTTTTTCAGAGATGTCTCCAGCATAGTAATGCGTTGCTTAGCGCTCCCGGACGGGGAAGCTTCCTTGCGTTCATCCCCAATGGCATAAACTCCCATCTCCCTGGGTGTCATTGAAGGATCAGTATAGGTCTCTGTAGAAGTTGACTCTATACTTTCAATATCTGATTCGGGAGACTGGCGACCCCCAGCATCGGAATCAGAAGAGTATGAAGTCGGTTGTCGTAACCTCGAACGGGTGTTTCAGAACACCCCAGCTTCAGTGTTCCTAAGGAGTTGGTTGAATCTCCTTCGGCTCGGAGTTCTAGAGGGATGACGTCTTGAGCTCGATCTTTCTCTAGGTATGTGTGAAGCCATGTTCACCGATGCATGTGTGGGATCTTCTTCCAGGAAGGACGGAGAGTAGTTCAACCGGTCAAAAACTGACCGTTTTGCTTCAGAATAGCAATAATTAATTACAATCTTATGACTATTACAATAGTGCTCGTTAGGAGGCCTAATAGACATGCTGGAAGTTCCCCTATCCTTGCATTTCTGGATCAGATACTTACGCAGGTCAGGAGGATTTACAGAAGAAGAAGAAGAAGGCTTGTTTCTTCTGTTCACATCAGTGGGCATACGGATGTTGGGAACCATAGTTTTCCTTGTGTCACCCGTATACAACAGGTTGGCCATCTGAGTAGCGGATAATCCCCGAGAAGTTTGTCTTTCCGCAAACTGAGCCTGCTTTACGCTGAGGGACTTCTCTTAGCGTAATTCTGGCTGGCGTAAAGCTGAGGAGGTCCTCAGTCGTCCATCAGCTCCTCGTGTAATCCGGAGGGCGGGCAGATTCTTTCCTTGCTGGCGTCAAGGCCGAGAAGTTGAGCAGTCCGCCACTTGCTTTCCCTTGCGTAGATTGTAGGGATCGTCTACTTTTTCGCGGAGGGCAGATGCATTTTTACGCGTGGAGCGCTTTTGGAATTTTTGATTTGGCGCTAAGGCATTGTCAAAAATTTTGTCTGCCACGTCATCGACGGGAGACTGGATCTTACGCGCAGAGCGCGGAGTAGGCTTCGGGACTAGCGCTGGGGCATTGTCCGAAGTTTTGTCTGTTCCATCAGTGACGGAAGACTAAATTTTACGCGCAAGGCATGGAGTATACTTCTGGATTAGCACAGAGGCATTGCCAGAAGTTTTGTCTATTCTGTCAGTGACGGGAGACTGAATTTTACGCGCAAGGCGCGGAGGGAGCGATGCTACAAACTCGTTGGTCGAAGAGGTTGGAGAGTCGACGGGAATGGTAGGGGATGTCTTGGGCATCCAGACCTTACGCAGCTTCCTGTTTCCTTGGACAGAGAGAGTGTGAGAGCTACCCCCTGTTCGAAGCATATCTTCGTAGGCAGACTGGTCGAACTGGATGACCAGTGTCTTCTTTACGGATCCCACGGATACCGCGTCGTGTTGAGCAATTGCTTCCTCATCAGAAGAGAAAGATGTCCCCAGCAGAGTCGCCATCTTATGTTTGATAATAAACAAAAGAAATAAGAAATGACAGGCTTATGCGAAATGCGCTCTTTGGTTTACAAACAAGATTGTACAATTAGTCCTATACGAGGATGTCGAGTACAATTTTTTTTAATCTGGGTAAATATTGCTATAGGAGTCTGATCTGCAGTCGATCACTTTGTCCCTTGGACCACACGATGATGAAGAAGTGCCGTAGAAGACAGAAGAAGCTTCGAAGGTTGCGAGGGAGAGTGGATGCTCGATGCCAAAGTCGTCAATCACTACTCTTTGCCTCAGCTCTGGATTCTTCTCTCTCAAAGACTGTTTTCTCCACCAATTTTTGACTTTGGTTTTGATCTTCAGTTTTTTTTGACCTTCGACCTTTCGACCTTAAATCTCCGACCCCGACCTCTGTTGATAGGGTCTCTATTTATAGTGTTTTAGTGACAGTGACCACTCAGTCGACGTAGAAACCGAGTAGTGGAAAGTATAGCACCCTTTTACACGATGGTACAATAACCGTTGCCCGCGTATAGATGAACTTTTGAATAAGCGTGTGACGCGTGTCCCATTAAGAGACAATGCGTATAACTGCTGCGAAGATCACGACGTAAAAGCCACGTAGGTCATTATTCCTCGGGTAGAAAAGGCTGGCGTAGAAGCCAATAATTGTCACCATGGCGTAGAAGCCAAGTAGGCTTAGAAGCCGAGTAGGCATAGAAGCCGAGTAGGCGTAGAAGATAACTGATCCTCCTCCCCTGATTGAGGCCTTGAGCGAATTCTGGACCGAATAGCCTTAATACGCAGCAATGCAAATATGGCCTGAGTTAGCGTATTCCAAGGAGATAGCGTATAGTGTGCTCCCATAACTGAAAATAGCCCGATGGCGTAATGTGCCAAAGTGATGATGTGGACGTTTTAGCCGAAATTATGGCTTTTGGAGATATAATTAAATCTCTCGCATTAAATGCAGAGATCTGCCCCCATCCTACGCATTAAATGCAGAGACGTTTCTTTAAAGATTTGCCATCATTCTGCGTATTAAATGCAGATACGCGCCTCGAATCCTGTACGAAGAGCAACTGATGACGTGGCAGTTTGTTTGTCTTCTGCGGAGCGTAAGAAGCTCACGTCTGCCTGTGTAAAACTAGGCAACATATTCCAGAGGCGTGTCTCGAAGATCTGCCATTATTCTGCACATTAAATGCAGAGGCGTATCTCGAAGATCTGTCACCATTCTGCGTATTAAATGCAGAGACGTGCCTCGAGCTCTGCCATCACTCTGCGCATTAAATACAGAGACGTGCCTCGAGCTCTGCCATCACTCTGCCCATTAAATACAGAGACGTGCCTCGAGCTCTGCAATCACTCTGCAGATTAAATGCAGAGACGTGCCTCGAGCTCTGCCATCACTCTGCCTATTAAATACAGAGACGTGCCTCGAGCTCTGCCATCACTCTGTGCATTAAATGCAAAGACGTGCCTCGAGCTCTTCCATCACTCTGCCCATTAAATGCAGAGACGTACCTCAAGCTCTGCCATCACTCTGCGCATTAAATACAGAGACGTGCCTCGAGCTCTGTACGAAGAGCAGCTTTTGACGTGACAGTCTGTTTGTCTTCTGCGGAGCGTAACAAGCTCACGTCTGCTTGTGTAAAACTAGGCAACGTATTCCAGAGGCGTGTCTCAAAGATCTGCCATTATTCTGCGCATTAAATGCAGAGGCGTGTCTCAAAGATCTGTCACCATTCTGCGTATTAAATGTAGAGGCGTGTCTCGAGGATCTGTCACCATTCTGTGTATTAAATGCAGAGACGTGCCTCGAGCTCTGCCATTACTCTGCGCATTAAATGCAGAGACGTGCCTCGAGCTTTGTATGAAGAGCAGCTTTTGACATGGCAGTCTATTTGTCTTCTTCGGAGCGTAAGAAGCTCACGTCTACCTGTGGAAAACTAGACAGCGTATTCCCTTGTCTGCCTAAAAGCAGTTTACGCCAAGGAGATGTCACTAACGACAGTCTGGGTCGCTGTGCCGTGCCATCATTATAGCCGTCGTCTGGGTAGTCGTGCGGTACTCTTTGTCAGGAGTCAGACGTCAGGTTCACTACACGATTTGTCAGGTTCATTTTGGGGAATACGAGCATCCCTCATACACTTCAATATTGTATTAAAAGTGGATAACTTTTACGCCATAAAGGCGATGTAGCACCCTTTTTACGCTGAAGCAGCCTGGACATACTGTATTACGCGGATGGTCCTTGAGCTTATATTTTATGCTGTGCTCAGCGGAAAAGCTCTGTTTGCACGTCAATGGCTTTGAAGTCACCATTTTACGCTGCCCAGCATCAACATGCTGCGTATACGTCTGCCTATGTAAAACTAGGCAGCGTATTCCCTTGTATGCGTAAAAGCATTTTACGCCAAGGAGATGTCACTAAACGACAGTCTGGGTGGCTGTGGCACGCCATTATTATAGCCGTCGTCTGGATAGTCGTGCAGTACTCTTTGTCAGGAGTCAGATGTCAGGTTCACTGCATGATTTGTCATATTTATTTTGGAGAATACGAAGCGTCCCTCGTACACTTCAATGCTGCATTAAAAGCGGATAAGTTTTACGCCATAAAGGCGATGTAGCACCCTTTTTACGCTGAAGCAGTCTGGACATACTGCATTACGCGGATGGTCCTTGAGCTTATATTTTACGTTGTGCTTAGCGAAAAAGCTCTGTTTGCACGTCGATGGCTCTGAAGTCGTCCTTTTACGCTGCCCAGCATCAACATGCTGCGTATAGCTATCCAGCGTATTTTTCATGCTTCTACAGTGTGTGTGTGGTTTGTGTTTTAACAGTAAAGTATTAGCTGGGGAGGAGAAGTGTGATTGTGTTCAAGTGTGCACAAATGAGTGTGGGTGCACTGTGTCCTGTGGTGCTACTGTGTTAGTATCGGTGTGACTATGTATAGGTACATATATGTGGTATTATATATATATATATATATATATATATATATATATATATTTCATTATTGTGTGAGTGTTCTTGTATCCGTGTTCAATGCATGAGTGGAGGGAGAGTTCTATGGTGCACGATATTCAGTGGCAACTAGGTATGGAGGAGTTGAGTAGTATGTTGACCAAGTGATTGGGGGTTCTACAACCTTGCGCTGTATCAATACAGTGTGCAACCGGTTGCCAAACTTGATCAGCCAGGTGAGTTACTGCAATTGTAATACACAACAATAGCAGGGGACTTAGTACTACTTGTGCATTTTAATGCAAGTAATGCCCTCACTTTTTCAACTAAGGATAGTTTGATAATTTGACATGGGTATTTATATTTTTAGGATCAATATTAAATGTTGTGCATGTTATAAATATTATTTATTATATTATTTATTTACTGTTATATGTTAGATTTATTTTGGACTTCTGTAGTGGACCTAACTAGTTTAGTTTAGATCCATGGACCAATATTTAATTCTAGTTTAGATTGAGCCCAATAGTAAACCCATTCATTAGGAGGATGAATTAATTAGTGAAACCAATTAGACAAGAACCTTCACTCCTTAATTAATTTTTTCATGAGAGGCCCCAAGGGGTATTTTTAACTTTCCATAGTAGCTTGGAGAAGGGGCAAGGGTCGTCCACCATAGAGAGAAGAGAGACTCTCTCTATTCTCAATTGTCATTCCAAATCTAGATCTAAAAATTTTTCCCTTCCAAATTTTTCATTTTCACACCAATTCCTACTCAAATTTCTTCCCAATTCCTTCCTTATTCTTCATTGGAGGCTATTAGAACAAGGATCTACAAGGAGAAAGCAAGAATCTACAAGGAGGAGCAACGATCTACAAGTTGGAGGCTACTTTCACTAAATTTAGGATTTTTATTGGGAATCCATATTCCAATAGGTAAAATTCAATTTTCTCTCTCTAAT
The DNA here is from genome assembly GCA_036927795.1 of Iris macrosiphon. Classification (NCBI taxonomy): domain Eukaryota; kingdom Viridiplantae; phylum Streptophyta; class Magnoliopsida; order Asparagales; family Iridaceae; genus Iris; species Iris macrosiphon. Next base: position 54,289,537 of record JAYESA010000017.1, on the reverse strand, counting down.
TAGACTGTAAATTTATAATTTAATCATTAGGAACCACCCCATATGCTAAGACTATCCATAGGAATTGGATTTAGGTTCATTTGAGGCCTATGGAGAAAGTTATGTGATATTTTGTGTCAATTTTGGGGGAATTCTGAGATTGGCACATCTTGTGTTTGTCAATTGGTCAATTAGACCAAATTGATATGTGTTTGATTGTGTATGACTAGTGTCGTATCCACAATTGGATACGTGTAGGCCGTATCCTGGCAATTTGGCGATACAGGTTGATTTGGGGGGTTTTCTCCGATACGGGGGTTTGAGCATGTCATATTTTGACACGGATATGTAGTTGAGTAATTAGTTCTTAATATTGTTCATAATTATTATTTTAGACTTGCTCGTGTCCTTCGGAATATGTTTGGTTGTGTGGTGGAGCCGTATCACAAGCGTATCATTGAATGAATGTGATACGGATGCGGTGCATTCCACGTGTTTGTTCATTGTACCTTAATTAAAGTTGACTTGGTAATATCTATTAGAATAATATAATTATATGATTGTATGATATATATGTGTATGTATATTTATGTGATGTCCATGTTGCATTTGGAAGTGTTGGTGGCCATGAGATAGGAGAATGTATATGCATTTACTAGTATAGTAGTTATGTAAATACTTAGGGATTATTTATATATATATATATATATATATATATATATATATATATATATGATTATTTATACATAGAGGGTTGCATATATATATGTCACATACATATATGCAACCCTCTATGTATAAATAATCATATATATATATATATATATATATATATATATATAAGTATATCGATGTGTATGTGTGTGAGGGCATAGAGTGTAAGTGGGTGAGTATTATATGTGTGTGAGAGGGGGATCGAGCAACTACTGAACAACAAGAACAACAAATAGCATGCATCAACAACAACTACAGGTAACAACTTCAGCAAGCAATGCAAGACAACGACCTGCAAAGCACCTAGAGCAGCTGCAGCAGCTTGAGGGATGTACTGCCATTCACTACAGCCACAATAGTGTGCAAGGGGCAGTAGTAGATGCATGCAATAAAGGGTAATGCAGCAGCAAGTACACCAGCAGTTTGCAGCAACTGCTTAGCAATACAGCAGCATATTACAGCAGTAGCATTTTGCAGCAAGAGGTAAAGGCAATAGCAGCTAGCACAGCTACTTCAGCTAGCTGCAGCAATATGCATACAAGACATTCACCACAGCATGAAGCATGTAGCAGCAACTTCACTGCAGCAATGCATATTAAGCCTGCAACAAGCACAGCAGCAACAGCAAGCATCATATTACAGCAGCAATAACATCATCGAGCCAACTGCAGCAGTAGCACAACAACAGCAAGGCACAACAAGATCAAAGGCAACAGCTAGTTCAGGTAGAGGGTTAGCTAGTAGTTTATTAGAGTATTAGTTAGTTGTTCATTAATAGTTTAGTAGTTAAGTACATTATTAGGTAGTTGGTATATATATGCATTGTTATCTAATATATATATATATATATTAGACTAGTAGCTATATCTATGTATGTATATAAGTATTGGTAAGCTAGTAGTAAGTTAGTATTGTAGTAATTTAGTTAATGTTAGTTATAGTTTATTTTTGGGTAGTTAATTATCTACTAGAAATTGAATTACCTTATGATACCGAGGTATTGCCAAGGTATTGGTCGATACTCGAGGTATTGGGTTTGAGTATCAAGATGGGTGTGTAGGCGGTGAGATACGCATTGGTTCAAAGCCAAGGTATCCACTTTGCATTAGTTAGCTAAGAGTACTATATGTATTGTCTTGTATATATATAAATTAGTATTTTTATATCTAAAAACTTGCGTATCCTATGATACGATGCTTGGTTTGTATTATAGTATCTTAGCTTAGCTAGTGTGGCTATGTTACATAGTGTATGGACCTAATATCCTAAAGATGGACTCATACAACTTAGAACTAGCCAGTTTGACCAAGTTTGACTAGTTTGACTAGTTTGACCTAAAGTTGACCTAGTTTGACTGCTTTGACTTACAAATGGCTTTATGACCTAAAATTAAACTAGTTTAACTTATCTTAATTCTAAAACCTTATATTGAAGCAACGTACCATAAATAGGTATTTGTGGCACCAGCTTGGGTATCGAGAGACACACCTTGCTCAGGATCTCAGGCCAGTACATTTCTCTGTTAATTTTTAATTCATAATAGTGTATATATCTCATGTTGTTGAACTGAATACTTGATTTCTACACAGTGGTTTCACGGACTGGTACTACATGGATCATGTCAAGAGATGTTATCCCCTACCGTGTTCAGCAGGTACTCCTTCACATGTATTTCATTGTTCGTATAGGGTATTGATTATTTATATTTCGTGTTCACACACTGCTCGTGTTCAGTGTGCTTATATTCGTTTACACACACTGCTCATGTTTAGTATGCCTATATTCGTGTTCGTAATGTGTCGTGATTGGATCCATTGGTATTAGTTGGGGATGGGGGAGTAGGAGTTAATTATGTGATCAAAGCCCCAGTGTATTCGTGTACATGTCGATTATATACCACACTTGTAATCAAGTTACCTTATTGTATTCATGTTCAACCTAAACCGATCACATAATGAACTTATATTCTGAGACACATTAGTTAGATTTTAGTTATTCCTTTATATTACAGATATTCGTATTCTTGTTCTTTATTCAAGTACATTATTTGTTCACTCTAGTTCGTTTTATTCAGATGTTTAGTTATCTTGTATTTTTTTCTATTATCTATTTTATATGCTCGATTATGTATTTGAAATTGCTTTCAGAGGTATATACTTCACTCCAATCCTGACTGGATATATTTTTCCAGATGATTGGCTCATAGATCAGTGTCCTACATTCTACCGGCCGCAGAAGGGCATACCATTAGAGGATACTCCTATAGACCAGGAGGACTTAGTTCCAGAGCCTGAGGAGATTTAGTTTATTTTGGTGGACTTGTATTAGACTGTTATTAAGATTCATGGCATGTATATTATTTCAGACTTATGGATTGTATCTTGATTCTTTCTTCGTTATTCCATTCGTGCTTTATCTTTCTTAGTTTGCATTATGATTGAGTATAGTTACATTTGTGAGATACTATATTATTTCTCCATTTGGAGTTGAGATGATTGACAGGTACCCTATATATATTGTTGAGATGTTAGTTAGTTAGACTTGACCCAGACAACGTTCTATCGCCGATGCTGTGGCGTAGTTGGACGTACCAACGTACTCGTACTCGAATATCCGGGTGCGGGTGGTGACACATTTTTAGTGGTGGCCCATGCAGGTCTGTCTAGAGTCGCAAGTAGCACGATATCGTAGTGGTGCTCTCCTAGAGTACTACTACGTGCCTGCTTTAGGAAATATGATATCGGTTGACAGTATACTCAATCACAACTAGAAAATATTTCCAAATATCTATTTTGCTATCCTTATCTATTGAATATTGTTTTACTTTGAATAAAATCTGTCCTTCTTTGAAGATATCGTATCACACTTAATATTGATTCTTTATTTCAATCTATCTTCAGGATACCGCCTAAGATGTGTTCCTAGAGCTCAGGTGCCATATCAGCACAGTTAGGCACTTCATCGCCTACGAGGGAAGCACCATCAGATGATGTTCCACCACCTACATTCCGGAGGTCAGCTTCACTAATCTAGGAGGGCATTTTTGTAGCAGCTTTCGGAGGTTCTCCACCTCCGGTATAGAGGATAGCGTCGATAGTTTCAGGGGATCTTCTACCCCCACCATCCATAGTCGATCAGACGTAGATGTTTGCGCTCTTTCAGCAGATGGTGAAGGTGCAGCAACGTCAGTCAGAGGTTATACGGTAGAGCGTTGAGAATGCTCACCAGATTGCGCTCGCAGTAGTAGAAAGAGCCGCCTTAGTCCAGCCACAGACAGTACCACCTCCGTTTACCTCACAGCAGCGGAGGCCGAGGACCATCATAGACTTCAAGATGATGGGGCCAAAGGACTTTAAAGGCACTGAAAGAATCCTATATATTGATGATTAGATAGAAGACATTGAGCGAAACCTATACCTGGCGCAGATTACAGAGAGGTTGTAGATAGAGGCCGCAGGTGCATGATGTTCGATATTGCGTTGAGTTGGTTCAGGACGGACCCCAAGATCACAGTACCAGGGCTTACTTGGGAAGCTTTCAAAGAGCTCTTCAAGGAAAAGTTTTTTCCAGATGTGGCTCTGACATCTCTAGAGAGCCAGTTCCAATACCTTGTTCTGGGAGGTATAACGGTGGATGAGTATATGGTAGAGTATTACAGATTTGATCATTTTGTGGAGGGGTAGAACCCCAGAGGAAGAGCCAGAAACTACAGAAAGGGCTTGAACAGGGAGATCAAATCACATACGAATGGAGATCCCACAACTACTTTTGAGGAGATTCTGAGACAGGCACAGCGGGTAGAGGATGATCTAGAGCTTGGCTCCAAGAGGCCAAGGGACAAAGGAGGATCCAATACCAACACGGGTCCAATAAAGAGGCCTCATTTTTAGGAGCATCACTAGAGGAACATTCAACATCCGAGACAACAGTATCATGGACCAGCTAGAGAGCCGGCACATCAGATGCACCAGATTCAGAGGCCATCTATTCCTTGCACTTTCTGTAAGAAGCGAGGACATCGATGGGATGCATGCAAGATAAGATTAGGCTAGTACTTATTCTACGGATCATGAGACCATTAGTTGAGAGCTTGTCCTAAATTTCCAGCTCGTCCAGCTAAGGGCAGAGATCAGGCATAGAGAGCACCCGCGAGACAACTACTGGGACAACAAAAAGGACCTTCTCTACCATCGCAACAGCAGCAGTTCACTCAGCACCAGTAGCAGCAGAGAGGTGCCCAGCGATAGGGGCAAGCTTTCGCCTTGACCGTCGAGGAGGAGGAGCCAGTTGGTAATGTTATCTCAAGTTCAGTTTATCTTGATTATATTCCAGCTCATGCTTTATTTGATTCTGGTTCTTCACATAGTTTTGTATCTGTATCTTTTGCTCTAAATATTATCTCGAGTCTGAACCGTTGGCGAGGACTTGCAAGATTATGACCGGGCGTGGCATTATCCTGGTCAATAATGTTTGCAAGGACCGAAGAGTTTCTTTGGGAGACTGAGAGTTGAGCGTATATCTACTCGTAATGCGACTTTCGAGCTACGATATAGTACTCGGGGTAGATTGGTTAAGTAGGCATAATGCTAGTATCGATTATTGAAGTGGCAAAGTTTTGTTCCAGACACTAGGAGAGCCAGAGTTTGAGTTCGTCAGAGGTGCAACAGAGCATAGAGAAGGAGAATTCTGTGGAGCTTTGGTAAAAGAGAAGGAGCCTTCACATCCATTGATTTTAGAGTATATAAACGTCTTTTCGGAGAAGTTGTCGGGGTTGCCACCGGACAGAGATGTAGAGTTCTCTATAGATTTGGTACCAAGCGTAGAGCCAATATCACAGAACGTCTATATAGTAAACAACAACAAACTGGCAGAGTTGAAGAAGCAGGTGGATGAGTTGCAGGGTAAGGGCTTCATCCGCTCCAGTTCATCAACATGGGGTGCTCCGGTACTTTTTGTACCAAAGAAGGATGGGTCGTTATGCATGTGTATCGACAACATGGTACTCAATAACCTCTCTATCAAGAACAAATATCCGTTGTCGCAGATTAACGATTTATTTTATCAGTTTATTGGAGCGAAGGTATTCTCAAAGATAGACTTGAGGTTGGGGTACCACCAGGTGAAAGTGAAGAAGGAAGACATTCCGAAGACAGCTTTCCGGACTCAATATATGTAGTTTGAGTTCTTGGTGATGTCGTTTAAGTTAACACCAATGCCCCGGTGGTATTCATGAACCTGATGAATATGGTATTTCATCAATACTTGGATCAGTTTGTGGTAGTATTCATTAATGATATACTAATTTATTCGAAGACCCCGGAGGAGCATGAGAAGCACCTAAGGATAGTTCTGGAGACCCTCAGGAAGGAGAAGCTATATGGCAAGCTTTCAAAGTGTGAGTTCTTCCTTGATAAGGTTGAATTCCTTGGGCATGTGATTACAGGAGATGGGATCTCAGTGGACTCAAAAAAGATTTTAGAAGTTGAGTTATGGTCTACTCCAAGTTCAGTAGTGGAGATCAGGAATTTTTTTTGATTGGCCGACTATTATCGGAGATTTGTTCAGGATTTTTCCTGGATTGTGGAGCCGATGACTAGATTAATCAGGAAGGACGTGAAGTTCGTCTGGATAGAGGATTGTCTGTCTACTTTTGAGGAGCTGAAGAAGATGTTAACTACAACTCCAATAATGATATTGCCATCAGGGACAAGAAATTTGTTTAAATATAGTGATGCATCGGGTAGGGGTTTGGGTTGTGGGTTGTAGCAAAACGGGAAGGTGTTTGCCTATGCTTTCAGGCAATTATGCCCGCATGAGAAGAATTACCCAACCCATGACTTGGAGTTGGCAGTAGTTATTTTTGCTCTTAAACTGTGGAAACGATACTTTTATGGAGAGCGGGTAGAGATCTTTACAGATCACAAGATCTTAAAGTATGTGTTTACACAAAAAAGCTCAACATGAGGCAGCGACGATGGTTGGAGTTGATGAAGGACTTCGATATTGCATTACAGTACCATCTAGGAAAGGCCAAAGTAGTCGCGAATGCCTTGAGAAGGTATCCAATGGCTATGTATTTGACGAGGGACACACATTTATTGGCCGATCTTGATAGTTTGGGCATTGAGGAATTAGTTCCTAGAGTTGCAGCACAGATATGGGAACTTCAGGTAAAGTCAGAGTTGATAGACCAGATCAGAGCCGCACAGTTCGAGGATGAGTCTTTGAGGAGCATCAGAGAATAAGTCTAGATAGGGTTGGCAGAGGACTTCAGTATTTCAGATGAAGGATCATTGCGGCACGGTACCAGATTGTGTGTGCCGAGTGGAGCATTGTATGAGAAGATTCTTTAGGTGGTGCATCGATCTCAGTACTCTATGCATCTAGGTGCCAACAAGATGTATAGGGACAAGAGAGAGCATGTTTGGTGGTATGGTATGAAGCGGGAGGTAGCTAACTTCGTATCCAAATGTTTGGATTGCCAGTAGGTAAAGGCGGAGAGATAGAGGCCAGGTGGATTGCTTCAGCCTTTACCCATTCAAGAGTGTAAATGGGATCATGTGACAATGGACTTTGTTTCAGGACTTCCGTATTCTTCAGGAGGTAAAGATACAATTAGGGTCATCGTAGATAGGTTGAGCAAATTACCCCATTTTCTGCCATTCAAAGTGGGTACGTCTACGGAGAAGCTTACGGAGATGTATGTGCGTCAGATAGTCAAATTACGTGGAGTTTCGGTGAGCAAAGTTTTGAATCGGGATAGTCAATTCATGTTCCACTTCTGGAGGAGTTTGCTGGCAAGCTTGGGCACTCAGCTCTAGTTCAGTACCGCATATCACCCTCAGACAGACGGGCTATCCAGGATATGCTACACAACTGTGTTTTGGGTTTTGGATATTCTTAGGAGGATCATCTTCACTTGGTAGAGTTTTCTTGTAACAACAGCTACCAAGCCAATATCGAGATGTCTCCGTTTGAGGCATTATATAGATGGAGATGCCGCACTCTGTTATCATGGGATGATATTGGTGAGAGAGCTTTATTGGGACCAGAGATGGTCGTAGATGCAGCTGAGAAGGTGAAGCTCATCAGGGATAGACTTCGAGTGGCGTAGGACAGACAGTGGCATTGGGCCGATAGCCACCGGAGACCATTGGAGTTTGAGGTATAAATTTTGTTTTGCATTGCTTGTGATTGTTATTTTGTTAGGCGATTTAGTTTTCTTAAGGATTTCTCCAACACGAGGCATAATTCATTTTGGTGGAGGCCGAAAGATTAGTCCGCGATTCATCGTACCTTTCAGTATTCTTGAAAGGGTCGGTACAGTTGCCTACAGACGAGACTTACCACCTGTATTAGAGGGAGTGCATAATGTGTTCCACGTGTCACAACTAAGATGGTACATAGCAGAATCTAGTCATGTGTTGGATCACTCGAAGATCGAGGTGGGCCATACTCTTAGCTATCCAGAGAAGCCAGTTGAGATTCGGGATTGGAGAGAGAAGATGCTGAGGAACTAGACGATTTCTTTGGTGCGCGTCAAGTGGAGACATCACTCGCTAGGAGAGAGTACCTGGGAGCGAGAGACCGAGATGCACGAGCGATATCCATATCTATTTGAGCCGTGAGGTATAATTCTTTCTTGCTTGTATTGATTGCTTTTGGTAGTTAGTTTCTTCCTTAATTTCGAGGATAACTAAGGGTAGTTTCGTAATTTGATATAGGTATTTATATTTTTAGGATCATAATATTAAATGTTGTGCATGTTGTAAATATTATTTATTGTATTATTTATTTATTTTTTATTAGATGTTAGATTTATTTTGGACTTGTGTAGTGGACCTAACTAGTTTAGTTTAGATCCATGGACCAACATTTAATTCTAGTTTAGATTGAGCCCAATAGTAAGCCCATTCATTAGGATGATGAATTAAATAGTGAAACCAATTAAACTAGAACCTTTCCTCCTTAATTAATTTCTTTATGAGAGGCCCCAAGGGATATTTTGGACTTTCTATAGTAGATTGAAAGAGGGGCAAGGGCCAGCCACCATAGGGAGGAGAGAGACTCTCTCTTCTCCTTTGTCATTCCAAATCTAAATCTAGATTTTTTTACCTTCCAAATTCTTCATTCCCACACCAATCCCTACTCAAATTTATTTCCAATTCCTTCCATATTCTTTATTGGAGGCTATTAGAATAAGGATCTACAAGGAGGAAGCAAGAATCTACAAGGAGGAGTAAGGTTCTACAAGTTGGAGGCTACTTTCACTCAATTTGGAAATTTTATTAGAAATATATCTTCTAATAGGTACAATTTAGTTTTCTCTCTCTAATTAGACTCTAAATCTGTAATTTAATCATTAGAAACCACCCTATATGCTAAGGCTACACATCGGAATTGGAATTCGATTTTTATAAGGCCTATGGAGAAAGTTATGTGGTATTTTGTATCAATTTTGGGGGAATTCCAAGATTGGCATATCTTATATTTGTCAATTGGTCAATTAGACCAAATTGACATGTATTTGATTGTTTGTGACTAGTGTCGTATCCATAATTGGATACGTGTAGGCCGTATTCCGAAATTTGTCGATACGGGTTAATTTGGGGGGTTTTCTCCAATACGGGGATTTGAGCATGTCACATTTTAACACAGGCACGTAGTTGAGTAATTAGTTCTTTGTATTGTTCATAATTATTATTTTAGACTTGCCCGTGTCCTTTGGGATACGTTTGATTATGTGGTGGAGCCAGATCTCAAGCGTATCATAGAATGAGTGTGATACGGGTGCGGTACACTCCACGTGTTTGTTCATTGTACCTCAATTAAAGTTGACTTGGTAATATCTATTACAATGATATAATTATATGATTATATGATATATATGTGTATGTATATTTATGTGATGTCCATGTAGCATTTGGAACTGTTGGTGGCCATGAGATAGGAGAATGTATATGCACTTACTAGTATAGTAATTATGTAAATACTTAGTGATTATATATATATATATATATATATATATATACACTCATATATATATGTGTGTGTGTGTGTGTGTGTGTGTGTGTGTGAGTGAGTGTGTGTGTGTGAGTGCATATAGTGTGAGTGAGTATTGCATGTATGTGAGAGGGGGATCGGGCAACTACTGAACAGCAAGAACAACAAATAGCATGCATCAACAGCAACTGTAGGTATCAACTTCAGCAAGCAATGCAAGACAGCAACCTGCAGAGCACCTAAAGTAGCTGCAGCAGCTAGGGAGATATGCAGCCATTCACTACATCCACAGCAATGTGCAAGGGACAGTAGCAGATGCATGCAGCAAAGGGCAATACAGCAGAAGGCAAACCATCAGTTTGCAGCAACTGCTCAGCAATACAGCAGTATGTTACAGTAGTACCAGTTTGCAGTAAGAGGGATAGGCAGTAGCACCTAACAAAGCAACTTCAGCTAGCTGCAGAAATGTGCAGACAAGGCATTCACCACAGCATGAAGCATGCAACCGCAACTTCACTGTAGTAGTGCACAACAAGCCAGATGCAAGCACAACAGCAATAGCAAGCAGCATATTGTAGCAGCAGCAGCAACATTGAGCCAACTATAGCAGTAGCATAACAATAGCATGGCACAGCAAGATCAGGGGCAACAACTAGTTAAGGTAGAGGGTTAGCTAGTAGTTTATTAGAGGTTTAGTTAGTAGTTCATTAATAGTTTAGTAGTTAAGTACATTTTTAGGTAGTTTGTATTTATATGCATTATTATCTAATAGGTATATATATATATATATATATATATATATATATATATATATATATATATATATATATATACTTGTTAGACTAGTAGCTATATGTATATATGTATTGGTAGCTAGTAGTAAGTTAGTATAATAGTATTGTAGTAGTTTAGTTAATGTTAGTTATAGTTTAGTTTTGGGTAGTTAATTATCTACTAGAAATTGAATTACCTTGTAATACCAAGGTAATGCCATGGTATTGGGTGATACTCGAGGTATTGGTGTTTGAGTATCAAGATGGGTATGTAGGTGGTGAGATACACATTGGTTTAAAGCCAAGGTATCCACTTTGCATTAGCTAGCTAAGAGTACTATATGTATTGTCTTGTATATATATAAATTAGTATTTTTATATCTAAAAACTTGCGTATCCCATGATACGATGCTTGGTTTGTATCCTAGCATCTTAGCTTAGCTAGTGTGGCCTAGTTAAATAGTGTATGGACCTAATATCCCAGAGATGGACTCATACAACTTAGAAATAGCCAGTTTGACTAAGTTTGACTAGTTTGACCTAGAGTTGACCTAGTTTGACTATTTTGACTTAGAAATGCTTTATGACTAAGAATTAAAATAGTTTAACTTATCTTTATTCTAAATTCTTATATTGATGCAATGTACCATATATAGGTCTGTGTGACACCAGGTTGGGCATCGAGAGACACACCTTGCTCAGGACTTCAGGCGAATACATTTTTTTGTTAATTTTTAATTCATAATAGTATATGTATCTTATGTTCTAGAACTGTATACTTGATTCTGACACATTGGTTTCATGGACTGGTACTACATAGATCCTGTCACGAGATTATTTATATCGCGTGTATTGGGTATTGATTATTTATATTTTATGTTCACACACTGCTCGTATTCCGTATGCTTATATTCATGTACACATACTGCTCGTATTTAGTGTGCCCAAATTTATGTTTATGACGTATCGTGATTGGATCCATTGGTATTAGTTGGGGATGGGGGAGTAGGAGTTGAATATGTGATCAAAGCCCCAGTATATTCGTGTACACATCGATTACATACCACACTTATAATCGAGTTACCTTATTGTAATCGTGTTTAACCTAAACTGATCATATAATGAACTTGTATTCTGAGGAACATTAGTTAGATTTCAGTTATTTTTTTATATTACAGATATTCATATTTCTTGTTCTTCATTCCAGTACAGTACCTGTTCACTCTAGTTTATTTCATTCAGATATTTAGTTATCTTGTATTCTTTTCTATTATCTGTTTTATATGCTCGATTATGTATTTGAAACTGCTTTCTGAGGTATGTACTTTGCTCCAATCCTGACTGGATATATTTTTACATATGATTGGCTAATATATCAGTGTCCTACATTCTACGGGTCGTAGGAGGGCATACCATTAGAGAATACTCCTATAGACCAGGAGGGCTTAGTTCCAGATCCTGAGGAGGTTTAGTTTAGTTTATTTTGGGGGACTTATATTATACTATTATTGAGATTCATGGCATGTATATTATTTCAGACTTGTGGATTGTACTTGATTATTTCTTCGTTATTCCATTTGTGCTTTATCTTCCATAGTTTGCATTGTGATTGAGTATAGTTACATTTGTGAGATACCATATTGTTCCTCCGTTTGGAGTTGAGATGATTGACAGGTATAATATATATATTGTTGAGATGTTAGTTAGACTTGACCCAGACAGTATTCTACCGTTGATGCTGCAACATAGGCTGGATGTACCCAAGTACTCGTGCCCGAATATCCGGGTGCGGGTCGTAACAGTAGTGATAATTTGGATTGGGTACCTGCAGTAAGGTAGGGGCATTCACTGATTATATTAGGAGGAACGTATGATGTAAACTCCCTCACCCAAAATTAGGCCTACTTGGCTTAGATAGTAAAACTAGGGCTAGTTTGAACCCAATTAGAAATAGAATACGACATTTGATTTAACTATACAATATTTATATCGCTTAGTGCACCTTATCGTTGCTTCGATAATTAGAGCACTGCTCTAGCTGTTGCCTTCCAACCGATTTCACAACCTTGTCCTAGACGTGCCCGCCTACCATTCTGAACTTTGTGTAACTTATAATTATGCTCTCTTGTGCTACATTTTGGTCGCATAACATTCGTCGCAAACGTTAGTATTTAATTCTAAATAAAAATAAACTTTGTACCCTTGTGCGTTCCAATCGAAATTGGAGACACAATCTTGACCCATTTTGCAACCCGAATTTTGTTAATATTCTACTCTGAGCCCTCTTTGTCCCTGACACTTGTGTCCCACATAATTTTATCCTCATGTACTTCTAATTAATTCTAGAACACCTTGCGCATTAAATTTAATTAATTTAAATCCAATTTCCATCTTTGTGTAATTTTTTAATTATTGGGCACTTTTAGGCAAAAGTGCATTGAGGTGTCCACACTATTGGACAATACATGAAGAAACCCATGTTTCCCCTTCATACGAATTTTCCTATAATTTTCAAAATATGCAACGCGCAACATCGCCCCCTTTATTTTAAACCTATCCTTGCATTTAAACAATGCAATTATAGCCTTCTAAACACCCCCATATAAGGCCAAGCCCACTCCAAGAGGTGTTGAGCAAGCCCAACTTTTCTAGGTCAAATTCTACATGTATAAATACACCACCTCCTTTCTTTTTCTTATTTTTCCCACATCAAAGCAACCCAAACCTAATTTCAGCCGATTCTCCCTATTTACCTTCTTCTTCCTTCCTTCTTCCCTGTCAACACCCCCTGGCCGGAGCCAACCCCGACTTCACCGAAGCCTTGACCGGATCCTGCCTCTCATCCATCTCGCTGAACCTAGCCAACTCCTCCTCGCTAGAAGCTACGGCTAAACCTCGACTGAACCGCTGCATCCCGCGCCTGACCGGAGCAAATCCACTGCCAAGCCGCTGTGCTCCGCCTGCCTCGACCTCCCTCTCCAGTATCATCACCACCTCGTCTCCTCATCCCAATCGACCTCCACCCTCTTTCTTCTCCCTAACAACAGCAACAACCACCACTATTTCCATCATAACCCCGACGCCGGCCTCCTCTACCTCGATCTCCTACCTGAGCTCCTCCTCGACAAGTCCGGCCATCCTTCCAGTGCAACCCTCCGAGCCAACTCTGGCCAACCTCCATTACCACCACCACCATTACCAGTATGATCACCACCACTCCTCCATGAACTCCTCCTCCTTCCTCTCCCTGTTCGATCCCCCTGGACGGACTCCGGCAGGAAACCTCCGGCCAGCAACGACTCTATCAACCTATGAATATCATCACCATCAACCTGCAATCATCATCATCATCTTCCATCATCTTCATAATCATCACCATTATCATCATCATTGTCACCCTCGTCGCCATTATCATCATCATCACCTCCATCGTAACCCTCATCGTCATTATTGACATCGTCGTCATCATTACCATCGCCATCGTCGTCATTGTCAACCTCATCGCCGTCACCGTCATTCCCGTGCGCGTGCCCCGAGAGGACCGATTGGATTATCTATGCGACTTCAGGAGTAGATTATTGACACTACGTAGCTTCCTTACCAAGCAAGTATACCTTGCCTTGCTGTACTGTTTAAATTATGTTATTGGTTGCATGATTATATTATATAATTGTGCACGTCCGAGAGAGACTCAGGTGCACTCAACGAAGGCATTGACGTTAGAACTTATGTCTGACCTAGTGTCTAGTAGACCCACCTAAAGTTGTGGAGTTATCGGTATGACTCCCCAGGCCTTGACACATTTCTTACACGTGTTGTGAGTCTCATGTAGGGCACGGACTTGCGGATGCGGTTGGCCACCTGTACGTGTAGGTCGTGCGACGGATAGGGTATAACTGCTAATAGTGATGCATGTTAGAAGACTTAGTAGTTATTAGTAGTCGGAGCATAATCTATTATAGTACGAAGGTCCAATCCTTGTCCTTGTTTGGTTGTGAGGTTGGACTATTGTTCTAACGATAAACTATGAGCCAGAGTTACGACACCGATACTTGCACTCCGTCTTGGTGTAGTAGCTACAGCGTGTTGTGGATACAACATGCTTAGATCATTGGGCGGGGAAGACAATTAGTAGGCATATGGGACAGACATTTGGTTGCCGTATTTTAGAGTAAACGGCGGGGCCGTGAGCTTCACTGTTACCCGGTTATGGGCCAGTGTTACCCGGTTATAGGCCAGTGTTATCCGGTTATGGGCGTATATGCTTGTCGATACATCCGGCAGAGGTTACTAGCTGCGCGCTATCATGATCGGTGATGTAGTTAGCATATACTCCTGGCATCCAGTTTACAGCTAATGCCAGGTACTTAGCCTCTGGCTCGACGCTATGCTTTATACCTTTCACCTACCCATACGTAACAAAGTTGTCTTCAAAGTATATTTTACTTAGCTGGTTAGATCATCCTTGAGTTTTTACAGTATTTAGTTTATGACATGCTTCTATGTATCTTGTTATGTCCCTATGAGGACCTAGTCCCTTTCCAGGTATAGATGTTCATGAGTATTCGCAGGAGCTCAGATCCGGACTTGCTACGTATATTTCGAGGAGATCTTCTCTTCGAGCTTCGTGATTGTTAGATGTTGCACTTATATTATATTTATCTTGTTTATTCTATATTCTAGCTCGGTAGTAGATTTGTTTCCATCCTACTACCATCATTAGATACTTTATATTGAGATCTAGCTACATAGTTATTGGTTATTTATTTATTCATTAATTTCTGTGGATGAGATTTAGATTATACCCTGTGACTAGTGATAGTTTTACCACTTGTGAATTATTATTCATTATACAGCGTACGCATGTGTTATGGTTTCCATATATTTGGAGTTGCCATATACATGCGGCTGACATGCTTACGTGTCCTAGTCCTACGTATTTTGGTACTGGGGTATGACATATGCATGTATTATTGTAGGATGATCTACAATTAATGAATGATTGGTAGTACCAGTCTAAGTACATATTTTGAGAGGCAAATATGTGTGTTGTGTTCATATAGCAGAGGGTAGTTGAGTGGTTGCTGTGTCATAAAGAGGAGAGACTCGAGCAGCAAATTAGGATTTTATTAGCAGCAATTAAGACAATAATGTGTTTAGTAATTAGAGTAAAGGAGAGAAGAGCAGTATCAGTAGCAGTGGAGTGATGATCACGAGTGTCTGTATCAATAAAATAGTTAAATGCACTAGTATGCAGTGCACTGGTGCACTACACTGATGGTGAGTCCAGATTGATAGTGGCCAGTGTACCTTACTTGCTTAACTGCACAGGGTTGGGTGTAATATTAATAGAGTGTGAGGTCAGTCCAGTTTAGGACTGTACATAGTTGATTTAGCCTGAAGACAATCAATAGAGATGAGTGTTGAGTTACCCTAGATTTGTGTTGTTAGGAGGGTGAGGCTTAGACAAATATGTTAATGTTAGTAGGTTAAGAGATAAGATAGGGTGCCAGGTTGGGTGTATGGGTATCCTAGTGTCTTAATACCCTCATAAGGATACTGAGTGGCAGTTTGGGTCAGAGCTAAGTATGAGGTTGGGCTTAAGTAGTAGTTATGTATATAGCATCAGGTTATCATGAGACCATGTATTAGTCTAGGTATTTGTCAGGTAAGTGTTAGGTAGTGATGATAAGTAAATGTAGGGAGTTGTGATACCAAGGTATCATATGACAATAAAGTAATCTAGTCGAGCTAAGGTATTTGGTATTACCATGAATTATTATCTAGGTATGAGTTATAGACTAAATTACTAGAAGTTATATTGTAATGGAGTCATATATATAATATATGATATATAATATAGAGTAATGGTTAGTATTGATTAATATAGCTAGTATTTATAGTATTAGCTAATATACCTTAGATAACAATAAGGTATTGATTAGTATGACCTAGTATGCTTAGAATACCATAGTATTAGCTATTATAGGTTGTTTATTAAGGTAATGACTAGTTTTGACCTAGAAGACCTACTTTAGAAAGTTATTGACCTAGTTTGACTAGTGTGGCCTAGTCTTGACCTAGAAAATCAGTTTTATCTTATTTAAACTTGTTATTACTTTATTACACCCAATAACATAGAATTTTATATATAGGTTAGTGTGACACCAGTTCGGACAATAATTTGCATTATTTGCTCAAGACCACAGGAGAGTATATTCTCTGATAGTTTATAGTACCTGATATCTACTATGATTGTGATCTATAGCATTATTTTACCTGATTTCTCGATACTATGGATACACAGATTAGTATTATATGGATTCACTCTCTTGTGACACGTGCGTCATACTTGTTTGGCCTCTACTTCAGGACTCTTTACTGGCATCACATCAGGACTCACTTGCTGGCATTACTTACTTTAATCTGGCTAGCCTCGTACTTAATTTGCGTATCGGAACTTGGATTCATTTATACTAGTCAGACGGAGAAATATTTGAGTAGACCTGTAAAAATTTCCAAAATCTGGAATCAACCCCTTCTGGTCTAATCTGGAATGATATCAGTTGAACACCTCACGTGAGATGAGTCGTATTTCTCTTAGCCGTTTACATCTCGAAAGCGGTATTTTAAAACATACTATTTTAGTTACATCCTTGCTGGCTTCAAATTATACTTGATGGACACATCATATATGTCTTAGTTGTAGCTCTCATTATTTACTATCTTTATTATCATACTCTCTTGGTCGTCATATTTACTTTTTCTTGATCTTTTGTCGTTGCTCTATTTTATTTGGTTTATGCGACCAATTGCAACAAGTGCTTGTCAAAAAGCTTTTGTAACCAACCGTATAGGGGATTTGGGTTTATTATTAGGAATTTTAGGCTTTTATTGGACCTAGATTAATTTTCTTTTCTTTCTCATCATGTATTACTTACTATAACTGTTTTATAGTCTTTATCAATTAATTGGAACTGCTATTAGGTTGTACTTTGCTCCAATCGTGACTAGATAATATTTTTTAGATAATTTCTTAGAGGACTTATGTTCCATATATTATGGACCATAGGAGGTTGATGGTGCAAATGAACCCAGTAGCTCATAAGTGCTTGCCGAATGGCCTAGCCGGAATCACTAGTTATCCTAGTTAGATCTTATTTAGAATTTTTGGTACCATATTTGTTTTCGGCTTATATTTGAGACTTGGATATTGTTGTTGTATTTGGATGTCGTTGATGTTTAGAATTTATAGTTATGTTAGACTTCTTTGATATCTTATCGTGCTTTAGATTTGTGATTGAGTATTTATCTTTATTATCATATTGTCCTCCTTCTTGGAGTTGAGATATCATTGATAGGTTATATATTACTGTGTGAGATTGATATTAGTTACCTAGACAGCATTTTATCACTGATGTTGTGGCGTAGGCTGGACGTACTCACGTACTCGTGCCCCTTTACTGGGTGTTGGTCGTGATAACCCATGAGTAGAGTTATTCTAAATGAGCTAAGAGGTGAGACACCAAATACTTCAGTACCAATAATAGAAGAGGAAGAACCACATATAAGTGCACAACGTGTCACAAATGTTTCACCAAAACCTAAAGTGCCTCACCGTAGTATTAGGGTTATGGTACAACCTGACAGATTCATGTTCTTGGAAGTATTACCAGACTTCGTCCCTGAGGAACAATATTCTGATTCCTGAACCTATAATGAAGCACTCCAAGGAAAAGATATAGAATCATGGAAAAAGATAATAATATCAGAAATATAATCTATGGATTCTAATCAGGTTTGGGAGTTTGTAAAGCCACCCACTGGTGTGAAAACCATTAGATTCAAGTGGGTCTACAAGAAAAAAAAGTATGGTAAGGTTGAAACCCACTCAAGTCCCTCGGCAATCACCCCTGGTAAGCACTATCAAGCCGGAGAGATATGATCCTTGGGCTCTGCTACTAAATCTGCCTAAATAAAATAGAGGGATCAACCCCTAATAGAAGTCCTAGACTCATTAAACGTTAAATTACATTTCTGAAAACCAAGAGTACTTGATGACTCCAATTCTCTTGAAACATCTGCTGACTTGAAGACACCTTTTTTTCTTGACGACAAATGTCCAAAGATAAATAGATCTAGAAATCTGAATACCTTTTGGGGTCTTTGGATAAGTCATAGGTGGTTCAGATAAATCTTCTAGTATTACGTCGTCTTTGGCTCATCATCATTTCGTTATAGCATATGTCCATGCTGATCTTGCTTATTGCTTTCTACACATACATTTTAGACGAACAAAGCAATATACAAAATCAAATATTATAACATTAATGCATATCTGGACAATGTTGAGTTTAAGTAGAAGTTACTATAGTGATTGATCAACTATCATAATGTTAAACTTAATCGATTAGCCATATTCAAAAACACAATATAAACATTGGGCCAACAATCTCCCCATTTTTTATTATGGCAAATCAGTTAAGTTTTAGACAAATTTAATCGATACATTTATCAAAAACAATAATAAAAAATCATTATACATAATTTCTTAAACATATACTTACATACTTAAACTTACTTCTTCCCCCCATTGACATGTTCAAAAAGAAGCTCCCCCGTAATAGGAGATATTACCTAAGCTTCTACATGTGCATAAGCTTCCCCATAGTACATGAGTCTTTTGGCGAATATGCACATATTTAACATAATTTTTTGGTCAAAAATAGCTAGTTTATGGCTCTCCGCAAACGAAGAATATATCATAAAGAAAATATGAGTGACATAAAGCATATAACTTGATCATGTATTAAATGAAGAGTAAGTTGCTAAAATGTCAACATAAGAAATCACGTAGAATAATTACTTACATATCATAACATATACTTACCAAATAAAGGTAACTAGATGCAGACATATTAAGTACATTGCATAAACATTGGGAAACAATAATGCAAAAGACAATTTTTAAATATCCAAACAAAGATATAACTCAAATAAATCTCAAAAGTTAGGATACATGCATGGAAGGATTTAAACATTTCAAAAATCATGTAGTAGAAAAGAAAATAAGCATATAATTGCAACTAGCCAAAGTTTAAACTCAAATTTAAACTAAGTGACATAGTTCAAAAATAATTAGAAATACCCAAAATAGTGCTTACTAAAAGTCATAGTGTCACAGTCTGTTCTAAAAGTTGTCAACTTTAAATTCAAGGAGTAGGGATCAGATTCACTATTGTATTCTAAAAATAATTGTAAATAGACATTAACAAATCATTATTCAATAAAGTGTTGATCATCTTGGGTTAGTTGTAAGGCCCGGATCCTAGCTAGCGGTAGTCCGAAGACACTAAAGTACCGTATCACTGAGGCTATTTACGCATTTATGATAGAAGGACCCTTTCTGCTTATAACCAAAAGTAATCTCAACTTTAAAGAACTTAGATTTAATAGGTATATATGCTAATTATAACATCAAAAACCATAATCAGAATTCTTGATGAATAAAGTTCACTCAAAGATATAAAACATGCATATACAATTGTGTCATATTAAAGTAAATGACTCCATTGTGTGAACTAATCAATAACTAGTCATGAATTAAAAGATAATTAAACTAATCATTATTGTTTCATATATCTCATATTGATTTAAAAATAAATACCAACTAAAGGACATCAATAAGAGATAGTAGCAAATATTGATTAAAATATGTTAGATTCTATAATTATAGACATTTAAGAAGAATCAAATAGCACGTTACCAAAGTGGTTCTAGTAGCAATATTTATGTTGGTGCAATTACTTGGAAGATGAACTTTGTATCTTTGCAATCACCAACGTTGTCCTTGATACTAAATCCCGACGCAAAGCGTTCTACCTACATCATTCGGCAGAGACTTTGGTATCCAAGATTTGGATCCATATTTGTTAGCTTTGGGAACCCATTTATACATACTTATATCAACTAATTTTCTAGCCTTGCATTGATGTAAAATATGTCCTTTGAAATAACAATAATGACATGTAGCATAGGCATTTGTGTTTGGTGTAAAAGGATAGACAAGAGTATATGAAGTGGTGTGACATGTCTTGAATGGATATTTGTAATAAAATGCATAATTATGTGAAGTATGTTGTGTTCTACGTATATGATAGTGTGGAGCATTTGGTTTGCTTGCTGGTGTCTTGTTGTGAGTGGTCTTTTGTTTATCCATATGTCTCGTGTTAGACTGAGTAGTAGGTTATAAGACCTGCTTTCCCAAACGAATCTCTAAATTTTTAGAGGTGGTATATAAATCATCATATTTAACAGTAAGAGCATCAATTCTAAGAGAAACAATAGAATACTTCTTCCTATCTTGTTCTAAGTCCTCCTTATGTTTAGTATTTTCTTGATTACTTTTACCAAAGGAGTCAAGTGCTTCTTGTAAGCTAAGCTTAAGTTTGGAGATATAAACAGAAACGTCAGAAGAGGAATAGTCTCTATCTTCATTTAGTAGACAAGTAAACTTTTTATTCTCAAGCTGATAAGACTTTATATCATTTCTTACTTGCTTATACTTATTTCTAAGCTTCTTATAATCTTCAAATAAATTATTGAAAGTATCATATAACTCATCATTAAAATAACTCTTCAGATAAAGGATTATCTTTTACGTCGTTGGTTAATGCCGATAAACATACATTTGTAGCATGTCGATGACTTTCTTCTTTCGAATTACTAGTTTCACTTTCACATCAGATGCTTGTATTTGCATATTTGCTGGACGAAGATCCTCCTTTGTTTGATTGTTCATATTGATTCTCACTTTTTGATTTGGTGCAAACTTTCATCATGTGGTCTGGCCTTTTACAGCTCTAGCAAATTAGTTCTTCTTTAAGATCTTTCTTTTTCGGTTTGATTTCATAAAATTCAAGAATCGTTTGACGAAGATCTTAGAAATTTGGACCAGATACTCATTGTCTGAATCATCGTTGATTTCTTCATCTTCAGAGGCATGGTCAATGGATCTTTTATGATGCGCCTTTAATGCGATGTCCTTCTCTTTTGGAGTTGACTCTTCAAATTCTTCGAGGTCTAGCTCGTGAGTCATCAGCTTTCCCATTAGTGTCTCAAGAGTCATACGGTGAGGTCATTCCCTTCAATGATTGCAGTGGCCTTGGAATTCTAATTCTTAGTAAGTCCTCTGAGTACTTTGTGAATCTTTGTATGGTTGTTGTACTCATTGCCAAGAGAGGAAAAAGGGTTGACGATGTCGAAGAATCTTGTAAACATTTTAGTAATCTTCTAGATCTGCTTCTGTCACGACCCACACCCAGTGTAAGGGTATAAGTCGGAAACAACGCCCAGCCTACGCCACAGAATCGGCGGTAGAACGTTGTCTAGATAATCTATCTAACAATATAATGAACCACCAATAATGATAGTATACTCAATCACAGAACTAAGATAGAAATGAGCACGAATCAGATAAAGAATAGAATAGTCACAATATAACTCATGAGTCTAAATAATACATCAATGAGTCAGAAGAAATACAGAAATAAGCTGGAGACAAAAGTACAAAAGAATACTATGAAGCTACAACTCATGGGTCAACTGTCTCAGTTGGGATAAGTTCTCTTGAGCCAGGGTCTCAGAATCTAAACCCACAATATCCTGGAGTCCTTAATAGGTAGGGTACCACTCCTCAATTTCATCTGGAAAAATATATCCAGTCAGGAAAGGAGCAGAGTACATCTCTAACAGCAGTTTTAATTAATGATAAAAACTATGTAACAGTAAATAGCTGTGGATAAACAAGATGCACAATAGATATAAGAGATATATATACAATAAGGAAATACTGGAATAAATACAATAATGAACAATATGCCAATGAAACAAGAATACTAATGTCTAAGTGTGTGAGTACTAGCTTAACATGTGATTGGCTTGGGCAAGATGCAATGCGGCTTGGCTAATCATATGTGCAGTGTATGATCAACACTCTTCAGTAATCAGTACTTGATACAATAGGGATATTAATCACATATCTATACTAATACTCCCTATCCCCGACTGGTATAATAGATCCAACCATGGTATGCTATGGCACGAGATTCCCCAAGAAGATAACGACTCTTCCCGAGAATCGGTGTCTATACATGTACAAGATAACCAATAAAATAATACTTGCACCATATACCAAGGAACATAGAGGATATCATAAATGGATATACCAATCCGTGTAACCATAGTGTCAAGAGAACATGGATATCTACACTAGATATAATGAACATATAGGATATCATAAATGAGAAACTATCAAGGAAGTACTCGTCTGAAGTCCAAAGAATAGTCTCACAGATGTCTGACTCGGTGCCTCGAAGACCTAGATATAGAATACAACATTAATACAAGGTCCCGAAAAGAGAATTAGTTAAACTAGTCAACTTCTAGGTCAATAAGTCAATTTTAAGTCAAAAGTCAACTATGGTCAACTCTAAGTCAACTATGGTCAACTATGGTCAACTATGGTCAAACCAAGGTCAACTTTTTATTTCTAGGTTACACAAGTCTAACACAAAAATCTTGGGTCAAGATATTAAAATCTAAGTCATAAAACCTACATCTTAAAATATTAGGATACCGTATCTCCAGATACGTAAATTCCAAGGTAAACATCATAATACATATATATCAAACAATTATGTATAATAATATAGAATATTAATTACATCATCAAATAGGTACCGTGGTTTTGAACCAACTTGGTATCCCAACAAAAATAACAATCTTGATACCCAAACCCCGTATCCTGAGTATCCCACTTACCTTACTTTCCACAAGGTAAAACTCAATACCTCGATATACTAATACCCTCATATATAATATATAAATATATACTAATATTATACAAATAAGAAATATAGCAATAATAGTATATTATCTCAATATTAATACATATATATGTACATATATATATAAATATAGTATATAAACACATATATATAATAATCTGCCTAACTGTCGCTGAAAACAGTATTGAAAAACACTGATACGCTGAAACCAAGCTTTTAGTGAAAGTTCTGGCTGTCACTGAAGCAGTCGTCGCTACTGCTGTTTGGAATCTGCACTACTGCTGCTATTTTGGTGACGGTTTACAACCGTCACCATTCTCGCCATCGCGGCTGCTGCATTAAGTTTCCCGCTGCTGCTGTATTAATAACAGCGGCTGCTGTCATTAATAGCCCGCCACTGCTACAGCGGCTGTTGCTATATTAATGACAGCGGCTGCTGTCATTAATAGCCCCGTCGCTAAAAACCTAAAAAATATATATTTAATATATATAAAACATATATATATATATATATATATATATATATATATATATATATATAATAACTATACATCCCTCTCCTATTATTATGTACATATTTAATATAGCAACAACACATACATACAACATATATAATAAATATACATCTATACATATATATAAATAATCATATAATAACTATAAATAATCTAATTACTTAATTAAACATACACATATATTTTACAACAACATATTCATATATTTATATCCCTGACATATATTATAACATATATACTAATGCATGTAGAAGAAAGCTACATAATCTATATATTCTATTAGTACATATATAGTACATAGATCTATGCTATAATAAATACACCATAATAAATATATAATATATATATATATATATATACATACACAATTATGATTCAAGAATTAAAGCACAATTAATTAGATCTACATAAATACACAACAAATGGAGTGTATCACACCGTATCCCACTAGATCTAGGATACGCATATGACACGAGTCTACCACACATCCAATTGCACCCCAAAGGACACAAACAAGTCACATATAATATTTATGAACAAAACAAAGTATCAAATGTAGATCTACGTATCCGTGTCAAAATACGACATGTACAAAGTCCCGTGTCAGAGGAAAAACCCCCAAAACAATACGTATCACCAAATTGTTGGGGTACGACCTACACGTACCCAATTGTAGATACGACACTAGCCCCAAACACATAAACATATGCCAAATTGATCTATAGGATCAATTGACACACACAACAAAAGTTATTTTTGAAATTCTCCCAAAATTGACACAAAAAGCACCATAACTTTCTCAATAGGCCTCCTATGAACACAAAACCAAATCCTATGGGTAGTATATGCATATGGGTTAATTTTCCATGATTAAATCTCAGATTTAGAATCTATTTTAAGGTGAAAAACTGAATTATACCTATTGGGAGATGGATTCCCAGTGAAACCTCCATTTGAGATAAAATTACCTCCAAATTGTAGATCCTTGCTCCTCTTTATAGATCCTTGCTTCCTCCTTCTAGATCCTTGCTTCTCAAGTCTCTAATGGTGATTTGGAAAGGAATTGGAATGAATTTGTTAGAAAAATAAAATGGGAATAAAGGAAATTTGGTAGTGGGAAATTCTAGATCTAGATTTGGAATGAAAAAGATGAGAGAGAATTTTCTCCCTCTACTTATATAAGCCGGCCCCTATTTTCCCTCCCTCAAGTTATCATGTAATGTCCAGTATACCCCTTGGGGCCTCTCATGAAGAAATAATTAAGGAAGGAAGCTTTTAGTCTAATGATTTAATTAATTTAATCAATCTCCTTAACAATGGGCTTTCTAAATGGGCTAAGTCTAACTAATTAATTCATGTTGGTCCATGGGTCCAAACTAAACTAGTTAGGTCCACTAATACAAGTCCAAAATAAATAAATAACATCTAATAATAATTAAATAATACAACAAATAATTATTTATCAAGCACAATATTTAAGTAAATAGGAAATTACTAAAATACCCATTCCTAGAAAATGTGCTAGTGACAAGTCTACCCTCCTTAAAAAAAATTCGTCCTCAAAATTCAAAGACGAAAACTACCCCCAGAAAATAACAGAACAGAACTAAAGAATCATAACTAACTATGGAAGAACATAACAATGAACAGAACATAACTAGGAAATAACATACCTCAAAGTACAAACAAATATGGATAACGCTCTCGCATTTCATCCTCTCTCTCCCAGGTAGACTCTCCTGGAGAGTGATGCCTCCATGTGACGCGCTCCAAAGGAATAGTCTGGTTCCTCAGCACCTTCTCTCTCTGATCCAAAATCTTAACTGGCTGTTCTGAATAGCTAAAAGTAGAGCCCACCTCTATCTCCGAGTGATCCAATACATGACTAGGATCTGCCACGTATCGTCTCTACTGCGACACAAGAAACACGTTGTGCACTCCCTCCAATACAGGTGGCAAGTCTAGTCTATAAGCAACTACACCGACCCTCTCTAGAATAGTGAAAGGTCCAATGAATCGCGGACTAAGCTTTCCGCCTTCATCGAAACGAATCGTGCCTCATGTCGGAGAAATCCTCAGAAACACGAAACCACCCTCCTCGAACTCTAAAGGTCTCCGATGGCTATCGGCCCAATGCCGTTGTCTGTCCTGCGCCACTCGAAGTCTATCTCTGATCAATTGAACCTTCTTTGCTACATCCACAACCATCTCTGGCCCAAGCAAAACTCTCTCTCCAACATCGTCCCAAGACAAAGGAGTACGACACCTCCGACCGTATAGAGCTTCAAAAGGTGACATCTCTATACTGGCCTTGTAACTGTTGTTGTAAGCAAACTCTACCAAATAGAGATCGTCCTCCCAAGAACCCCCAAAATCTAGTACACAAGTGCGCAACATATCCTCGAGAGTCTGAATAGTCCTCTCTAACTGCCCATCTGTCTGGGGATGATATGCAGTACTGAACTTAAGCTGAGTACCCAACTCTCCTACAAACTCCTCCTGAAATAAGATATGAAATGACTATCCCGATCCGAGACTATGCTGACGGGAACTCCATGTATCCTAACGATCTGCCTCACATACATCTCTGCCAGTTTCTCCGTAGACAATCCCACCTTGAAAGGCAAGAAGTGGGCCGACTTGGTCAACCTATCAACGATGACCCAAATCGCATCTTTCCCTCCTGGAGATCGTGGAAGTCCGGACACAAAATCCATAGTAATGTGTTCCTACTTCCACTCTGAAATGGGTAATGGCTGAAGTAAACCTCCTGGCCTCTGCCTCTCGGCTTTCACCTGCTGGCACACTAAGCATCTGGATACAAACTGTGCTACTTCCCTCTTCATGCCATACCACCACACACTCTCTCGCATATCCTGATATATCTTGTTAGCACCTGGATGCATGGAATACTGAGAGCGATGCACTTCCTGTAATACCTCCTCACGCAGCTCCCCTTTAGGTACACATAATCTATCTTTATGCCTCAAAGATCCATCCTTAGCAATAGTAAAATCATCCTTTAATCCTGCTCTCACCTGAGCTCTGATACTCCTCAGCGATACATCCTCATACTGTCCTTCTTTGATTCTATCCATCAAATCTGAATGTATCTGTAATCCCCACATAAGCATAACACCACCAGGAATAATTACCTCAATGCCCAAGCTCTCAAAGTCCTCCAATAAATATCTGTAAACTCCCTCACCCAAAATAGGTATTTTATGTATATTTTATTTTATTATATTTATTATATATGTTGAATTTATTTAGAATATGCTCTTAGTTAATTAGAAAATAAATTTCTTGATATATTTACTTATATAAATATTCATTTAGAATTATTTTAGGATATTTTAGATTTTTGGAGATTTTTCTAGAATTTTTGGTAATTAAAACTTAGAAAACATAAATTTCTAGGACTTCTATGATTTACTATACGACCATACTTGCATGTCATTTCTACAAAATATTTATTTTAGTTTAAAATATTTAATTATATTTTTTTATAATTTATTTAGAATTTTAAGAAATTTATTTAGATTTTAAAATTATTTAGGATTTATTTGGATATATATAGTCTTAATATTAGATAGATACTAATTTAGTGTTAATAGATATTAATAAGATTTTATAAATTATTTGTATTATCTTTAATTATATTTAAGATTATAAATTATTGAGATAAATTCAAAATCTATTTTAAATTAATTCAAATCCTGAACCTACTAGGAAATCAACTTCATGCATATCCTATCCTTATTTAAATTCATCATAATCCTATCCAAATTAACCAATCCTATTCGTATTTAATTAAGTAGTGTCCACTATTATAAATACCTCATCCTTCATATTTTTTTTCCCAAATTTCTCTCTTTTTCGTCCAAAAAATAGTCAAAATTCGTCATAAATTCAGCCTCATTTTCTACTAGTTATGACGAATTAAAAAGACGATATCTCCTAGCTCCGGACTCCAAACACGCTCCAATTTTTTTTGTTAGAACGATAAAGAGGTTAGATTTCTGATAATATAAATTGTTTTTCTAAATTATTAGTATTAACTTCTGAAAAATTCGTAGAGCACAGCATGTCCAAAAATAGATATATTTCGATGTTTTCACGATTCCGGGAGAACCAGGAATCAGAATCATGAACCGTTTAAAGTTTCGGAAAGCTAATGTCGAGATCATCGACATATATTTTTCCCAGAAATTATTTCGAAGTATTTACATACTGTTAATTCTGTAGAACTTCTAGATTAGAATTTAATCATCGGTGCACAATACAAAATTTGTATGTGCCATAATTCCCAAACGAATTTGAATTCAGATGAGCCCTAAATTTTAGTATATTTTGATGCTGAAATCTACAGGAAATCATGCATGAAAGTCGAGTTTGTATTGGTTGACTTTTTGGTCAACAGATCGCCTCGATTTGCGTGCCATGAGTCTCGAGCTGATAAAATTTAGTTTCTTTGGACAAAATTTAGGAATTAACATAAAAATCAGAATAATAAGATTAAAATAGAATTTTAGAGTAATTATTCCAGAATTAAATAAATTAAAATAAATTAATGGTTATATTATTATATAATTATATGAATATATATGTAAGTAAATGCTAATTGATAATTATGACTAAATATTCAGACTGTATGACCCTAGGACATCGTGGACTATCACATACTTACCTTGACCATGTTGACCCTAAGAACTTGTGAATTTGTCTGCCTTGCGTACACTAACGTACTGGCATAGACACCTGTCAGTTGATTGACTGATTTCGTACAGTACTTGAAGACGCGACACCCGCGTAATTCAATGCATAATTGACCGTGTTAGATGACTAGTGTTACCCCTAGTATACCCCCTGATTCCAGTGTAAATGTGGTTGAGTATGTGCTAGTGTAATGACTAATGATTCTATTATATTATATTTATGTGTACATAGGATATTGGATTGTTCTGCGCGATTTCTGGAGCAGGTTATTGGTACATTGCAGCTTCTTTGTCAGGCAAGTATACTTTGCCATTGTACTGTTATTTATATTCCATATGTTGCATGCATCTTTATTTTCTGTCTTTAGTTCATATATTTTAACTGTTATATAAAATGCGAGCGACGGTGACGTCGCGATATGTTTTTATTTATGTATTGCATTGACCTTGTTCATGAGACTACCCCATTATCATATAGCACCATTAGGTTCATTGGCCGTGACACAGTGGTTACACGAGTATGAGTCTCATATAGATCACGGACTGCGTGACAGGTCTGGCCTCCTGTACGTATGGGCCGTGCGTTAGGAATAGCTGCTGTTAGAAACTTTGCATGCTAGTAGACTTGGCAGTTATTAGAGGTGTTATTGTGTCATGGATGTGACATACTTAGAGCATGGGGTGGAGAGAACAACAAGTACCGCATTTGAGCTCCTTTACACTTTTTCTGTGACGCCCGAATTCTCCGCTGGAGATACGGGTGGTGATGACCCATATATATACATTGGCGGGCCTCCGCCGTTCAAAAGACGACGTGCCTTTGGGCCCCTGGATCTTTAAAAGAGAACCATGCCAAATCCCAGTTTTCATCCAGATAGCTCACTTGTGGGGAAAGTTGTTCTTAACTGCATTCACTTTATTGGCATGTGTTTAAGTATCTTGTTATGTCCCTCTGAGGACCTGGTCCGCTGCCAGGTGTATCTTTTCTTGAGTATTTGCAGGAGCGCAGATTTGGATGGTTACATGTGATCCGAGGATGTCTTCTCTTCGAGCTGTGATGGATAGCTGGTATTCTTATATTGTGTTGTGGTGTTGTACTCATATTGTATTTGCTCTTATATTCGAGTTGTAGTGGATTTGTTTCCATCCAACTATCATCCTTAGATACTTCTTATTGAGATCTAGTTTCATAGATACTGGTTATTTATTTCTATATGATTTTGGTGGATGAGATTTAGATTTTACCCTGTGACTTGTGACATATGTTTATACCACTTGTGGATTTTGTATTCATATTACAGCGTACGTATGGATTTGGTTTCCATATATTGGAGTTGCCATATCCATGCGGCTGGCATGCTTACGTGTTCCTAGTCCTACGTATTTGGGACTGGGGCGTGACATGTTTTTCTGGTGGCCCATGCAGGTCGAGAGCATATTGTCTCGGTTACGTTACTGTACCGGACAAGCCTGCACCTAGGACTAGAGTATAGGATCTCATCCACAATTGACTATGATTCACCTTCCTCCTCTATGATCTATTCAAACAATTGTATCCTGCTTGATTTCTGTACTTCCCTAATAAGTTCCTTGAGTATATATGACCTTCTGCTAGAATATAGGAACCCCTGTTATTAGGATAATAATTTAGAGTAGCATACCTATTAAGATTACAACGAGGATATAGACACACCACTAAGTTTAGAATATCTAGTTGTAGAAGCATAAAAAATACGCTGGGAAGAGCTACGCAGCCTCTTGATACAGAGCAGCGTAAGCAGAGGCCTTCAGAACCATCAGGCGTGCGACAGAGTTTTCTCTGCTAAAATACAGTATGAAGAATAAAGCTCAAAGGACCATCCGCATAAATGCAGTACGTCCAGGCCGCTCCAGCGTAAAATAGAGTTCTTCATCGTCTCCATGGCGTAAAACTCAACCGCTCTCAAAGCAGCGTGATAGCGTACGAGGAACGCTTCATCTTCCCCGAAATGAACCTGTCAAGTCACGCAGTGAATCTGACCTCTGACTCCTGACAAAAGGTGATGCACGGCTACCCAGACGACGGCTGGAAACGATGGCAGACCTCTCGGGACACGTCCCTCAGTATGATGGCGGATCTCACCATTTAATGCAGAGGATTTGGTAAAACATCACCAAACCGTCGTTTACCGGAGTCCCCTCAGCATAAACCGCTCTTTTGCGTACAAGGGAATACGCCGCCCTGTTTTACACAGGCAAACATGAGCTGTTTTACGCTCCGCAGCAGACAAACCGCCTGCCACGTCAAAAGCTGCACTTCGTACGGGATTCGAGGCACGTCTCCACGTCTAATTGCACAGAGCGGTGACAGTTTCTCCCAAGACACGTCTCTGCGACGGGTGCACAGAAGGCCTGCAGACCTTCGAAACACGCCTCCGCATTTAATGCATAAGGTGATGGCAAATCCCAGCAAGAGATTTGGTTATATCTTCAAAAGCCATAATTACGGCTAAGACGTCCACATCAGCACGATATGCAGCGGCTTCTACGCCTATTCAGGATCTGTGCTCAAGCGGCTTCTACGCCCATTCTGTTACGATGTGCAGCGGCCTCTACGCCCATTCAGGATCTGTGCTCATGCGGCTTCCACGCCCACTCAGTCTCTACGACTACTCGGCTTCCACGCCCACTCAGTCTCTACGACTACTCGGCTTCTATGCCTGTTCGGCTTCTAGGCCTGTTCGGCTTCTATGCCTGCTCGTCTTCCACGCCTACTCGGCTTCCACGCCTACTCGGCTTCTATGCCTGTTCGGCTTCTATGCCTACTTGGCTTCTATGCCATGGTGACGGACATTTGGCTTCTACGCCAACATCTTCTACACAATGGATACCTACCCGCGTGGCTTTTACGCCGTGATCTTAGTAGCAACCGTATGTGTTGTGTCCCTTTAGTTGGACCCACGTCACCCGCTCAGTCAAAAGATCATCTACACGTAGGCATTGGTTACTTTAACCGTTGTGTAAAAGGGTGCTGTACTTTCTACTCCTCGGTTGCTACACCAACGGAGTGGTCACTGTCACCAAAGACTCTATAAATAGAGGCCCCTGTCAATGGGGAACAAGGTCGAAGAATTTGGTCAAGAAACCGATAGCAGATCCCAGGTCGGAAAATTCGGTCAAGAGTACCAATACCAGATCCAAGGTCGACAGTCGAAGAAGATCGAACAAGGGGGAGAAGAGAGAGAGAGAGAGAGCCCGGAGCTCAGGCAAAGAGCGGGGATCGACGACTTCGGCATCGTGCATCCACCCTCTCCTGCAACCTTCGAAGCTGCTACATGTCTTCCACGGCACTTCTTCAACATCGCGCGGTCCAAGGGCTAAAGTGATCGACCGTAGATCAGACACCTATAGCAATTTATACCCAGATTAAATAAATTGTACTCCCACATCCTCGTATAGGATTACATTGTACAAGTTTGTTTGTAAACCAAAGGGCACGGGTTTCGTATAAACCCCGTCATTGAAATACACTTTCATTCTTTCGTTTAAATACCACAAACAAGATGGCGACTCTGCTGGGGATGTCTTTCTCTTCTGACGAGGAAGTAATTGCTCAACGCGATGCGGTATCTATAGGAACCGTGAAGAAGACGCTGGTCGTTCATTTCGACCAGTCTGCTTACGAAGACATGCTTCGAACCGGGGGTAGCTCTCACTCTCTCTCCGTCCAAGACAACAGGAAGCTGCACAAAGTGTGGATGCCCAAGACATCCTCAACCATTCCTGTGGACTCTCCGATCTCTCCGACCAATGAGGTGGTAGCATCGCTCCCTCCGTGCCCTGCACGTAAAATTCAGTATCCCGCTACGCACGGTACAGACAAAACTTTGGGCAAGGCCTCTGCGCTAACCCAGAAGTATCCACTGCGCTTTACGCGTAGGAACCAGTCTCCCGCTACGCGCGGTACAGACAAAACTTCGGGCAAGGCCTCTGTGCTAACCCAGGAGTATCCACTGCGCTTTACGCGTAGGAATCAGTCTCCCGCTACGCGTGGTACAGGCAAAACTTTCGATGGTGCCTCAACGCCAAATCGGAAGAACAGATCACGCTCCACGCGCGAAACAACATCTGACTTCTATGGTAAAACAGATGAGCAGGGTGATCTCCGCGAGGGGAAGCAAGCAGGCGAATATTCAACCTCTCGGCCTTTGCGCCAGCAAGAGGACAATCTGCCTACCCTCCGGATTACGCGAGAAGCCGATGGCCGACTGAGGACCTCTTCAGCTTTACGTCGGTCTGAGCAGATCCCTAAATTATGTCACGACGCAGAACGAGCTCAGATTACGGGCAGGCCCCCTCCCCAGGGATTATTCGCCGCCCAGATGGCCAGCCTATTATACACAGGTGGAATAAGGAAAGCCAGGGTGCCCAATCTCCGCGTACCCACTGATGGGAACAGAAGAAACAAGTCATCGTCCTCTTCTGTAAATTCTTCGGACCTACGGGATTATCTAACCAAGAAACGCAAAGGCAGGAATCATAAGCAGCCTGCAGTTCCCCTAACAATCAAACGCGGGGAAATCTTATGGGAGGATACGTCAACGTCTGATGTCGTCATCACAGGTGGGCCACAGGAAGACTCCATCTTTATCATCCCACCCACCCACGACGATCAGCGGCCGATAATCTTCGGTAGTAGGCGGAACACTCTAGTCGTACAGGAAGAATCACGCGAGTCTGAATCTGGCAGAATACAAACCCACAGATACAGCCCACAAGCATTAAAAATTATGCAAAATATGGGTTACGACTTTGAACTAAAACAAGGTCTCAACTATGGGAAAGGTAGGCGAACGCCAGTGCGTAGTAATTCTCGCTATCAAGAAGCTCGTTTCGGGTTAGGATATGTCGTGTCTCTCAAAAAACCAAAAATCCCAAAATCCAGTCCTGAACAACCAGAGACAGTCCTTGATGAATCGGTCTTTATGGCCAGAAACTGCGGCATGTCCGGGGGTAATATACCTCGACAGAACAAAATGACGTCCAAGGCCAGGGGTAGAATCCCCTCAAAGGCCGTAGACGATACAACAATGACCGTCTCTTCGCGAGACCACGAAATTCGGACATCAGGAGCCCGAATACCAAAAGGAACCTTCTCCTTCAGCGAAGACGACATCATTGAGATCTTCGATATGTTGATGAAAGAGCACAAGCTTCACCTACCCAACATCAGACGACCTGAGAGGGCTGGCAAAGTGGATGACCCAGATTATTGTCTCTTCCATCGGTACACACATTACCCCATAAAGGCGTGCTACGTACTAAAAAGGAAGATTCAGGAGTTGGTAGAAGCCAAGGTCATCACTCTGAATCTGTGAACAAGGGGACAGCCCTTACCCGATTGGATTTCCATTCTTACGTAACAAATTGCTCCGGCAAGATTCATGTGTGTAAAAACAAGGGAGATATTTTTTGAACGAAGCTTCCTACACAAAAAACTGCCATGTCCATATCACCTCTGAGCAGATGTGTGCCTCCATCCCCGATGGAAGTCACAATCACAAAGTTTGTCATGTTCATATTACCTCTGAATAAACTTTCGACCGTCAATTATCATGTCCATATTACCTCTGATAATCGACTGCCACCTACACCTAACATCCGTACTTAACTCTAAAGTGCGCCAGTGATGTTAAGTCCACAAAAACTGCCATGTCCATATCACCTCTGAGCAGATGTGTGCCTCCATCCCCGATGGAAGTCACAATCACAAAGTTTGTCATGTTCATATTACCTCTGAATAAACTTCCGACCGTCAATTATTATGTCCATATTACCTCTGATAATCGACTGCCACCTACACCTAACATCCGTACTTAACTCTAAAGTGCGCCAGTGATATTAAGTCCACAAAAACTGCCATGTCCATATCACCTCTGAGCATATGTGTGCCTCCATCCCCGATGGAAGTCACAATCACAAAGTTTGTCATGTTCATACTACCTCTGAATAAACTTTTGACCGTCAATTGCCATGTCATTCCCACCTTTGAGCAAGTATGTACGACTCCCCGTGACGAGGTAGAACCCATAGCACGAAAGTTCTTGGAAGCTATAGACTCCTATCATCCACATATCTGGGAAGCAGCGTCATCATCCAACGTCATCACAACGTATGGACCGCATGAAGGTTCTATCTTCATAATCCCGCCTATCTGCAGCAGCCAGTGTCCAATAGTGTTCGGACGCATGCGCAATCAACCAGCCATCCAGGAAGATCCTTTCTATGACGATACTGGGAAGATACAGGTTCACCGATACAGCCCTCAAGCACTGAAGATCATGAAAAACATGGGCTACGACTTGAAGCGAAAGTCGGGCCTCAACTACGGAAGAGGCAGAAGATCGCCGCCACGCGGCGACCCCCTCTACCAACAAACTCATTTCGGGTTAGGGTATGCCACCTCCCTTACGGCTTCCACGTCGGATAAGGACATCTTTTCCTTCTCCTGGGACGGCTCGTCACCTCCCGACTCACCTGATGCTCTCGAACAAGCACTATCAGCAAATATGGTGATGACAGATCCCTCAGAAGCAGAGGAATAAGATTCTGAGCCGTTTGAGAATGACTCTTGGGCTCAGCAAATGGATACACAGTGGGAATTCTGCTTCGAACAAAGGAAACCTCCAACCAAAGACGAAGTTATCCAAATCAATGTTGGGGGTGAGCTTTCGCCAAAGCCGATATTTATCAGTGACAATCTTCCACCAGCCGAGAGGAAAGAAATTATACAGCTGATAAAGGAATACATCGATGTCTTTGCATGGGATTATGGAGACATACCGGGCCTAGACCCGAAGGTGGCTACTCACAAACTCAACATATTGGCTGACTCAAAGCCTGTGAAGCAGCACCAACGTCAGTTCTGACCGGACATGATGTACGCCATTGAAGCTGAAGTCAAAAAGCTGACAGCCTGTGGGTTCATCCGGGAAGAACAATATCCCGACTGGGTCGCCAACGTTGTCCCAGTCATGAAAAAAAATGGGAAGGTACGTATCTGCATCGATTATCGAGATCTGAATGCGGCCTGCCCTAAGGATAAATTTCCTCTTCCCATCACGGACATTATGATCGACAACACCTGCGATTTTGAACGCATGTCTTTCATGGACGGGTTCTCGGGATACAATCAGATCAAGATGCATCCTGAAGACGAAAAGCACTCTGCCTTCCGCACCTCGTTGGGAGTGTATTGCTATACGGTCATGCCCTTCGGATTGAAGAACGCCGGGGCTACGTACCAACGGGCTATGAGCGGCATATTCCATGAATATTTATGCAAAACAGTAGAGTGTTACGTAGACGACATAGCCGTCAAGAGCCGCCTCAAAGATGATCACATTCAGGACCTAAGGACGGTATTCGAGTTAATGCGCCGACATTAACTCAAGATGAACCCTATGAAGTCCTTCCTGGGCGTATCTAGTGGCAAATTCCTGAGATTTGTTATCACCGCCAAAGGCATCCAGGTGGACCCTGACAAAGTTCAAGCCATCGTAGAAATGCGACCGCCCCACAATCTGAGGAAACTCCGGAGATTTCAAGGCCGTCTGGCTTATATCCGGAGGTTCATATCCAACCTCTCAGGAAGATGCCAGCCTTTTCGTACCTCATGAAAAAAGGTGTATCCTTCGTGTGGGACGAAACCTGTCAGCAAGCATTCGGGGAGATCAAACGCTACCTCACCAGTCCGCCAGTTTTGGTGCCTCCCATAATGGGGAAACCGTTCTTGCTATACTTTCGAGCAATGGATCATTCGCTAGGAGCTCTTCTAGCGCAGAAGAACGACGAGGGGCATGAGCAGGCTATCTACTACCTCAGCAGGATGATGGTCGGAGCCGAACACCGGTACAACCCAGTGGAGAAAGAATGTCTGGCTCTGATGTTCGCTATCCAAAAGACGCGGCACTACGTCATCGGCCAGACTATTCATATCATCTCCAGGATCAACCCTCTTCGAGTACTGATGAGCAAGCCGAGTATTCTTAATTCTCGACTCGCAACCTGGGCGATGCTGTTAACACTATATGACATGGTGTACATCCCACAGAAGTCCATCAAAGGCCAAGCGCTGGCCGACTTTCTGGCTGCTCATCCGATCCCGGAGGCCTCCAAGTTATACGAAGACATTCCCGACGAAGTTGCAGAATGTAACTCCGCAATGGGAAGTGACACATGGCAACTGTTCTTTGACGGCGCCACCAGGACTGGCCCCCAGGGAAACATGGTTTCAGGGGTAGGAATCATCCTGGTCACTCCTGATAAACTCGTCATCTACCGGGCATACTCTCTTAATGAACCATGCTCCAACAATGTGGCAGAATACAACGCCCTGTTGATCGGGCTCCAAGTCGCCGAAGAGCCGGGGGTCGAATCCCTGGAAGCTTTCGGCGATTCTCTGCTTATCGTCAATCAAGTCAGAGGGATATACGAAGTCCGGAATCCAGACCTCATCCCCTATCACCGAGCGACAATCGAGATAGCCATGATGTTCAAAGGGTTCTTCCTAGAACATGTACCTCGATCTCAGAATCTGAAAGCTGATGCCCTGGCCAGTCTAGCTGCGGACTTAGCTACCCCTATAAGAAGGCAAGATTCGGTGATCCTTCTTAACAGAGATTTATTTTGCGTGAAGAATAACCTTCACATAGAATGCAGCCACGCTGTGAACACAGATCCCCCCGGAAGGGACTGGAGAAGTTCCTTCATAGATTTCGTCACATACGGAATCTTGCCAGAGGACCCCAAAGAAGCAATATCCGTCAAGAGACGATCATTACGCTTCTATTTCGATGCATCTTCACACTGCCTATATCGTCGAACCTACGACGGACTGCTATTAAGATGTCTCTCAGACGACGAAGCACAGCAGATTATTCGAGAAGCTCACGATGGCGTACGCAGAGCGCATCAGCCCGGTCCTAAGCTACAGGATCGTATCAGGAGAATGGGCTACTACTGGCCCACTATGATCACATACGCGATCAGCTATGCAAGACAATACAGAGCCTGTCAGGTTCATGCAGACTTTATATACCAACCGTCTGAATATCTATATCCTACGGTGACATCCTGGCCCTTCAAAGCATGGGGTATGGATATCGTCGGTCCCATTCACCCGTCTTCCTCCAGAGGCCACCGGTTCATACTGGCCATCACGGATTACTTCTCCAAATGGGCAGAGGTGATCCCTCTGGCTGAGGTAAAAGCGTCTGACGTGATCAGCTTCATCAAGCACCACGTCATTTATCGCTTTGGGATTCCTCAAAGGATAATCCATGACAATGGGCCTCAGTTCATCAGCCAAGCGTTTCATCAATTTTGCGATAAAAGTCGAATACATAATATTGCCTCTACAGCATATTATCCAGCTGCTAATGGTTTGGCGGAAGCTTTCAACAAAACCATTATCAAACTCCTGAAGAAGTTCGTTTCTTCAAACAAAAGAGACTGGAACGAGAAGCTGGGCGAATGTCTCGGGGCATACCGCACAACGGTACAGACACCTACAGGTTGTACCCCCTTTTCACTGGTCTACGGAAGAGAGGCAGTTCTTTCCATCGAAATACAGATCCCGTCGCTCAGGATAGCAGTGACTAGTGAGTTGACTCGAGAAAAGAATAACCTGTTAAGGCTCCAAGAGCTTGAAGGATTAGACGAAAAATGCCTACGAGCTCAACAGCACATCGCGCTTTACCAAGCACGCATTTCCAAAACTTTTAATCATAAAGTGAAGGAAAGAGTGTTCAAAGTCGGCGAGTTAGTTCTAGCCATAAGAAGACCGATGATTCTTACCCACAGAAGTAAAGGCAAATTCCAACCCAAGTGGGAAGGCCCTTTTGAGATCGAGACAACGTTCTCGAACGGCGCCTACAGGATAGCCCAGCGTAATGGAGACCTGTTAATGGCTCCTATCAACGGCAAATTCTTGAAAAGGTACTATGCTTAATCCCCTCTGCTTGGGTGGGACATAGCAAGGCCCTCGATTCAGACAAAATTACTTCCAAAATGCAATTAGTAGGGTTGCGCTCTATCATGTCCGTATGACCTCTGAATAGATGTGTCCTGCTAAGAGGTTTATCGGGAGTCTATCATGTCCATACTACCTCTGATAACACTCTCACCAAAACCTGTCATTTATATTCTGAAATGATGGGTCCACAAAAGTCAAAAAAGAGTCGCCTTTATTTATTCCCGAGAGGGAGGCAGAATTACATCTGGACAAGCAAAAAGGGAAAATGATACATCATGATGGCTGGTGAGTCAGATTGTGAATCTGCCGCTCCAGCGCAGCTATCCTCTCATTTCTAAGAACCAAGGCGTCGGCACGAGCCTGCTCCAGCCGTGCCTCGGGAGTGTCCGTGAGGGTCAGATCAGCCTTTGCCCGAAGACAGCCCGCGCGAGCAGCTTCCGCATGGTCCAGCTCCCGTCGCGCTGTGCTCAGTCGACCGGAAGCTACGTCTAGACTTGCCAGCGACTGAGAAGCCCACTCCTCTGCCCGAGCGAGTTTTTCCTTCAGCTTGGCAACCCTTGCTGTATTCCCTTCATGCTCAGAGCGACACCGCGTCTCAACTGCAAGAGCCTCTTCCACGACAACTTTTCCCCTATCCACCTCCAGCTTATGCTTCTGGATAGAGTTGTCAAGGCTTTCCACCTTCGTAGCAAGCCGCGCAGTCATGAGGTCGAACCGAGCCTGAACATCAGCATCGAGACCCCGAGTCAGCTGCAAATGTTCGTTAATAGGTTGCTCTAACCCATTAACCACCGCCTCCAGGGCGTCAGCTACCCCAGGATCGCCGAGCACCCTGATGACCCTGATCGAAGCAAGAGAAGTCTTTCTCAGGCGCTCAAAATCCAGACTCTTCACTAACACCATTGACACCATCGTTCTCAAACCTGTGTAGAAAAGGCTGGTATGTTGCTCGGTCAACGCAACTAGATCCGACTGAACGCCGGGAGCGCCCGCAATGTCAGCAAGTCCCTCTCCAGGGATGATTGTAGACGAGGAGGCCACAGCCGTCGCATCGACACATGGCACAATCGAAAAAGGTGCGGTAACGGAGGTCGAAGTCGCCGCCACACTCACAAGAGGCAAGGTCACGACGACGTGTTCATCCTCCTCTCGAGGTGACGAAGCTACTCCAGGCGTACTGGCCCCCGAAGCCACTTCCTCATCAAAGACGAACGCCTCCTCATCAGAAGCCCGAGCGAAACCAGAATGCGCTTCAACGCTATACTCCCCGTGGGCGCTATCCCCTGAGAAGAAGACGAGAAAGTCAATATCAGTATGATGACAATCTTTCTCAAAGGAGACATAAAAATAATATTTTACCCGGAGCCAACGGCATATACGACGCATCTGCAGTCGATATAGCTAAACCACGCCTTAATGACGCAATGCGAATCGTCATGCCTGGAGAAGGAGGTGGGCCGACCGACATCGCCGAGAGTTCTGTCAGGCCTCCACCAAGACGTGGTCGAAGTTCATCGGCCGGAATCTCGCCAGGCGCGCTCACTAACGCGGCAGGAGTCATGCCCGCCGCTGGCCTCGGGAAAGATTCTCCCATCTGCCTCGGCCACACAGGCAATCTCGCTCCGCTACCTGGAGCAGTAGCCGCCACAACCACCTCTAACGAGGATTCTCCGGCATCGACGACCGGAACTGTAGGAGGCCCCTCTCTAGAAGGCGAGGAACCTCCAGCCAAGGAGTCATCCCCGAGGTAGGGAGAGGCAGGCTCCCTCCCAGGAGCCGCAATGCCAGGAATGCGGAGAGGACGAGCAACCGTCTCCTTCCTCCTCTTACGAAGAGAAACTTCCTTCAGAGCAGAAGCCCGTCGCTTCCCAGAAGGGACTACCAAAGCCCCCGCTGGCAGAGGCACTTCGCACCTCGGCACCGATACCAGAGGCTCGTCCGGAGTACCAGACTCCTCACCTTCGTCCGAAGAAACCGAAGGGACGTCAACTCTTCCTCCAGGCATGGGAGAAGGCACCCGGAAGCTTCCATGCACGTCGAAATCACGATGGAAGGTGTTAATCGCCACGTAAAACTAGGCATAAGAATGGAGAATGCGAAGCTCCGTGGAGGTTGTAACAACCGGCACAATGAAGGTTGCCCTCGTACAACCCATAAGAAAATATTGCCACCCTCTAGCTCCATCAATGAGTCCGCCCCTGGACCTAAAGCTGGTAACGACATTGCCCACATGCAGCTGATCGTACCCAAACTGCCTGGCAAACCGACTAGGCAAGTAGGGCTCGAAGAAGCAGTGATCTTCGCTCCTGTACAGCAAATGGGTGGGTCTAATACAGACCAACCAGTTAAAAGCTTCCAGGGAAAGGTCGGTCTTCTCTTCACCTGAATCCTCAAGCCGCACCCCTGATTGATTGCGATGCATGGGGGGAGCAGTACAGAGGAGCTTCCAACCGTGGCCGAGGTTCAACACCAGCCGACAGTCTAAAACTGTGCTCACATTCCAGGAGGAATCCTTGTAATTCAGCAAGAATATACCCCCCGAGCTGCTACAGGACCCAAGAGACATCACCCGGGGATTGTGGAGAACCAACCATCCCATCAAGTATAGGTATGGTAACTCCACCCTGGGAAAGCTCTCACGTCGAGCTTCGTCGACGAGCAATCCGTCAGTTATGGCTCTCAAGCCAGCCTGTATACGGCACACCATGGCAGGAAGCAAGCCCAGTCTTGCCCCAAACACCAGGCGCACTGCCGGCCACAGGATGTTTCGGTGAATGCGGTCCGCGGATGCGGTACCTGGCACCACTACTCGACGCAACCATATGGAGAGGAAACCAGCCAGCTGGGCTTCCTTAGACAAAGGCCTGTGACAACGCCTCAAGTAACTACAGGCCTTGGTGCCTTCCGGGTACTTTCCTACCCCCTCGACAAGAATCTGGTCCGGTGCTTCAGCCTCCTCCATAAGAGTCTCCACAACCTGGGCACTAAGCACGCCCAAACAGTTCACGGGCTCATTCTTGCCACCCGAGGCTTTCTCTGACCTGGCGGCCCCGGCTCGGTGGAAGAAGAGGTAGGACATCCACTTGGTGGTATGAGCCAAATCAGAAGGCTCATTATAAAAGGCGGTGCACGCGAAGTATTGACACATCAGCTCCTGATATACTTCCGCCACCCGAGGGTCCAAATCCCCCAACTCCCGGTTGGTGGGAACATACTCTTTATATGGAGTATCCCCCATCGGCAGTCTCGAGACAACTACCATCTCGTGGAGCGCCAACCCCAACTCCCCCAGTAGAGTGGCAAAGGTCCCGGTGAGCGGAATGTACCGCTCCATCAGCGCCAAGAACAAATTGGGGTTCGGAGGCAACCCGATGCTCGTCGCACTCACAGCGGCATATAGTCCAATGCCCTCCAACTCTCTCTGGAAGTGCTTCAAGGCCCAGTCAACTAGGCATCTCCATCGGGAGTTCGTTGGGGCGATCCACCCATTGCACCGAGGATTCTCCTTGGGATATAC
This sequence comes from Iris macrosiphon, assembly GCA_036927795.1. NCBI lineage: Eukaryota > Viridiplantae > Streptophyta > Magnoliopsida > Asparagales > Iridaceae > Iris > Iris macrosiphon. The sequence continues at coordinate 54,247,455 of JAYESA010000017.1, read as the reverse complement.
CCCCCCTCGACCCATGAAGTCGTTGCAGAAGGTCGGCAATTGGACCGGCTGGATCACCAAGCTATCCTCACTTGGAACACTGCCCGGGCACAGTCCTCTGAACAACGTCACAACGCCGAAGGGGCGACTGACGAATGACCCCTGGTCAGATCCTTTTAGATAAAAAATCTTCTCCGGCTTACCGTGAAGATTAGGAGTCAGCATCCACGACATCTTTCTAGGATGCGTCGCATGGAAGAAGGCCGAGATGGGATAATCCCTTGGCATCGTTGGCAGGTACAAAACCAAATTCCCGGCTGAGAAGACCCAGGGCTCCCTCTTAGGCTTCGTCTGGGACTGTTTGTCGATCATGTCCCCAAAAAGGAAAGCCGACTTTACGTACGGCTCCCCGTCTACATAAGTCAGAGGCTCCCCGTTGATCATGCTCAGCAGTATTCGCTCGCCCTGAGCCGATATTAAGACCCTCCTTCCTTCAGGGTACTGGGGTCCGGAGATAGGGAAGGACACGTGGGACAGATCGTCCAGGTAGTTCGAGTGCAGCATCCCAGCAGCGGAGCCCATCACCTCGGCCAGTGGAGACTCGCCCAAGTCAACTACAAAAGTGCAAGGAAAAATACGTCATCACAAGTCTTGCATAAACATATGGACCGAAAGAAATAACAGTCTGTGCTCTACGCAGGATTGTGCATATCTGGCAAATTTACGCCGGAGGTCCCCCCCACAAGCGTAAAAATTCAAATTTTACGATATACCCCAATTTTCGGTAGCCAGAGCTTCTACGCTCAGAACTACGAAAATATGGAGTCTTTATGCTGACACATTAGAAATGTGGGCGTAAAAGATGAAAACGTCTTCGTGCATCATCTTCCTCAAGAAGAGACTATCAGCACAGAAGATGACCTAGCGTGGTCACGTTCAACGTGTGCGAAGAATTTTTTGTCGTTTTTGTCACCCCAAAGCCTTTACCTCGAAGATCGGGTGCACTGCTCGTCGGCGGGACACTTCGCTCAGAAGGAAGTTCGCCTTGACCGACCAAAGACTCCCTCGCTGGGGCGGAAGAATGAGAAGAGGAACCTATACCCTTTCCCTTAGGGAAGGAGGTTTGTTTCGACGCTATTTTCTGAAGATTCGAGGGAACGAAGAAAAACTCGAACAGTCGAAAGCTCTCTTTCACAGAAGACGGATAAAAAGTTTCTCTCTCTGAGAACTTGGAATATATATAGAGTTCGGGCCGACTCTTCAAATCCTCAGACGGACTCCTCGAGACCCTAACCAAATCTCACAAAATTAAATAATGGGTTATTATTGGATGCCACGTCAGACCACTAACCTTGAAAGACGGACAGTCAGCAAATTCGAAAAGTTTTTCGTGCAAAGACGGTTCAGCAAGTCCTACGCTGAAGGAGCTTTCTACGCTCGACAGCAACAGATCTACGGTTTTATGCTCGCAAGCTATAAGTCTATGGTTTTACGCCCGGATGACTTTGTGCTCAGTAGCTTTTACGCTCGAGAGGCCACAAATCTACGACTTTACGCTCAGCAGATACAAAATCGATGATCTCACGCTCGATGGCGCTCAGTTTACGCTCAGAAGCAACAGATCCGCAAGACTTCACGCTCGGAGAAATTTTCTTTTCAGGAGCTACAGATATACAGTTCTACGCTAAAGGAGCTTCCTACGCTCGACGGCTACGAATCTACAACTTTACGTTCGACAGCTACAAGTCAGGCTTTTGGCCCGGATGCCTTTGTGCTCAGTAGCTTTTATGCTCGAGAGGCCATAAAACCCATGACTTCACGCACAGGAACTACAAGTCTACGATTTCACGCTCGATAGTGTTTTACGCCCGGAGGCTACAGACTGATGATTTCTCGCTCCACGACTTTCCATATATTCGAACGGTCCCCAAGATGGTCAATTACAGGAGTTCACACAGAAGATGCTCCTCCTTGGCCTCAACGTATCCCAAATACCCGAAACATACAAGAGTTCAAACATTGAGAAATTACTCTTCTCGTGTCAATAGGAGGTTCGCCCAAACTCCAGTCTGAATACCTCGTCTATCAAAAGATGGCAACTCAGTTTTTGACAGCCATTCCTCGACCCTGTTCCAAGGGATTTTCGAGAAGTCACTCTTGAAGGCGAAGACTGAAAAAAATTCTGTTTATCAGAAGTTCAGAGCTCTACGCGGTTCCTCAGTCCCAACAACAGGACAGTTCTAAGAGGTTCAAAATGTTCTACAGCGTTCTATGAACTACTCGCTATGCGTAAAGGACAGGACCTAGCACTCTTTCTACAGAGTCGGCGTACAGATTCAGACATGTTGAAGCTGCACATATTCAGACTTCACAGCAACATATGGCAAGATGATCATATGAAGAAGAAAGATAATTTTTATTAAAGATCAAAATAATGATTACATATGAGGGAAATCCAATCTACAAGGGATTTTTTTTCATTTTTATGATTACATCTGAGGGAAACTCCGTCTACAAAGGAGATACCCCCTCGTCATCTGAAGATCGCCGCCAGAGTCCGTTCTGCAGGGTTCTCGCATCGGTGCAGATCTTCCTCTTCTTCGAAGGAGATGATCACCAGCGGGCACGACAGAGTTGGGGCTCGCATAAAAGCATGCGGATCCCATGCTCCGTGCGCCACGGCAGATTGGGTTGAGGTATTAAACCCAACTCAGTCCGGGGAGACAGCTGCTACAGCTTGTCTTCTCTCTCACCTCCCGGAGGGCATCGAGAGAAGGCGCGACATGCCAGCCGCCATGGTCAAATATGACCCTTCCTCTCTCCTGGGCAACGCCATACAAAGTTGCTGATTATCCCGAGCAAGGGAGGCTAAGATGTCCTTCCATGATCCATCGTTGCAGTGGACACTTGCTCGAAGATGCCGTCTTTTTTGGCTCCTTACACGCTGGAAGAACATGATCTCCTTCTTTCTCAAATCGACCCGGCGAACTCCGGTGATCATCTCTGCGTGGTGATGAAGATGTGGGGAGAACAGGCTAACTCTCCCAGCCTTTTATAGGCGAAAGAGATCACAGCGGTCCCCCATAAATCCGCCATAAAGTCTGCACCGACCGTTTCAACACTCCACTCAGAAACGTTTCGAGTTACGAGGGGCCATTCATGCTTCGTTCAAAGCATTTCAAATTCCAAGGAATTTAAAAGCTCTGAAGGGGGTCTTGTAGAAGCATAAAAAATACGCTGGGAAGAGCTACGTAGCCTCTTGATACAGAGCAGCGTAAGCAGAGGCCTTCAGAGCCATCAGGCGTGCGACAGAGTTTTCTCCGCTAAAATACAGCGTGTAGAATAAAGCTCAAAGGACCATTCGCATAAATGCAGTACGTCCAGGCCGCTCCAGTGTGAAATAGAGTTCTTCATCGCCTCCATGGCGTAAAACTCAACCGCTCTCAAAGCAGCGTGATAGCGTACGAGGAACGCTTCATCTTTCCCAAAATGAACCTGTCAAGTCACGCAGTGAATCTGACCTCTGATTCCTGACAAAAGGTGATGAACGACTACCCAGACGACGGCTGGAAACGATGGCAGACCTCTCGGGACGCATCCCTCAGTATGATGGCGGATCTCACCATTTAATGCAGAGGATTTGGTAAAACATCACCTAACTGTCGTTTACCGGAGTCCCCTCAGCATAAACTGCTCTTTTGCGTACAAGGGAATACGTCGCCCTGTTTTACACAGGCAAACATGAGCTGTTTTACGCTCCGCAGCAGACAAACCGCCTGCCACGTCAAAAGCTGCACATCGTACGGGATTTGAGGCACGTCTCCACGTCAAATTGCACAGAGCGGTGACAGTTTCTCTCAAGACACCTCTCTGCGACGGGTGCACAGAAGGCCTGCAGACCTTCGAAACATGCCTCCGTATTTAATGCATACGCCGTAATTTTGGCTAAGACGTCCACATCAGCACGATATGCAGCAGCTTCTACGCCCATTCAGGATCTGTGCTCAAGCGGCTTCTACGCCCATTCTGGCACGATGTGCAGCGGCCTCTATGCATATTCTGGATCTGTGCTTATGCGGCTTCCACGTCCACTCAGTCTCTACGACTACTCGGCTTCTATGTCTGTTTGGCTTCTAGGCCTGTTCGGTTTCTATGCCTGCTCGGCTTCCACGCCTACTCGGCTTCCACGCCTACTCGGCTTCTATGCCTGTTCGGCTTCTATGCCTACTTGGCTTCTATGCCATGGTGACGGACATTTGGCTTCTATGCCAACCTCTTCTACACAATGGATACCTACCCGCGTGGCTTTTACGCCGTGATCTTAGTAGCAACCGTACGTGTTGTGTCCCTTTAGTTGGACCCACGTCACCCGCTCAGTCAAAAGATCATCTACACGTAGGCATTGGTTACTTTAACCGTTGTGTAAAAGGGTGCTGTACTTTCCACTCCTCGGTTGCTACACCAACGGAGTGGTCACTGTCACCAAAGACTCTATAAATAGAGGCCCCTGTCAATGGGGAAAAAGGTCGAAGAATTTGGTCAAGAAACCGATAGCAGATCCCAGGTCGGAAAATTCGGTCAAGAGTACCAATACCAGATCCAAGGTCGACAGTCGGAGAAGATCGAACAAGGAGGAGAAGAGAGAGAGAGGGAGAGCCCGGAGCTCAGGCAAAGAGCGGGGATCGACGACTTCGGCATCGTGCATCCACCCTCTCCTGCAACCTTCGAAGCTGCTACCTGTCTTCTACGGCACTTCTTCAACATCGCGCGGTCCAAGGGCTAAAGTGATCGACCGCAGATCAGACACCTATAGCAATTTATACCCAGATTAAATAAATTGTACTTCCACATCCTCGTATAGGATTACATTGTACAAGTTTATTTGTAAACCAAAGGGCGCGGGTTTCGTACAAACCCCGTCATTGAAATACACTTTCATTCTTTCGTTTAAATACCACAAACACTAGTGAACCTAGAATTCCTTATCTATAGATTGGTTTACCATTATCCCTTGATGTATTATGAGGATCGGTGAGTAGTATAGATACTACTAGAGTAGTTAGAAGTCTCCCCTAATGTTTGACTTTAGCATCGAGGAACCAATAGAAAATCAAAATTTAATATTAGGACGGAACCTAACCTTCGCAGTTAGATAAGCATTGGAGAACCATAATTTAGATTCTTGACTTAAGATAAGCAGACAGTACCTTAGAAAGCCAAGAGCAATGCATAGAATATTTTCTGATCATACCTCAAACATAGCAACTAGCATACCACTCCCCCTTAGAGAACCATAATGCTATCTAGAGCCCTCTATTTTTGATTTCATAACTTGTCCCCCTGCAACCTTAGCATTCGCTAATTGTGTGACGACTAAATTATGATTCTTCTTTCTTCATCATTTAACTCGTGCCACATAACTCGTATGATTGAAAGCCAAGTAATCTTATTCTATGTTAGGACATATAGTTTGCTAGGGTATAGCTTGGTAATTTGATCTTTAAATTTTGTGCGTGATAGTTGGGATTTGATAGTTTGCGTAGTTCCCTTAGGTTGTGACCTAATGATTACCCCTTAGCTTCAAATCACGAAATTTGTACCCATAGCTCGATACGAGTTAAATCCCTTTCCCCTTAACGGCTAGTAACTCTTCTATCCCTACGATTGACACCTGTTCTATAAGCACTTGACCCTTACCTATATAATGCAATAGGAGACCCTAATAAGAGTTTATGTTCTATGTACATGTGCAAGGTTATTTTTGTAGGTATCCTTAAGGCAATACAATAGTAGTTAAATTATTTTAAGTTGGATAGTATACCTCACCACCTAGTATCACGTAGTCCCTGTGATCCATTGATGAAGTGTAACTGAATGACATTAATTGTATGCTAGCAAAGACGATAGTGTTTATTCAGATGATAGAATTTAGAGGTCCATGTCCCTATTGGTCGACTAGCGACTTAGACAAGGAATTAGTATGACAATTGTAGATTTTGTGTAGTCTTTCATTATTATTGCTTATTTTGCTTTTGTTTTTGTGAATTTGAATTGTTATGAACCTTCTTTCATCATAATCTAGCGTATTCATATTTGCTGTACTACCTTGACTTATGCTGCTATTATAGCCTAGTTTTTGCAAGCTTATTCTTTATCGAGCTTGTTCATGACATACGTATTATTGGGGGTCCACAATAATACATTTCAGAATCAGTGTATTAGGGTCTAGCTAACCTTAGTGCGCTTGGTTCGCTCTTCGCATAACTACTTTACGTGGATTGAGATATGTAGTGATTAGTAGATGAATATACTTACCCTCTGGATACGACAAAGCATATCATATCAAGTACATAACTGCACCGATGTGAGCATGCGAATAGGAAATTACCAAATTAAGATTTCAATCCATAACTGTCTTGATAATTCCCATTTGAATTCTTTAAACGCTTTGATTCCCATACTTTCATTCTATTACCCCTCCTTGAACTCTTTTCCGTTGCTTTCCGTCTTCCCTTGTTTCGAAAAGACGAAATCTCGTGCTTGGATATAAGTGATACACGGATAGTACAAGATATACCCCATAGGCCAATCACATTATTTGGTGACTATCTTTCATAATTGATTAAGGGCATATCACATATGATATAGTTGGTGTTAAAGTTTTGAGGATTGAATGACATGAGAAAATAAATTAAGGAATATTTTTCTTAAGTGTAAGAGCCTTATGTGATAGATGGGTAAATTCTAAGTTGGGTAGAAATTGCAGTATTAAACTTGAGGAGAATTCTTTTAGATTGTGATCAAGTAGGATTAGATTGAGAGATTAAGTCCTTTTAAATGTGGAGAATTTTAAAAGAGGGATTAAGATAATGAGGATTTAATGAATTTTAAAAATCTTGATATTGAGGACCTAATATTTATACTTTGAGCACATGATTTAAATTTTGAATATTGAAGGATAAATCATCGATTTAAATTTTGAGGATAAATATAGAATTTTAGACTTGAACAATTGGTTAATTAGATTTAAATTTTACAATTTGATTATTTGAATTAAAAGTTCAATTTTGATTGTTGGGTCACCTATTTGAAATATTGAGGATGTAAATTGAGTTTAAATATTTGAATAGTACAAAATTCTTAAGTTAAGAATAGGAATAAGATTTGATTAGAATTGTTTATTGTTCAAAGTCTAGAGAAGATTATGATAGTTGGAAATTATGATATAAATTTTGATGTGGGATGTCATATAGACTTGAGTCAGATTTGGATGTTGATTATTTAAAAATCGAGAAGAGATTACGACAGGTTGAATTTTGATTTAAACAGTGGTTATATTAATTTTGAAGTGATCGCGATAGATTCGAATAGATTTTGTTATTTAAATTTTTGGAAGAGATTGTGATTGACATACCTTATGTATGAATGTGAAAGATTTAACAAATTATGTCTTATTTTAATTTCGAGGACAAAATTATTTTAAGTTGGGTAGATTGTAAACTCCCTCACCCAAAATAGGTATTTTGTGTATATTTTATATTATTATATTTATTATATATATTGAATTTATTTAGAATATGCTCTTAGTTAATTAGAAAATAAATTTCTTGATATATTTACTTATATAAATATTCATTTAGAATTATTTTAGGTTATTTTAGATTTTTGGAGATTTTTCTAGAATTTTTGGTAATTAAAACTTAGAAAACATAAATTTCTAGGACTTCTATGATTTACTATACGACCATACTTGCATGTCATTTCTACCAAATATTTATTTTAATTTAAAATATTTAATTATATTTTTTTGTAATTTATTTAGGATTTTAAGAAATTTATTTAGATTTTAAAATTATTTAGGATTTATTTGGATATATATAGTCTTAATATTAGATAGATACTAATTTAGTGTTAATAGATATTAATAAGATTTTATAAATTATTTGTATTATCTTTAATTATATTTAAGATTATAAATTATTGAGATAAATTCAAACTCTATTTTAAATTAATTCAAATCCTGAACCTACTAGAAAATCAACTTCATGCATATCCTATCCTTATTTAAATTCATCATAATCCTATCCAAATTAACCAATCCTATTCTTATTTAATTAAGTAGTGTCCACCATTATAAATACCTCATCCTTCATATTTTTCTTTCCCAAATTCCTCTCTTTTTCGTCCAAAAAATAGTCTAAATTCGTCATAAATTCAGCCTCATTTTCTACTAGTTATGACGAATTAAAAAGATGATATCTCCTAGCTCTGGACTCCAAACACGCTCCAGTTTTTTTTGTTAGAACGATAATGAGGTGAGATTTCTGATAATATAAATTGTTTTTCTAAACTATTAGTATTAAATTCTAGAAAATTCGTAGAGCACAGCATGTCCGAAAATAGATGTGTTTCGATGTTTTCGCGATTCCGGGAGAAACAGGAATCAGAATCATGAACCGTTTAAAGTTTCGGAAAACTAATGTCGAGATCATCGACATATATTTTTTCCAGAATTTATTTCGAAGTATTTACATACTGTTAATTCTGTAGAACTTCTAGGTTAGAATTTAACCATCGGTGCACAATACAAAATTTGTATGTGCCATAATTCCCAAACAAATTTTAATTCAGACGAGCCATAAATTCTAGTATATTTTTGATGCTGAAATCTACAGAAAATCATGCATGAAAGTCGAGTTTGTATCGGTTGCTTTTTGGTCAACAGATCGCCTCGATTTGCGTGCCATGAGTCTCGAGTTGATAAAATTCAGTTTCTTTGGACAAAATTTATGAATTAACATAAAAATTAGAATAATAAAATTAAAATAGGATTTTAGAGTAATTATTCCAGAATTAAATAAATTAAAATAAATTAATGGTTATATTATTATATAGTTATATGAATATATATGTAAGTAATGCTAATTGATAATTATGACTAAATATTCAGACTGTATGACCCTAGGATATCGTGGACTATCCCATACTTACCTTGACCATGTTGAACCTAAGAACTTGTGAATTTGTCTGCCTTGCGTACACTAACGTACTGGCATAGACACCTGGCAGTTGACTGACTGATTTCGTACAGTACTTGAAGACGCGACACCCGCGTAATTCAATGCGTAATTGACCGTGTTAGATGACTAGTGTTACCCCTAGTATACCCCCTGATTCCAGTGTAAATTTGGTTGAGTATGTGCTAGTGTAATGACTAATGATTCTATTATATTATATTTATGTGTACATAGGATATTGGATTGTTCTGCGTGATTTCTGGAGCAGGTTATTGGTACATTGCAGCTTCCTTGTCAGGCAAGTATACCTTGCCATTGTACTGTTATTTATATTCCATATGTTGCATGCATCTTTATTTTTTTGTCTTTAGTTCATATATTTTAACTGTTATATAAAATGCGCGCGACGGTGATATCGCGATATGTTTTTATTTATGTATTGCATTGACCTTGTTCATGAGACTACCCCATTATCATGTAGCACCATTAGGTTCATTGGCCGTGACACAGTGGTTACACGAGTGTGAGTCTCATATAGATCACGGACTGCGTGACAGGTCTGGCCTCCTGTACGTATGGGCCGTGCGTTAGGAATAACTGCTGTTAGAAACTTTGCATGCTAGTAGACTTGGCAGTTATTAGAGGTGTTATTGTGTCATGGATGTGACATGCTTAGAGCATGGGGTGGGAAGAACAACAAGTACCGCATTTGAGCTCCTTTACACTTTTTTTGTGATGTCCGGATTCTCCGCTGGAGATACGGGTGGTGATGACCCATATATATACATTAGCGGGCCTCCGCCGTTCAAAAGACGACGTGCCTTTGGGTCCCTGGATCTTCAAAAGAGAACCATGCCAAATCCCAGTTTTTAGCCAGATAGCTCACTTGTGGGGAAAGTTGTTCTTAACTGCATTCACTTTAGACGGTTAGGCGACCCCTTTGGATATTTATTTCAGTACTTTATTGGCATGTGTTTAAGTATCTTGTTATGTCCCTCTGAGGACCTGGTCCGCTGCCAGGTGTACCTTTTCTTGAGTATTTGTAGGAGCGCAGATTTGGATGGTTACATGTGATCCGAGGATGTCTTCTCTTCGAGCTGTGATGGATAGCTGGTATTCTTATATTGTGTTGTGGTGTTGTACTCATATTGTATTTGCTCTTATATTCGAGTTGGTAGTGGATTTGTTTCCATCCAACTATCATCCTTAGATACTTCTTATTGAGATCTAGTTTCATAGATACTGGTTATTTATTTCTATATAATTTTGGTGGATGAGATTTAGATTTTACCCTGTGACTTGTGACATATGTTTATACCACTTATGGATTTTGTATTCATATTACAGCGTACGTATGGATTTGGTTTCCATATATTGGAGTTGCCATATCCATGCGGCTGGCATGCTTACGTGTTCCTAGTCCTATGTATTTGGGACTGGGGCATGACAATATCGATCATGCATCAAGAACATAGCTATCGGATACCTGCTCAAAGTATCGACAACTACATTAGCTTTCCCAGGATGATATTGCAAAGAGATATCAAAATCCTTTATCAGTTTCAACCACCGATACTGCCTCATGTTCAACTCCTTCTGTGTAAAAAGGTACTTCAAGCTTTTGAGGTCTATGAAGATCTCCACACACTCTCCGTACAAATAATGTTTCCACAACTTCAGAGCGAAGATGACTGCTGCTAACTCCAAATCATGGGTAGGGTAGTTCTTTTCATGAGGACGAAATTGCCTGGATGCATAGGCAATCACTTTCCCATGCTGCTGAAGAACACAACCCAAACCCTTCCTCGAAGCATCACTATAAATAGTGAAACCTCTGGACCCTGATGGCAACGTTAAAATAGGAGCAAATGTCAAACTCTTCTTTAACTCCTCAAAAGCAACCTGGCAATCCTCCCGTCCAAACAAACTCCACATCTTTCCTCGTGAGTCTGGTCATCGGCTCGGCAATCCTCAAAAATTCTTGCACAAACTTCCTGTAGTAGCCTGCCAATCCCAAGAAACTCCTGATCTCTGCTACCGAACTCGGAGTCTTCTAAGATTCTACTACTGAAATCTTCTACGGATCCACTAAAATACCATCACCAGTCACAACATGCCCCAAGAATTTTACCTTGTCCAAGAAAAACTCACACTTAAACAACTTTCCATACAGTTTTTCCTTCCTCAGCACATCCAACACAATCCTCAAATGCTCCTCATGCTCCTCCGGTGTCCTCGAGTATATGAGTATATCGTCGATGAACACCACCACGAACTTGTCAAGGTACTGGTGGAACACCTTGTTCATCAAGTTCATAAATACCACTGGTGTATTAGTCAAACCAAACGGCATCACCATAAACTCGTACTGACCATACCGAATTCTAAAAGCAGTCTTCGGTATGTCCTCCAGCTTCACCTTCACCTGATGGTAGCCTGATCTCAAATCTATCTTAGAAAATACCTTGGCTCCACTCAACTGATCAAACAGATCATCAATCCGTGGCAAAGTATACTTATTCTTGATAGTGAGATTATTCAAAGCTCTGTAATCAATGCACATGCGCACCGATCCATCCTTCTTCGGTACAAACAATACCGAGGCTCCCCATGGTGAAGAACTCGATCTGATAAACCCCTAATCCTACAATTCGTCCACCTGCTTCTTCAACTCTACCAACTCGTTGTTGTTTACTTTATAGATATGCTGCGAAATTGGTTCTGCAACTGGCACCAAGTCTATAGAAAATTCAATGTCTCGATCCGGCGGCAATCCTGGCAATTCCTCAGGAAACACATCCAAGAATTCTGCTATCAACAGATGCGGTAACTCCTTGTCTTCCACCATAGCTCCATAAATAATGCCTTCTCCCTGCTCCGCAGCTCCTCTAGCAAACTCGAACTCTGGCCCTCCTGGCGGACCAAACAAAATTCTACCTCCTCTACAATCTATGCTAGCACGGTACCTACTTAACCAATCCATCCCGAGTACAATATCGTAGCTCGGAAGGGGCATTACAAGTAGACACACACTTAACTTCCGGCCTCCCAAAGTAACTCTTCGATCCTTGCAAATATCATTAACCAGGATAATGCCTCCCCCGGTCAGTATCTTGCAAGTCCTAAGCAAAGACTCAGGTACCAAACCATGCTTCAGAGCAAAAGAAACATATACAAAACTATGGGAAGCACCACTATCAAACAAAGCTAAAGCTGGAATGGAATAAAGAAGAATAGAACCTGCAATGACATCTCTGGTGGGTTCATCCTCTTCGACGGTCATAGCAAACTCTCGTCCCTGCCGAGCACCTCCCTGCTGCTGATGCTGGACAAAATCCTGCTGTTGTGTCGAAAGCGGTCCCCTTGGCTGTGCTGCAGGTGGTCTCATCTGTGCCCTCGGAGCTGAAGCTGCTCCCTGAATTGCACGACGAGGACACTCCCTCGATTGATGCCCTTCAGTAATATAATAAAAACAAACTCCTAGCCTCCTCCTACAAACTTCCTAGATATGGCCGGGCTTCTTGCGGTAGTTGCATGGAGCTTGCTGTAACTGTCTCTGCTGCTGAGGTGCCTGATGAAAAGGTGCTCTAGCTGGAGTCTGGTTCTGCTGTTGCTGCTGGAAAGGTCTTGATTGAAAATAAGGACGTTTGGCAGATACTGCACTGCCGTTGGCCCCCAGAAAAGAATCATGGTCTCTCTTGGGCTTCAAACCCAACTTCCGTTCAACCTTGCGTGCCTCCGCAAGTATCTCCGAGTATGTCCCATAAAAAGATGGAATAAGAATCTTCACTTCCCATTTTAGACCCTCACAGAAACAAATAGCTCACACCTCCGGCTCTCTCACCAGATACTCTGCAAATAGGCTCAACCTGCCGAACTCCGCAGTGTACTCCTCCACAGACATGCTCCCCTGAATGAGACTCTCAAATTGTCTCCCTAAGTCTAGCCTATCCGCCCGGGCAAAAAACTTCTCCTTGAAAAGGTTCTTGAATACCTCCCAAGATTGTCCTGCGTCAACCAGAACCGGCTCATTCCTGAACCAAGTACGAGCGACGTTGAATAGTTGAAGTCCTACCGCCTCAACCTTCAGGTCCTCAGAAAGACGGGACACCCTCATAAGACGCTCAATGTCCTCGAGCCAATCATCAGCATAGATGATGCCCTCCGTCCCCCTGAAAACCTTAGGCTCCAGCTTCTTGAAGTCCTGAATGTTGCCTGGCCGAAGCTGAGCAACCTGAGGAAAATCCTGCTGCTGGACTGGAGCTCGTCTCTCAACTACGGCACGAGCAAGATGATGAGCACTCTCGATGCCCTGCCGTAGAACGTCGGTCTGCCTCGGATGTGCCTCTGACTGAGCCCTCTGTGCCTCGAGCATCTCACAAAATAGTATAAACATCTGTGACGCCTCTGCTAGCATAGGAGGTGGAGGTGGAAGCCCCTCAGATACAGCTGGCACAGTCCTCTGAGTAGGTGGTGGACCTCCGAAAGCAGCTGACACTCCAATCACCGGAGAAGTGACTGGTGCAGGCCCTCGGGATGTCGCAGACCTCTCAGAAACTGCTCTCCCCTGCTACGATCTAGTCTTAGGCGACATCCTGAGACAAAGCAAAAGAAAGAATCAATATGGCACAAGATGTAAGATATTCAAGGAAAGGACAGATTAAGAGATCAAGTATCAATATCAAAGGATAAGAGTTTAATCAAAATAATTTTCCTAGATGTGATTGAGTATCTCAGCCTATTTCCTATATCCTGTTGCAGGCTCGCAGTAGTACAACTAAATTATTGCACTACCATGACATCACATACTTTGTGAAGCTGGACCTACATGGGCTACCACCAAAAATATGTGACGACCCGCACCCGGTGTAAGGGTACAAGACGGAAACAACGCCCAGCCTACGCCACAGAATCGGTGGTACAATGCTATCTAGATAATCTATCTAACAATATAATGAACCACCAATAATGATAGTATACTCAATCACAGAACTAAGATAGAAATGAGCACGAATCAGATAAAGAATAGAATAGTCACAATACAACTCATGAGTCTAAAATAATACATCAATGAGTCAGAAGAAATACAGAAATAAGCTGGAGACAAATCCAGTACAAAAGAATACTACGAAGCTACAACTCCTGGGTCAACTGCCTCAGTTGGGATAAGTCCCTCCTGAGCCAGGGTCTCAGAATCTAAACCCACAACATCCTGGGGTCCATAATAGGTAGGGTACCACTCCTCAGTATCATTTGGAAAAATATATCCAGTCAGAAAAGGAGCAAAGTATATCTCTAACAGCAGTTCTAAACAATGATAAAAACTATGTAACAGTAAATAGCTGTGGATAAACAAGATGCACAATAGATACAAGAGATATATATACAATAAGGAAATACTGAAATAAATACAATAATGAACAATATGCCAATGAAACCAGAATACTAATGTCTAAGTGTGTGAGTACTAGCTTAACATATTATCGGCTTGGGCAAGATGCAATGCGGCCTGGCTAATGATACGTGCGGTGTATGATCAACACTATTCAGTAATCAGTACTTGATACAATAGGGATATTGATCACATATCTATACTAATACTCCCCACTCCGACTGGTATAATAGATCCAACCATGGTATGCTATGGCACGAGATTCCCCAAGAAGATAGCGACTCTTCCCGAGAATCGGTGTCTATACATGTACAGGATAACCAATGAAACAATACTTGCACCATATACACCATATACCAAGGAATAACATCTCATGACGAGATCCGGATATACCAATCCGTATAACCATAGTGTCAAGAGAATATGGATATCTACACTAGATACAATGAACATAGAGGATATCATAAATGAGAAACTATCAGAGAATGTACTCGCCTGAAGTCCAAAAAATAGTCTCACAGATGTCTGACTCGGTGCCTCGAAGACCTAGATATGGAATACAATATCAATACAAGGTCCCGAAAAGAGAATAAGTTAAACTAGTCAACTTCTAGGTCAATAAGTCAATTTTAAGTCAAAAGTCAACTATGATCAACTCTAAGTCAACTATGGTCAACTATGGTCAAACCAAGGTCAACTTTATATTTCTAGGTTGCACAAGTCTAACACAAAAATCTTGGGTCAAGATATTAAAATCTAAGTCATAAAACCCACATCTTAAAATATTAGGATACCGTATCTCCGGATACGTAAATTCCAAGGTAAACATCACAATATATATATATCAAACAATTATGTATAATAATATAGAATATTAATTACAGCATCAAATAGGTACCGTGGTTTTGAACCAACTTGGTATCCCAACAAAAATCATAATCTTGATACCCAAACCCCGTATCTTGAGTATCCCATTTACCTTGGTTTCCACAAGGTAAAACTCAAGACCTCGATATACTAATACCCTTATATATAATATATAAATATATACTAATATTATACAAATAAGAAATATAGCAATAATAGTATATTATCTCATTATTAATACATATATATGTACATATATATATATAAATATAGTATATAAACACATATATATAATAATCTGCCTAACTGTCGCTGAAAACAGTGTTGAAAAACACTGATACGCTGAAACCAAGTTTTTAGTGACAGTTCTGGCTGTCACTGAAGTCGCCGTCGCTACTACTGTTTGGAATCTGTACTACTGTTGTTGTTTTGGTGACGGTTTACAACAGTCACCATTCTCGTCGTCGCTGCTGCTGTATTAAGTTTCCCGCTGCTGCGGTATTAATGACAGCGGCTGCTGTCATTAATAGCCCGCCACTGCTACAGCGACTGCTGTTTTATTAATGACAGCGGCTGCTTTCATTAATAGCCCCGTCCCTAAAAACCTGAGAAATATATATTTAATATATATATATATATATATATATAATAACTATACATCCCTCTCCTATTATTATGTACATATTTAATATAGCAACAACACACACATACAACATATATAATAAATATACATCTATACATATATATAAATAATCATATAATAACTATAAATAATCTAATTACTTAATTAAACATACACATATATTTTACAACAATATATTCATATATTTATATCCCTAACATATATTATAACATATATACTAATGCATGTAGAAGAAAGCTACATAATCTATATATTATATTAGTACATATATAGTACATAGATCTATGCTACAATAAACACTATAATAAATACACCATAATACATATAATATATATATATATATATATATATATATATATATATATATATATATATATATATATATATATATATATACACAATTATGATTCAAGAATTAAAGCATAATTAATTAGATCTACATAAATACACATTAAATAGAGTGTATCACATCGTATTCCACTAGATCTAGGATACGCATGTGACACGAGTCCACCACACATCCAATTGTACCCCGATGGACACAAACAAGTCATATATAATATTTATGAACAAAACAAAGTGTCAAATGTAGATCTACGTGTCCGTATTAAAATACGACATGTACAAAGTCCCGTGTCGGAGGAAAATTCCCAAAATAATACGTATCACCAAATTGTTGCGATACGACCTACACGTACCCAATTATGGATACGACACTAGCCCCAAACACATAAATATATGCCAAATTGATCTATAGGATCAATTGACACACACAACAAAAGTCATTTTCGAAATTCTCCCAAATTTGACACAAAAAGTACTATAACTTTCTCAATAGGCCTCCTATGAATACAAAACCAAATCCTATAGGTAGTATATGCATATGGGTTGATTTTCCATGATTAAATCTTAGATTTGGAAGCTATTTTAAGGAGAAAAACTGAATTATACCTATTAGGAGATGGATTCCCAATGAAACCTCTAATTGAGATAAAATTGCCTCCAAATTATAGATCCTTGCTCCTCTTTGTAGATCCTTGCATCCTCCTTCTAGATCCATACTTCTCAAGTCTCTAATGGTGATTTGGAAAGGAATTGGAATGAATTTGGTAGGAAAATGAAATGGAAATGAAGGAAATTTGGTAGTAGAAAATTCTAGATCTAGATTTGGAATGAAAAAGAGGAGAGAAAATTTTTCCCCTCTACTTATATAGGTCGGACCCTATTTTCCCTCCATCAAGTTATCATGTAATGTCCATTATACCCCTTGGGGCCTCTCATGAAGAAATAATTAAGGAAGGAAGCTCCTAGTCTAATAATTTAATTAATTTAATCTATTTCCTTAACGATGGGCTTTCTAAATGGGCTAAGTCTAACTAATTAATTCATGTTGGTCCATGGGTCCAAATTAAACTAGTTAGGTCCACTAATATAAGTTTAAAATAAATAAATAAAATCTAACAATAATTAAATAATACAACAAATAATTATTTATCAAGCACAATATTTAATTAAATAGGAAATTACTAAAATATCCTTTCCTAGAAAATATGGTAGTGATAGCTTCATCTTGAATGCCTCATATTCTTATGTCAGTAGACTTATTTTTAATTCCTTCACTTGTGAGGTCCCTTCATGAGTGACCTCAAAAAGTTTCCAAACTTCGTACAAAGTTCCACAAGTGGAGACCCTATTGAATTCAGTTCTGTCTACAGCACAGAATAGAGCGTTAATAGCTTTAGCATCTAGACTAGATTGTTTTTTCTTTATGTCGTGTACTTATCATGGAATTTCTCTATAAGGTTTCCATCTACAACTATTCTAGGTGGCTTCTTGTATCCATCTATTACAACAGACGGATTTTGGACTGGCCTTCACCATTGTTAGTGTACTTCTTGTATCCATCAAGACTATTCTAGGTGGCTTCTTGTATCCATCTATTACAAAAGATCAAAATCTAGTTATTTTATATAGAAACTCATTTTTGTCTTCCAGTACGTGTAGTACCATCAAATATGGGTGGCCTATTTGTAGATTGTCCTTCACCATTGTTGGTGTGGATAGAAATAACAGTTGCCATAAGTCTCTTAGGATGTTAAGCATATATCAAGAGAACTAGCTCTGATACCAATTGAAGGACCATAGGGCAACTCTAGGGGGAGTAAAAAGGGTACAATGGAATAATCTACCTAATTAAAAATTAAGCAGAGTAATGGAAGCTAACAGTGTATATGCAAGATAGTATATAAAGTCATAAGAGTAATAGAAAGAAAACGCAAATACCACGATGTATACTTGTTTACATTTGAGAGGACTAGTCCAGTCCCAAGAACTCTTGCTCGAAGTTGTATCCACTAAAATCACCAATAGTGAATCACAAACTTTGATCTGAAGGCTTGTCATTTTTTTACAACCACGTATTTTGATTCGAAGTCTCGCAACATCACACACGTACATTTGAGACAAAGAGCACACAAACTTCAAATAGAAGAGGGGCTTGATGAACCAAGTAATTACAACTCTAACAGACTTCTAACCGAGATTGCACTTGGTACTAGAAGACTGGGAGTTGATATTGGAGATAAGAAAGTTTAGGCTCTGAGTGTTTGCTCACTATAGAATAGAAAGAATAAGAATAGATGAGTGAGTTAGAATATGGAAATCCAATCATATTTGTAGGGTATTAGTAAACCGAATTCGGCCATAGTTCAGATAGGTCTTAATTCAAAATTTTGAAAGTTGGGCCAAGAAATCAGGGGTTTAATAACTGGATGATTTCATACTAAATAGGTGACAAAGTTCGGACCGAGTTCGACACAAATTTTGTCCGAGTTCAGTTGCCTATTCTAGTAAGGTTTGAGCTTGAATGTAGGCTGGTTTGGTTGATAGGTTCGATGGTTTATTTAAGTGGACTTTGGGTTATGCCAGTGCGAATTGATCTACTTAATTTCTAGACTCAATAAATATCAAATTATATCGCTGAAAACAAAGAGCACTTGATGATGCCAATTCTTTGGAAACATCTGCTGACTTGAAGATGTCTTTTTCCTTGACATCAAAGGTCCAAATATAAACAGATATAGAAATCTTCTAGTATAACTGTCACTACCACATTTTAGGAAAAAGGATATTTTAGTAATTTTCTATTTAAATAAATATTGTGCATGGTAAATAATTTTTGTTGTATTATTTAATTGTTGTTGGATGTTATTTAATTATTTTGGACTTATTTTAGTGGACCCAACTAGTGTAGTTTGGACCCATGGACCAACATGAATTAAATAGTTAGATTTGGCCCATTTAGAAAGCCCATGGTTAAGGAGATGGATTAAATTAATTAAGTGATTAGACTAGAAGCTTCCTTCCTTAATTATTTCTTCATGAGAGGCCCCAAGGGGTACATTGGACATTTTACAATTGCTTGGGAGAGGGGCAAGGCCGGCCTATTAAAAGAGGGGAGAAATTTCTCTCTCCTCTCATTCTCATTCCAAATCTAGATCTAGAATTTCCCACTCCCAAATTCCCTCCATTCCCATTCCAATTCCCTACCAAATTCATTCCAAATTCTTCCCAATTCACCATTAAAAAGTTGAGAAGCAAGGATCTAGAAGGAGGAAGCAAGGATCTACAAAGAGGAGCAAGGATCTACAATTTGGAAGCAAGTTCTTCTCAATTGGAGGTTTCATTGGGAATCCATCTCCCAATAGGTATAATTCAGTTTTTCCCATTAAAATAGCTTCTAAATCTGAGATTTAATCATGTAAAATCAACCCATATGTATGTACTACCCATAGGACTTTGTTTTATGTTCATAGGAGACCCATGGAGAAAGTTATGGTGCTTTTTGTGTCAATTTTGTTGGAATTCCGAATTTATATTTTGTTGTGTGTGTCAATTGATCCTATAGATCAATTGGGCATATGCTTATGTGTTTGGGGCTTGTGTCATGTCCATAATTTGGTACATGTGGTTCGTATCCCAACTATTTGGTGATACGTATCATTTTGGGGGTTTTCCCTCCGACACGGGGCTTTGAACATGTCGTATTTTGACACGGACACATAGATCTACTTTTGACACTTTGATTTATTCATAAATATTATTTGTGACATGTTTGTGTCCTTTGGGGTACAATTGGTTGTGTGTTGGACTCGTGTCACATGCGTATCCTAGATCTAGTGGGATACGGTGTGATACTCTCCAATTTGGTGTGTTTATGTGTAGATCTAATTATGTATGGTTTAAATTCTTCAATTATAATTAGTAAATATATATAGATATTATATATTATTTTAGTTTATTTATTATGGTATTTATTGTAGCATAGATCTATATATTTCTATGTGTTCTAATGTGATGTATATATATATATATATATATATATATATATATATATATATATATGTATGTAGCTTCTTGCATGCAATTATATATGTACTTATGTTAATAGTATAAATTATACATAAATATTTTATAAAATATATTTATGTGTTTAATTGTGTAATTATATTATTTATAGTTATTATGTAATTATTTGTATATTAATGTATATATTTTAGGTGTGCTTCTAGCCATGTAAAATATGAACATTAATATGTGCATGTGTTGTAACTATTAGTATTTAATTATAAGTTTATATGTGCATATATATATAAGTATATAATTATTTATTTATATATATGTATTGTGATTATTATTGCATATATATATATATATATATATATATATATATATATATATATATATATATATATATATATATATATATATATTTATATTTTTATTTTTATTTGTTTTGGTGACAGTGGTTTCTATGACAGTGAAACTGTCATTATTTGGTCTGAACAGCAGCCGCTGTACAATGGTCAGCATTAATGACAGATCTGTCATTAATGTTGCGGCAGTTTTGAGCGGCAATCTTTCAGCGATATTTTTTTGTGACAGTTTGAAACTGTCAGCAAACTGTGACAGCAGCGGTTTTGTATATGGAGTTTCTGCGACGAATTTTCAGTGACAGTCAAGACTGTCACTATTAAACCTATTTTTATTTTATCTTGTTTTGTTCACTGTTTTCAGTGACGCTTTGACAGTTTTAAATTATATTTTATATATTATTATTGTATATATATATATGTGTATATATATGTGTTTTGTGAGGTATAATATTTGTAATAATATATTATTTTATTTGTATAAATATTGGTTGTTTATATATTATATTAGAGTATGTATTATTTGTATTATTAGTATACTTGGTGTGAGTGTCTATTGGGATCTAATTTTGATTCCTAAATTATTGTATTTTATTTCTATATTATTTATATAGATTTCTTATGAGGTTGACCTTGGTTTGACCATGTTTGACTTTAGTTGACTTTACAGTTGACCATAGTTTACTTTTGACTTAGAATTTATTTATTGACCTAGGAGTTGACTAGTTTGACTTGTTCTCTTTCCGGGACCTTGTATTAATGTGGTATTCCATATCTAGGTCTTCGAGGTACCGAGTCAGACATCTGTGAGACTGTTCATTGGACTTCAGGCGAGTACATTCTCTGATAGTTTCTCATTTATGATATCCTCTATGTTCGTTGTATCTAGTGTAGATTTACATGTTTCTCTCGACACTATGGTTACACGGATTGGTATATCCGGATCTCGTCATGAGATGTTATTCCTTGGTATATGGTGTATATGGTGCAAGTATTGTTTCATTGGTTATCTTGTACATGTACAGACACCGATTCTCGGGGAGACTAGCTATCTTCTTGGGGAATCTAGTGCCATAGCATACCGTGGTTGGATCTATTATACCAGTCGGGGGTGGGGAGTATTAGTATATGTCACGACCCGCACCCGGTTTAGGGGCACGAGTACGTGGGTACGTCCAGCCTACGCCGCAGTGTCGGCGGTAGAACGCTGTCAAGGTCTTGATACTATCTAACTAATGTCACGCAAGCATCCAATCTCCATTAGGAGGCACAGATGACACAAATAAGATGAACATATACTCAATCACAGGATTACAGCACGATAAGATTTCAAAACAGAAATTAAAATTAAACACCACAAGTCAACAAGTAATAACTTAACTAAACAATATCCAAGAATCATCAAAAGGCCGGAGACAAATCCGGTACCAAATTAGTCTACTTAAAGAACTAACAATAAATAATAATTCCGGCTAGACATTCTAGAATCACAACTACTACCAAGTCTGCAGCTACTCACCATATGGTCCATAAAGTGTACGACAGCGGTCCTCTAAGGCATAGTCTGGAAAAATATTTCCAGTCAGGAAGGAGCAAAGCAACACTCTCAAATAACAGTTCCATTAATTGATAATGTCTATAATACAATAAAACATGTCATGCTAGCTACTGAGAAGACAGTAAAATAAATGCAATGGCAATTTAAGAGAGACAGGCAATATAAAGAGACAGGTAATAGGCAATATGATACAGTCAGTGCATGTATAAAAATGAAAAGAACAAGAAACAGTATCATATACGGGTGATGTAGTATATGATTTAAATAGGGAACTGTAATCTATTCTAAGTGTTTGAAATAGTAGTCTCAAAATATGATCGGCTTGGGAACATGTACGATAGCTACAGGGCCTGGCTAATCATGGGTGAAGAGCATGATTAACACTTACAATTTCTACACTGCAATAAGAGGTTATGATCACATTTCTTACTAACTACTTCCCCGCCCCCAACTAGTACTGTGGATCCAACCATGACACGTCACGATACACGAGCAAGTCAAGTCTATCATGTACGATGTCTAAATATACATGTCGTGTACAATGTCAATACGATAATCAAGGTAACATCTCATGACTGCAGATCCAGGCTATATACTAGTCCGTGTAGCACAGTGTCAAAGATTCAGTTGTAACATTTCATGATCATTGAACTTATAGCAATTATCAAGAATTGGAAATTATCAGAGAATGTACTTGCCTTGGGTCCTTAGCTGGTAATTATGGATGTCCTGTTCCAGAGTATCCCCTGGGTGAAGTAGCAGTCCTAGAACCACATCACAAGCAAAACCATATTTGCATCAGATGCTACACTAACACAGTCTAAAACACTGAATTCAGGGCCTTCTCTAGGTATGATACTGGTCACCTAGTAACTAGATACATAAATATACACATCTTAATTAACATATGTACTCACAATATACATATCAATTTAAATACATATACAAAATATATGTATATATATATTAAAATATGCTAAGGTTTTATACAAATATACATACATATATATATCAAAATAATTATACACATAAAAATATATGCATTTATACCAGTTAAATTATACAATACTATATACAGGTAAATATACCAATTTATATTATACAACACATAATATTAAATACTAAAACATACATTAACATGTATTATATGTATACAGACAATTTATACACATATATGTTTAATACGTATTTATAATAAAATACATTTTAATATACATATATAGGAAAATAGAGAAATACGCAAGATATATACATATATATCTATATATATATAATATATATACACTAAGTAGAAATACACTATATACACATCTTACACATTATTTAAATATATACCAAAAATATATACATTACATTAACCATACTAATACATTAATTAAATATATATAGATGCTTTACATTAATTATATATATACAAATACACATACCTTAGTTATATATATACATTAACACATTATATATATATATACATTCTGTTTAATTATTAATTAATTAAACAATAGACAAATACATATACTAATTTAAATTATACTAGTATACTTGTATTAAATAGATATTACAAAATAAATCAATGTATATACATATACATATATATATACATATACATATATATATATACATATCAATTAAATTAAATACATACCCATACATACACTTTAATTAAATATATACATTTACGTATATATTAATTTTACACATACATGTACCTACACATTGATTAAATATATATACTATCATATACATTACATTAGATATATATATACATACATATATATATATATACATATATATATATATATATATAAAGAAGGAAAGGGGAGAAGCTCACTGTGGTTGGCCGGACTTGGCCGCCGGAGCAGGTCGGGGAGGAGCTCGAGAGTGGAGCTGGCCGTGCGGGTTGGTGAAGGCAGTGGAGGGGAGTCGTCAGTTCGCCTGGCCGGAGGTGGAGGACAGAAGAGCGCCGGCGCCGGAGGGATTCCCGTGGTGGTGGTGATGGTGGTGTATGATGATGATGGAGATGGTGGAGGGGATAGGTGGAGATGGTGGTGGTGATGAGAAGCGGGAGCCGGAGAGCTCGCTGACCGGAGCAGCAGAAGCGGCGGCGGCAGCAGCAGCGGGGGGATGCGGGCTGCGCCGGAGCATTCGGAGCGGCCTGCCGGTCGTGCTGGAGTGCACAGGTGGAGGGAGATGGGAAACTGGCTCGGCCGGATGACCAGCTGTGTGGAGTTGCCGGAGTACTGCAGGCGGCGGGTCGGCCTGGAAGTTGCAGAGGTGAGGGGAGGCGGTTGTAGATGATGGTGGCGGTCGGCCTGGAACTCGACAGCAGGGAGCCGCCGGACGGGTTGGAGGGGACGCGGAGGGATGTGGATGGATGGAAGTGGAGGGGGAGTAGCCGGAGATCCGCCGGGGAGGAGCAGCGGCTGATGGAAGGAGGAGTGAACAACAAAGGAGGGGAGTCGGCTCGGACTGCGCCGGCCGGGTGCACCGAGGGGTGGCCGGGATGCAGAGATGGGGGGTGAACAGTGTTCCCCCCCCCCCAATTTGAATTTGAAATTCAAATCAAAAAGAAGAAGAAGAAAAGGAAGAAAGAGAAGGAGAAAGGAAGAAGGAGAAGAAAAGAAAAAGAGAAGAAGAAAGGAGAAAATTTCTAACGTAGGAGAGAGGGGATGTGGGGGCTTGTGGAGGGTGGTGTTTTCTAGGTTGCCTAGGGATTAGGGTTTGATGTAGACAAGACATTAAATAGGGATGAGGGGATTGGAATGAAGGGTTGGGATTGGCCCATTAATTGAGTGGTCCAGATCGAACATGAGGGAAATAATTCATGGGGGATTTAGGGTGAGGTTTAATTAAAATATTAAGGATTCCTCATTGGTTTAAATAATTGGGTGTTGGCACAAGAATGCCAATTTGCAATTTAACCCCCTTAAATTTGGGAAATTGCACAAACACATAAAATGACGAAAATTTGGCGGGCGATTCGGGGTTCGGTGTTTTGTAGGGTCAGGGGCGCTGTAAGATGGTTATGGGCTGAATTTGCAGGGCACTGGAATTAATATGGAATTTCAGAATCAGATAAAATAGTATCCTCAATTTAAATAGAAATAAATGCAAGTTGTGTTCAACAATTAATTAGGAGTACATGGAGCCAAAATCAGGTCAGGTCATCAATACCAATATTGAAGAAGACTCAGAACAGAATATTACTCTAATTTGGGCCGCACGAAAAATAGGTCAAGATGGCCTCCAATTTTCGATTGGAACGCACAACGATACAAAAATAGTGATTTATTAAATAACGTCCGCGACGATTTTTGTGCGGCCAGAAATAATGCACAGGGAGCAAAATTATGAGTTACAAAAAATAGCAGAATGGAAGACGGGCATGTCTAGGGCAAGATGGCAAAATTTGTTGGAAGACAAAAGTCAGGGTAGCGCTCCAAATATCGAAGCAAAGGCAATGCGCAAAATATTAAATAAAATACAGTAATTAATTACACCTCCAATAAATAAATTCTAAAATAAAACAATTAACCTCAAAATTCTATAATTCCGACAGGTGCTCATCTACTGGCTTCTAGGTCAAGTCTGCTAGCTAAAATAAAATAATTAACACTGCACATAATTATATATTTAATTACACATCGCACAAAATTATTTAAATCAAATACACTATCAGGAAATTAATTAATTGTAAATAACATAATATTAAATATTGCAAAAAGTCAAAAATACCTCTGGTTTCGGAATGTGGTAGTGACAAGTCTACCCACCTTAAAAGAATTTCGTCCTCGAAATTTAAAATCCTCAAAGTAGCATTTAATCATACACATTATATTTCCCTCAAAATTTAAATTCATTAACCAGGAAATCAGGTTATAATCTGTAATGTCTTTTCACAAATAAAATTTCTGTAATTATTTCATTCCTGAAAAATCCTCGGAAAATCAAAGTCCATTTTTGTCAAAATTTCCTTGAAAGTTTTGAGTTAATAATTCAATACCCGGAATTTAATATCCACTCCTCAAGAACTCAACAATATGATATTTAAGGATTCTCCAAATGTCACATCTTAATATAAAGTTCTAAAATTCATAACTTGCATTTAAATAAATACATTGATAAATCTCCCAAAATTTCCAAATTAATAACCAACTTAAACATGTCATAATCTTTCCTGGAATTAATTAAACCACCAATTATGCCATGTAAATTTCTTAACCATTTATTTAAATCAATATTCATCCTCGAATTTTAATCATCTTGTTCCTCTTGTCAAGTCATAGCTCCTTCATGAATCTTCACTACAGTCAACACCAATAATCACGGTCTAAGAAAATTCTATCTATTGTCATACCACATACAATCTAGGGGGAACATACACGGTTATGGTCTCATTTGTTATGGTGTTGCAGTCTATGCATCAGGGTGTACTACTAACTACATCATAATAAGAAATCATGCATACAAGCTACGGTACTAAGGTATCAGTCAATCAATCAAATAGGTAGGAACAGAATAAAGGAAAGAACAGAAACTGCTAACTCATTACCTGCAGTATCGGTCTCCTCGACCGTCATCGCAAATGCCCGCCCTGCTGGGGTGGTTCCCTTCGCGGGAGCTGAGCAATATACGGTTCCACAGGTAGCCTAATTGGATCTCTATAATCTGAAGTTGCACGCTGGCCGGGAAGATAAGAGGCTAGAAGACAATCCCTTACTCGATGTCCCGCAGCGCCGCAGTGCAAACAAAGTCCTAGCCTCGTTCTACAGCTCTCCCAAAGATGACCTGGCTTCTTACAGAAATGACAAGTCTGCTGTGTCTCTCTTGGAGGCTGTTGCTGATTCTGCTCAACACGGACTGGTGCCTGGTACTGTGGTTGATACTGATACTCCCATGGATGTTGCTGGATAGGAACTGGTGCTAGGTACTGCGGTGGATGCTGAAATGTCCATGGTTGTTGCTGAATATGAAATGGTACTTGGTACTGCTGTTGGTGCTGAATACGGGGATGCTTGGCTGGTCCTGCTCTATCATTTGTATCTCCAAAAGTATTGTGGCTCCTCTTAGGCCTGAGATCCAGATCCTCTTCTGCGATCTGAGCATCCATCAAGATAGCCTCAAAGGTAGCGGTACGACGACCAGAAGTGCGCGACTTAATCTCTCTTATCAGTCCCTTTCTAAATTTCCGGGCTCGATCTTCTGGGTCCCGAATCATAGATGATGCAAAACGGCTCAATCTACAGAATTCTGCAGCGTACTCGTCGACCGACATGTTTCCTTAAACTAAGTCATGAAACTGACTTTCCAAGGTTCCCAATGCCACGTCGGGAAAGAACTTCTCCTTGAAGAGCTCCTTGAAGGTCTCCCAAGTAAGTCCTTGTGCAATAATTCTCGGCTCCGTGCGATACCACGTGAGTGCGATATCGAACATCTGACTGCCAGCGGCTTCTATCTTCAAGTTCTCCGGAATCTGGGTCAATCGCAGGCTTCTCTCTATATCCTCTAGCCAGTCGTCAGCGTAGAGTATCCCTTCGGTACCTTTAAACTCTCGAGGCATCATCCTCTTGAAATCCACTATAGTGCCTGATCTCTGCTGTTGCTGGCCAGGAAACTGCTGGTACTGTGCTACTTTCTCCAAAGCTTGGAGAGTCACTTGATGAGCATTCTCCATGTTTTCTTTCATCAGCTCGGTTTGTGCCTGGTATGCTTCTGCTTGCACCCTTTGAGCCTCAGCTTGAACTCGCTGAGCGTCTGCCGTCACTCTCTGGGCATCTACCATGCCTTGGATCAACGTAAACATCTGCGTTCCGTCAATGGACAAACCTCCGGGAATCGGAGTTAATGGAGGAGGAAGGTTGTCCGTCACAGCTGCGGCAATCCTCTTAACAGGTGGAGGAGGAGGATCACCTACGTGCATCGGAGATGTAGGAGGAGCTACGGATGTCTGTCCATCAGGTGGAGAGGTGGCAGACCCCTCTAAAGCTGATGTTCCCGCTCTCATAGACCTTGTCTGCGGTGACATCCTGAAGACAGATCCCAAAGAATCAATTAAGAAAAATGCGATATCATCAAGGAAGGACAGTAAAGTTCTAAAGAGCAACATTCAAGATAAATAGATTGGAAAGAAGCCTTAGTTGTGTTTGCACAGGTCAAAGATACATCCATGGTCTGATACCTCTATCCCCTAGGGATCACAGTTCTATCACAAACACACTCACTGCTAGCTTCCTTACCTACTGCAATCGCTGATACTGGTTATTCCTATCACTCAAGTGCATAACAATTGCAACACACTTTACTAAATACTACTCTCTCTAATACAATCTTAAATGGACACCCAAGTCAGTGGGCAGTGAGATCTCAATTATACTCAAGCCAACAGATTCTTACACATGCATCTCATCTATTGTATACTAATATATCTCTCCCACTATAAAATCTTATCCTCAGATAAATTTACCTCAAAATAACTCCTCGAAATAAAATTTTTAAAGTAAAAGCATACACTTTCCTCAAGACTAATTATCTAAATACTGAAATAAAACTTAATCACACAAAATCCTTACAGACTTGTCTAGGTTTATTGAATCGAATCTGAATTCCTCAAAATAAATTTTTAATAGCCATATTTTAACTCCTCAATTTCAAAGTTTTTGCAATTCATTGGAATCTTCAAAATAAATTTTAATAACAATCTCAATCTTCTCAGAATCCTAAAATTTGAAATTCATTTTCAATCTTCAAAAAAATTTTAAATCCACCTTCTGTAGCCCAATAGCTCTAATGTTAATCATTCTCACTGTCCTCATCGATATGCGTCATCAGGTAATACCATAAATCAGTCTGCAAGTTCATCTTGATATGAAATCCAGCCCTACTATGAAACCAAAAATCCTAACTTAATAACTAATCAACAACAATCAAATCAATATCAACAAATGAGAATGGACGGAACAAAGGAATGATTTAAATTGGAAATTTTAACAAGATTCTCAGGGGTCATCCCAGGAATCTCTCAAGGAATTATGATTGAGTATTTGCTCTCGTCCTAGTATCCTATGTCCTATGTCCTATAGCAGGCACGCAGTAGTATAACAAGGATGTTACACTACTACGACATCGCACAACTCGCGAAGTCTGACCTGCATGGGCCACCACTAAAAACGTGTCACGACCCGCACCCGGTTTAGGGGCACGAGTACGTGGGTACGTCCAGCCTACGCCGCAGTGTCGGCGGTAGAACGCTGTCAAGGTCTTGATACTATCTAACTAATGTCACGCAAGCATCCAATCTCCATTAGGAGGCACAGATGACACAAATAAGATGAACATATACTCAATCACAGGATTACAGCACGATAAGATTTTGAAACAGAAATTAAAATTAAACACCACAAGTCAACAAGTAATAACTTAACTCAACAATATCCAAGAATCATCAAAAGGCCGGAGACAAATCCGGTACCAAATTAGTCTACTTAAAGAACTAACAATAAATAATAATTCCGGCTAGACCTTCCAGAATCATAACTACTACCAAGTCTGCAGCTACTCACCATATGGTCCATAAAGTGTCGAACAGCGGTCCTCTAAGGCATAGTCTGGAAAAATATTTCCAGTCAGGAAGGAGCAAAGCAACACTCTCAAATAACAGTTCCATTAATTGATAATGTCTATAATACAATAAAATATGTCATGCTAGCTACTGAGAAGACAGTGAAATAAATGCAATGGCAATTTAAGAGAGACAGGCAATATAAAGAGACAGGTAATAGGCAATATGATACAGTCAGTGCATGTATGAAAATGAAAAGAACAAGAAACAGCATCATATACGGGTGATGTAGTATATGATTTAATAGGGAACTGTAATCTATTCTAAGTGTTTGAAATAGTAGTCTCAAAATGTGATCGGCTTGGGAACATGTACGATAGCTACAGGGCCTGGCTAATCATGGGTGAAGAGCATGATTAACACTTACAATTTCTACACTGCAATAAGAGGTTATGATCATATTTCTTACTAACTACTTCCCCGCCCCCAACTAGTACTGTGGATCCAACCATGACACGTCACGATACACGAGCAAGTCAAGTCTATCATGTACGATGTCTAAATATATATGTCGTGTACAATGTCAATACGATAATCAAGGTAACATCTCATGACTGCAGATCCAGGCTATATACTAGTCCGTGTAGCACAGTGTCGAAGATTCAGTTGTAACATTTCAAGATCATTGAACTTATAGCAATTATCAAGAATTGGAAATTATCAGAGAATGTACTTGCCTTGGGTCCTTAGCTGGTAATTATGGATGTCCTGTTCCAGAGTATCCCCTGGGTGAAGTAGCAGTCCTAGGACCACATCACAAGCAAAACCATATTTGCATCAGATGCTACACTAACACAGTCTAAAACACTGAATTCAGGGCCTTCTCTAGGTATGATATTGGTCACCTAGTAACTAGATACATAAATATACACATCTTAATTAACATATGTACTCACAATATACATATCAATTTAAATACATATACAAAATATATGTATATATATATTAAAAATATGCTAAGGTTTTATACAAATATACATACATATATATATCAAAATAATTATACACATAAAAATATATGCATTTATACCAGTTAAATTATACAATAATATATACAGGTAAATATACCAATTTATATTATACAACACATAATATTAAATACTAAAACATACATTAACATGTATTATATGTATACAGACAATTTATACACATATATGTTTAATACGTATTTATAATAAAATATATTTTAATATACATATATAGGAAAATAGAGAAATACGCAAGATATATACATATATATATCTATATATATATAATATATATACACTAAGTAGAAATACACTATATACACATCTTACACATTATTTAAATATATACCAAAAATATATACATTACATTAAACATACTAATACATTAATTAAATATATATAGATGCTTTACATTAATTATATATATACAAATACACATACCTTAGTTATATATATACATTAACACATTATATATATATATACATTCTGTTTAATTATTAATTAATTAAACAATAGACAAATACATATACTAATTTAAATTATACTAGTATACTTGTATTAAATAGATATTACAAAATAAATCAATGTATATACATATACATATATATATACATATACATATATATATATATACATATCAATTAAATTAAATACATACCCATACATACACTTTAATTAAATATATACATTTACATATATATTAATTTTACACATACATGTACCTACACATTGATTAAATATATATACTATCATATACATTACATTAGATATATATATACATACATATATATATACATATATATATATATATATATATATATATATATATATATATATATATAAAGAAGGAAAGGGGAGAAGCTCACTGTGGTTGGCCGGACTTGGCCGCCGGAGCAGGTCGGGGAGGAGCTCGAGAGTGGAGCTGGCCGTGCGGGTTGGTGAAGGCAGTGGAGGGGA
Organism: Iris macrosiphon; assembly: GCA_036927795.1. Taxonomy (NCBI): domain Eukaryota; kingdom Viridiplantae; phylum Streptophyta; class Magnoliopsida; order Asparagales; family Iridaceae; genus Iris; species Iris macrosiphon. The sequence goes on along the minus strand of JAYESA010000017.1, from coordinate 54,215,747 downwards.
GTCGTCAGTTCGCCTGGCCGGAGGTGGAGGACAGAAGAGCGCCGGTGCCGGAGGGATTCCCGTGGTGGTGGTGATGGTGGTGTATGATGATGATGGAGATGGTGGAGGGGATAGGTGGAGATGGTGGTGGTGATGAGCAGCGGGAGCCGGAGAGCTCGCTGACCGGAGCAGCAGAAGCGGCGGCGGCAGCAGCAGCGGGGGGATGCGGGCTGCGCCGGAGCATTCGGAGCGGCCTGCCGGTCGTGCTGGAGTGCACAGGTGGAGGGAGATGGGAAACTGGCTCGGCCGGATGACCGGCTGTGTGGAGTTGCCGGAGTACTGCAGGCGGCGGGTCGGCCTGGAAGTTGCAGAGGTGAGGGGAGGCGGTTGTAGATGATGGTGGCGGTCGGCCTGGAACTCGACAGCAGGGAGCCGCCGGACGGGTTGGAGGGGATGCGGAGGGATGTGGATGGATGGAAGTGGAGGGGGAGTAGCCGGAGATCCGCCGGGGAGGAGCAGCGGCTGATGGAAGGAGGAGCGAACAGCAGAGGAGGGGAGTCGGCTCGGACTGCGCCGGAGCAGTTGGACGGCGCCGGCCGGGTGCACCGAGGGGTGGCCGGGATGCAGAGATGGGGGGTGAACAGTGTTCCCCCCTATTTGAATTTGAAATTCAAATCAAAAAGAAGAAGAAGAAAAGGAAGGAAGAGAAGGAGAAAGGAAGAAGGAGAAGAAAAGAAAAAGAGAAGAAGAAAGGAGAAAATTTCCAACGTAGGAGAGAGGGGATGTGGGGGCTTGAGGAGGGTAGTGTTTTCTAGGTTGCCTAGGGATTAGGGTTTGATGTAGACAAGACATTAAATAGGGATGAGGGGATTGGAATGAAGGGTTGGGATTGGCCCATTAATTGAGTGGTCCAGATCGAACATGAGGGAAATAATTCATGGGGGATTTAGGGTAAGGTTTAATTAAAATATTAAGGATTCCTCATTGGTTTAAATAATTGGGTGTTGGCACAAGAATGCCAATTTGCAATTTAACCCCCTTAAATTTGGGAAATTGCACAAACACATAAAATGACGAAAATTTGGCGGGCGATTCGGGGTCCGGTGTTTTGTAGGGTCAGGGGCGCTGTAAGATGGTTATAGGCTGAATTTGCAGGGCACTGGAATTAATATGGAATTTCAGAATCAGATAAAACAGTATCCTCAATTTAAATAGAAATAAATGCAAGTTGTGTTCAACAATTAATTAGGAGTACATGGAGCCAAAATCAGGTCAGGTCATCAATACTAATATTGAAGAAGACTCAGAACAGAATATTACGCTAATTTGGGCCGCACGAAAAATAGGTCAAGATGGCCTCCAATTTTCGATTGGAACGCACAACGATACAAAAATAGTGATTTATTAAATAACGTCCGCGACGATTTTTGTACGGCCAGAAATAATTCCCAGGGAGCAAAATTATGAGTTGCAAAAAATAGCAGAATGGAAGACGGGCATGTCTAGGGCAAGATGGTGAAATTTGTTGGAAGATAAAAGTCAGGGTAGCGCTCCAAATATCGAAGCAAAGGCAATGCGTAAAATATTAAATAAAATACAGTAATTAATTACACCTCCAATAAATAAATTCTAAAATAAAACAATTAACCTCAAAATTCTATAATTCCGACAGGTGCTCATCTACTGGCTTCTAGGTCAAGTCTGCTAGCTAAAATAAAATAATTAACACTGCACATAATTATATATTTAATTACACATCGCACAAAATTATTTAAATCAAATACACTATCAGGAAATTAATTAATTGTAAATAACATAATATTAAATATTGCAAAAAGTCGAAAATACCCCTGGTTTCGGAATGTGGTAGTGACAGTATAGATATGTGATCAAATCCCTATTGAATAAAGTATTGGTAAGCGAATAGTGTTGATCATGCACCGCACGTATGATTAGCCAGGCCGCATTGTATCTTGCCCAAGCCGATCACATGTTAAGCTAGTACTCACACACTTAGTCATTAGTATTATTGTTTCATTGGCATATTGTTTATTATTGTATTTCTTTCCAGTATTTCTTTATTGTCTATATATCTCTTGTATCTATTTTGTGCATCTTGTTTATCCACAGCTATTTACTGTTACATAGTTTTTATCATGGATTAGAACTGCTGTTAGAGATGTACTCTGCTCCTTTCCTGACTGGATATATTTTTCCAAATGACACTGAGGAGTACCCTACCTATTATGGACCCCAAGATGTTATTGGTTTAGAGACCCTGGCTCAAGAGGGACTTATCCCAACTGAGACAGTTGACCCTGGAGTGTAGCTTGTTGTATGATAGTATTCTTTTGTTCTGGATTTATCTCCAGCTTATTTTTGTTACTCTTCAGACTCATTGATGTATTATTTTAAATTCATGAGTTGATGACTATTCTATTCTTATCTGATTCGTGTTCATTCTATCTTAGTTCTGTGATTGAGTACACTATCTTTTGGTGGTTCATTATATTAGATAGACTTTCTAGACAGCGTTCTACCGCCGATTCTGCTGCGTAGGCTGGGCGTTGTTTCCGACTAGTACCTTTACCCCGGGTGCGGGTCGTGACACGTTTTTGGTGGTGGCCCATGCAGGTCTAGCTTCACAAGTATGTGATATCGTGGAAGTGCGACAACTTAGTTGTACTACTGCGAGCCTGCAATAGGATATATGATATAGGCTGAGATACTCAATCACATCTAGGAAAATTCTTTTGATTCAACTATTCTCCTTTGATATTGATACTTGATCTCTTAAACTGTCCTTTCCTTGATGTCTTACATCTTGTGCCATATTGATTCTTTCTTTTGCTTTGTCTCAGGATGCCGCCTAAGACTAGATCACAGCAGGGGAGAGCAGCTTCTGAGAGGTCTGCGACATCCCGAGGGCTTGCACCAGTCACTTCTCCGGTGATTGGAGTGTCAGCTGCTTTCGGAGGTCCACCACCTACTCAGAGGACTGTGCCAACTGTATCTGAGGGGCTTCCACCTCCACCTCCTGTGCCAGCAGAGGCGTCACAGATGTTTATACTGTTTCGTGAGATGCTCGAGGCACAGAGGGCTCAGTCAGAGGCACATCAGAGGCAGACCGACGTTCTACGGCAGGGCATCGAGAGTGCTCATCAGCTTGCTCGTGCTGTAGTTGAGAGAGGAGTTCCGATCCAGCAGCAGGTTGTTCCTCAAGTTGCTCAGCTTCGGCCAGCCAACATTCAGGACTTCAAGAAACTGGAGCCTAGGGTTTTCAAAGGGACGGAGGGCATCGTCTATGCTGATGATTGGCTCGAGGACATTGAGCGTCTTATGAGGGTGTCCCGTCTTTCTGAAGATCTGAAGGTTGAGGCGGTAGGACTTCAACTGTTCGACGTCGCTCGTACTTGGTTCAGGAATGAGCCGGTTCTAGTTGACGCAGGACAATCTTGGGAGGTATTCAAGGACCTTTTCAAGAAGAAGTTTTTTGCTCGGATAGACAGGCTTGACTTGGGGAGACAATTTGAGAGTCTCATTCAGGGAAGCATGTCTGTGGAGGAATACGCTGCGGAGTTCGGTAGGTTGAGCCGATTTGCAGAGTACTTGGTGAGAGAGCCGGAGGTTAGAGCTATTCGTTTCCGAGAGGGTCTAAACTGGGAGGTGAAGATTCTCATTCCGTCTTTTTATGAGACATACTCGGAGATACTTGCGGAGGCACGCAAGGTTGAGCGGGATCTGGGTTTGAAGACCAAAGAGACCGTGATTCTTTTCTGGGGGCCAACGGCAGTGCAGTATCTGCCAAACGTCCTCATTTCCAGTCCAGACCTTTCCAGCAGCCACAGCAGAACCAGACTCCAGCTAGAGTGCCTTTTCACCAGGCACCTCAGCAGCAGAGGCAGTTACAGCAGGCCCCATGCAACTTCTGCAAGAAGCCCGGCTACATCTGGGAAGTTTGCAGGAGGAGGCTAGGAGTTTGTTTGTATTGTGGTACTGAAGGGCATCAATCGAGGGAGTGTCCTCGTCGTACAGTTCAAGGAGCAGCTCCAGCTCCGAGGACACAGACGAGACCACCTGCAGCACAGCCGAGGGGACCGCTTCCGACACAGCAGCAGCGTTTTATCCAGCATCAACAGCAGGGAGGTGCTCGGCAGGAACGAGCGTTTGCTATGACCGTCGAAGAGGAGAAACCCACAGGAGATGTCATCGCAGGTTCTATTCTTCTTGATTCCATTCCAGCCTTAGCTTTGTTTGATAGTGGTGCTTCCCATAGTTTTATATCTGTTTCTTTTGCTCTGAAGCATGGTTTGGTAGCTGAGTCTTTGCTTAGGACTTGTAAGATCATGACCGGGGGAGGCATTATCCTGGTTAATGATATTTGCAAGGATCGGAGAGTTACTCTGGGAGGCCGGGAGTTAAGTGCGTGTCTACTTGTAATGCCACTTCTGAGCTACGACATTGTACTTGGGATGGATTGGTTGAGTAGGCACCGTGCTAGCATAGACTATAGAGGAGGTAGAGTTTTGTCTGGTCCGCCAGGAGAGCCAGAGTTCATGTTTACTAGAGGAGCTGCGGAGCAGGACGAAGGCATTATTTGTGGAGCTATGGTGGAAGACAAGGAGTTGCCACATCCGTTGATAGCAGAATTCTTGGATGTGTTTCCTGAGGAATTGCTAGGATTGCCACCAGATTGAGATGTTGAATTTTCTATAGACTTGGTGCCAGGTGCAGAACCAATTTCACAATATGTCTATAGAGTAAACAACAGCGAGCTGGTCGAGTTGAAGAAGCAGGTGGACGAATTGCAGGATAAGGGATTTATCAGATCGAGTTCTTCACCATGGGGAGCCCCGGTATTGTTTGTACCGATGAAGGATGGATCGGTGCGCATGTGCATTGATTACAGGGCTTTGAATAATCTCACTATCAAGAATAAGTATCCTTTGCCACAGATTGATGATCTGTTTGATCAGTTGAGTGGTGCGAAGGAATTTTCTAAGATAGATTTGAGATCAGGCTACCATCAAGTGAAGGTAAAGCTGGAGGACATACCGAAGACTGCTTTTAGAACTCGGTATGGTCAGTTCGAGTTTATGGTGATGTCGTTTGGTTTGACTAATGCACCGACGGTATTTATGAACTTGATGAACAAGGTGTTCCACCAGTACCTTGACAAGTTCGTGGTGGTGTTCATCGACGACATACTCATATACTCGAGGACATCGGAGGAGCATGAGGAGCATTTGAGGATTGTGTTGGATGTGCTGAGGAAGGAGAAGCTGTATGGGAAGTTGTCCAAATATGAGTTTTTCTTGGACAAAGTAGAATTCTTGAGGCATGTTGTGACTGGTGATGGTATTTCAGTGGATCCGAAGAAGATTTCAACAGTGGAATCTTGGAAGACTCCGAGTTCAGTAGCAGAGATCAGGAGTTTCTTGGGATTGGCAGGCTATTACAGGAAGTTTGTGCAAGATTTTTCGAGGATTGCCGAGCCGATGACCAGACTCACAAGGAAGGATGTGGAGTTTGTTTGGACGGAGGATTGTCAGGTTGCTTTTAAGGAGTTGAAGAAGAGGTTGACGTCTGCTCCTATTTTGACGTTGCCATCAGGGTCCGGAGATTTCACTATTTATAGTGATGCATCGGGGAAGGGTTTAGGTTGTGTTCTTCAGCAGCATGGGAAAGTGATTGCCTATGCATCCAGGCAATTGCGTCCTCATGAAAAGAACTATCCTACCCATGATTTGGAGTTGGCAGCAGTCATATTCGCCCTAAAGTTGTGGAAACATTATTTGTACGGAGAGCGTGTGGAGATCTTCACAGACCACAAAAGCTTGAAGTACGTTTTCACGCAGAAGGAGTTGAACATGAGGCAGCGTCGGTGGTTGGAATTGATGAAGGATTTTGATATCTCTTTGCAATATCATCCTGGGAAAGCCAATGTAGTTGCCGATGCTTTGAGCAGGTATCCGATAGCTATGTTCTTGACGCAGGATCGATATCTGTTGGAGGACTTGGAGAGCTTGGGCATTGAAGTGATTGTTCCTGGGTGTGCTATGCAGATGTGGGGATTGCAGATACACTCAGATTTGATGGACAGGATCAAGGCAGCACAGTATGATGATGTATCTTTGAAGAGTATCAGAGCTCAGGTGAGAGCAGGATTGGAGGATGATTTCACTATTGCAGAGGATGGATCCTTGAGGCATGGAGTTAGATTGTGTGTGCCTAGTGGGGAGTTGCGCGATGAGGTATTAAAGGAAGCGCATCGCTCTCAGTATTCCATACATCTAGGTGCTAACAAGATGTATCGGGATATGCGAGAGAGTGTGTGGTGGTATGGCATGAAGAGGGAAGTGGCACAGTTTGTATCAAGATGCTTAGTGTGCCAGCAGGTGAAAGCCGAGAGGCAGAGGCCAGGAGGGTTACTTCAGCCATTACCCATTCCAGAGTGGAAGTGGGAACACATTACTATGGATTTTGTGTCCGGACTTTCACGATCTCCAGGAGGGAAAGACGCAATTTGGGTCATTGTTGATAGATTGACCAAGTCGGCCCACTTTTTGCCTTTCAAGGTGGGTTTATCTCCGGAGAAGCTGGCAGAGATGTATGTGAGGCAGATCGTTAGGATACACGGAGTTCCCGTCAGCATAGTCTCAGATCGAGATAGTCGTTTCACTTCTCATTTCTGGAGGAGTTTGCAGGAGAGTTTGGGCACTCAGCTCAAGTTCAGTACTGCATATCATCCCCAGACAGATGGGTAGTCAGAGAGGACTATCCAGACTCTCGAGGATATGTTGCGCACTTGTGTACTAGATTTCGGGGGTTCTTGGGAGGACCATCTCCATTTGGTAGAGTTTGCTTACAACAACAGTTACCAGGCCAGTATAGAGATGTCACCTTTAGAAGCTCTATATGGTCGGAGGTGTCGTACTCCTTTGTCTTGGGATGATGTTGGAGAGAGAATTTTGCTTGGGCCAGAGATGGTTATGGATGCAGCGGAGAAGGTTCATTTGATCAGAGACAGACTTCGAGTGGCGCAGGACAGACAGCGGCATTGGGCCGATAGCCATCGAAGACCTTTGGAGTTTGAGGTATAGTTTAGATTTTGTTTGTGCTTGTTCTTGTTTGTTATAGATTAAGTTCTTAAGATGGTGTTTTGTTCTAGGTGGGTGGTTTGGTGTTTCTGAGGATTTTTCCGACACGAGGCACGATTCGCTTCGGTGGAGGCGGAAAGCTTAGTCCGCGATTCATCGGACCTTTCACTATTCTAGAGAGGGTCGGTGCAGTTGCTTATAGACTAGACTTGCCACCTGCATTGGAGGGAGTGCACAACGTGTTTTATGTGTCGCAGTTGAGACGATACGTGGCAGATCCTAGTCATGTATTGGATCACTCGGAGATAGAGGTGGGCCCTACTCTTAGCTATCCAGAGCAGCCAGTTGAGATTCTGGATCGGAGAGAGAAGGTGCTGAGGAACCAGACTATTCCTTTGATATGCGTCGCATGGAGGCATCACTCTCCGGGGGAGTCTACCTGGGAGAGAGAGGATGACATGCGAGAGCGTTATCCATATTTGTTTGTAACTTAAGGTATGTTATTTCTAGTTATGTTCTGTTCATTGTTATGTTCTGTTCATTAGTTAGTTGTGATTCTTTAGTTCTGTTCTGTGTTTTTCTGGGGGTAGTTTTCGTTTTTGAATTTCGAGGACGAAATTATTTTAAGGAGGGTAGACTTGTCACTACCACATTTTAGGAAAAATGGTATTTTAGTAATTTCCTATTTAAATAAATATTGTGCATGGTAAATAATTTTTGTTGTATTATTTAATTATTGTTGGATGTTATTTAATTATTTTGGACTTATTTTAGTGGACCCAACTAGTGTAGTTTGGACCCATGGACCAACATGAATTAAATAGTTAGATTTGGCCTATTTAGAAAGCCCATGGTTAAGGAGATGGACTAAATTAATTAAGTGATTAGACTAGAAGCTTCCTTCCTTAATTATTTCTTCATGAGAGGCCCCAAGGGGTACATTGGATATTTTATAATTGCTTGGGAGAGGGGCAAGGCCGGCCTATTAAAAGAGGGGGGAAATTTCTCTCTCCTCTCATTCTCATTCCAAATCTAGATCTAGAATTTTCCACTCCCAAATTCCCTCCATTCCCATTCCAATTCCCTACCAAATTCATTCCAAATTCTTCCCAATTCACCATTAGAAAGTTGAGAAGCAAGGATCTAGAAGGAGGAAGCAAGGATCTACAAAGAGGAGCAAGGATCTATAATTTGGAAGCAAGTTCTTCTCAATTGGAGGTTTCCTTGGGAATCCATCTCCCAATAGGTATAATTCAGTTTTTCTCATTAAAATAGCTTCTAAATCTGAGATTTAATCATGTAAAATCAACCCATAAGTATGTACTACCCATAGGACTTTGTTTTATGTTCATAGGAGACCCATGGAGAAAGTTATGGTGCTTTTTGTGTCAATTTTGTTGGAATTCCGAATTTACATTTTGTTGTGTGTGTCAATTGATCCTATAGATCAATTGGGCATATACTTATGTGTTTGGGGCTTGTGTCGTGTCCATAATTTGGTACATGTGGTTCGTATCCCAACTATTTGGTGATACGTGTCATTTTGGGGGTTTTTCCTCCGACACGGGGCTTTGAACATGTCGTATTTTGACACGGACACATAGATCTACTTTTGACACTTTGATTTATTCATAAATATTATTTGTGACATGTTTGTGTCCTTTGGGGTGCAATTGGTTGTGTGTTGGACTCGTGTCACATGCGTATCCTAGATCTAGTGGGATACGGTGTGATACTCTCCAATTTGGTGTGTTTATGTGTAGATCTAATTATGTATGGTTTAAATTCTTCAATTATAATTAGTAAATATATATAGATATTATATATTATTTTAGTGTATTTATTATGGTATTTATTGTAGCATAGATCTATATATTTCTATGTGTTCTAATGTGATGTATATATATATATATATGTAGCTTCTTGCATGCAATTATATATGTACTTATGTTAATAGTATAAATTATACATAAATGTTTTATAAAATATATTTATGTGTTTAATTGTGTAATTATATTATTTATAATTATTATGTAATTATTTGTATATTAATGTATATATTTTAGGTGTACTTCTAGCCATGTAAAATATGAACATTAATATGTGCATGTGTTATAACTATTAGTATTTAATTATAAGTTTATATGTGCATATATATATAAGTATATAATTATTTATTTATATATATGTATTGTGATTATTATTGCATATATATATTTATATATATATATATATATTTATATTTTTATTTGTTTTGGTGACAGTGGTTTCTATGACAGTGAAACTGTCATTATTTGGTCTGAACAGCATCCGCTGTATAGTGGTCAGCATTAATGACAGATCTGTCATTAATGTTGCGGCAGTTTTGAGCGGCAACCTTTCAGCGACATTTTTTTGTGACAGTTTGAAATTGTCAGCAAACTGTGACAGCAGCGGTTTTGTATATGGAGTTTCTGCGACGAATTTTCAGTGACAGTCAAGACTGTCACTATTAAACCTATTTTTATTTTATCTTGTTTTGTTCACTGTTTTCAGTGACGCTTTGACAGTTTTAAATTATATTTTATATATTATTATTGTATATATATATGTGTATATATATGTGTTTTGTGAGGTATAATATTTGTAATAATATATTATTTTATTTGTATAAATATTGGTTGTTTATATATTATATTAGAGTATGTATTATTTGTATTATTAGTATACTTGGTGTGAGTATCTATTGGGATCTAATTTTGATTCCTAAATTATTGTATTTTATTTCTATATTATTTATATAGATTTCTTGTGAGGTTGACCTTGGTTTGACCATGTTTGACTTTAGTTGACTTTAGAGTTGACCATAGTTTACTTTTGACTTAGAATTTATTTATTGACCTAGGAGTTGACTAGTTTGACTTGTTCTCTTTCCGGGACCTTGTATTAATGTGGTATTCCATATCTAGGTCTTCGAGGTACCGAGTCAGACATCTGTGAGACTGTTTATTGGACTTCAGGCGAGTACATTCTCTGATAGTTTCTCATTTATGATATCCTCTATGTTCGTTGTATCTAGTGTAGATTTACATGTTTCTCTCGACACTATGGTTACACGGATTGGTATATCCGGATCTCGTCATGAGATGTTATTCCTTGGTATATGGTGTATATGGTACAAGTATTGTTTCATTGGTTATCTTGTACATGTACAGACACCGATTCTCGGGGAGACTAACTATCTTCTTGGGGAATCTAGTGCCATAGCATACCGTGGTTGGATCTATTATACCAGTCGGGGGTGGGGAGTATTAGTATAGATATGTGATCAAATTCCTATTGAATAAAGTATTGGTAAGCGAATAGTGTTGATCATGCACCGCACGTATGATTAGCCAGGCCGCATTGTATCTTGCCCAAGCCGATCACATGTTAAGCTAGTACTCACACACTTAGTCATTAGTATTATTGTTTCATTGGCATATTATTCATTATTGTATTTCTTTCCAGTATTTTCTTATTGTCTATATATCTCTTGTATCTATTTTGTGCATCTTGTTTATCCACAGCTATTTACTGTTACATAGTTTTTATCATGGATTAGAACTGCTGTTAGAGATGTACTCTGCTCCTTTCCTGACTGGATATATTTTTCCAGATGACACTGAGGAGTACCCTACCTATTATGGACCCCAAGATGTTGTTGGTTTAGAGACCCTGGCTCAAGAGGGACTTATCCCAACTGAGACAGTTGACCCTGGAGTGTAGCTTGTTGTATGATAGTATTCTTTTGTTCTGGATTTATCTCCAGCTTATTTTTGTTACTCTTCAGACTCATTGATGTATTATTTTAAATTCATGAGTTGATGACTATTCTATTCTTATCTGATTCGTGTTCATTCTATCTTAGTTCTGTGATTGAGTACACTATCTTTTGGTGGTTCATTATATTAGATAGACTTTCTAGACAGCGTTCTACCGCCGATTCTGCGGCGTAGGCTGGGCGTTGTTTCCGACTAGTACCCTTACCCCGGGTGCGGGTCATGACAATAACACTCCAGTTGTGAGGCTCCGGATAAGTCTTAGATGGTTCAGAGATATCTTCTGGTATAACACCGTCTTTGGCTCATTATCATTTCATCATAGCATATGTCCTTGCTGATCTTGCTTATTACTTTCTGCACATACACGATAGGCCAACAAATCAAAATACAGAAGCAAATATTATAACATTAATACATATCTAGACAATGCTGAGTTTAAGTAGAAGTTACTATAGTGATTGATCGATTATTATAATGGTAAACTTAATCGATTAACCATATTCAAAAACTCAATATAAACATTGGGCCAAAACAGAATACCCCTATTGGCATCTGAAATAAAGTATGCTTCTCGTTCTCCAGAAATATCTTGATTTGGTTGTATCCTAAGAACCCATCCATGAAGGACATACGCTCGAAGCCACAAGTATTGTCGACCATTACGTCTGTGATCAGGAGTGGGAATTCGTCCTTCGGGCAAGCTGTATTTAAATTACGTAAGTTGATACAGACTAATATTTTATCGTTCTTTTTAATTATGGGGACGATGTTAGCTACCTAGTTTGGATGTTATTTTTTGCGAATAAACCCGCTTGCTATCAGCTTATTTACTTCGGCTTCGATGGCGTTCATAACGACTGGACAAAATCACCGTTGATGTACTTTCACTGGCTTGGCATCGAGCCGGATATTGAGCTTGTGCATGGTGATCCGTGGATCCAGTCCTGGCATATCCTCATAGTTCTATGCAAAGATGTCAATATTTTCCCATACCAGCTAGACAAAGGATTCACGTTCTTCTGGTGAGAGATTTTTGCTGATAAAGATGGGCTTAGAAGCAACGTCATCACCCAAATTAACTTGTAGAACCTCGTCCTCCATAGGAGGTTCCCGCTGCTCGAACCATAATAACTACAGAGATTCCAGCAATTGAGCACACGGTTCTACTTCAAAGAGCAAGATAGGGTACTCCTCCTCCGTTAGATCTGTTGATACCAAGTTGATGGATAACGCTTGTTTAAGCACGTCTCCGAAGCTAACATTGAAGTCCTAAACGAAATATTATGAAGGGTGATATTATATTTTGTCCCCTTCTTTAGAGTCTTCGGGAGTTATAGGAGGTGTGACATATCCCAAACAATGACCGGTCCGTTGGTAATACGTCTTAGGTTTGCCCTTGGGGGCAAAATAATATAGTTGTAAGCGTCATCCCTTGTCGTAGTTTAGGCCCTAGTCACTCTTCAGGTAGTATCCCATTTTTTGGAGAATATGTTTAGTTTGTATGCTGTAGCGGTGAAGCTGCATTCTACCTCTTTTAGGTTTTGGATCTTTAGAGACAAAGTTCCGACGACCTTCAACCTTCCCAAAAATGATGGGTTTGTCCCCTTTTCCCTGATGTAACGACGAAGAAAGGGTTCTGACTAAGACGGATTCAATTTGTCGAGTGAATGGTAACCACTTATGTATGTAGGTGCAACCCTAGACCACACTCCAGAGAATATAAAGTGCCCCAATGCGCGACCACAGAGCAATTCAAAGAAAGGTCTTTGTTGAGAAAATATGGTATCTCTTCTTTTGGGATTACGTCATCATATGATGGTACATCGATAAATGCCACAACGCATTCTTCAAGTTCATATTCTTCAGTGGTTGTCAGTGATGCTGACGGTGCTGGAGTTTTTCTGCGGAGCTTGACTACAAGCTGCCCTTCGGTTCTTATAGAAAGAGGATCTTTGCTTGGCATACGTATCTGTCCCTAGAGTTAGACTACCAAGAGTTCAGGTGACTTTTTATGAAGCTTGGCCACAAGGTGAGTAGATGTTTGGGGTGGACGTCCTTTGAGAAGGACCCTTAGAGGCTCACTTGAAGCTGTAACGGTGTCAGCTTCATCATTAACGTCGTTACCTCCTTCATTTTGGTGGATTTTCTTGTACAAGATATAGTCGAAGTAGTACGCTAAGACCCCTTTGAAAGGATCCACATCGACAAATTCTATCTTTACGATGTCATCTTCTCTGACGTACTTTAAGCATTGGTAAATAGTGGATGGACAATCATATACTCGTTTATGGGTAACGCTCCCACATTTCATCCTCTCTCTCCCAGGTAGACTCCCCCGGAAAGTGATGCCTCCATGCGACGCGTACAAAGGAAATAGTCTAGTTCCTCAGTACATTCTCTCTCCGATCCAGAATCTCAACTAGATGCTCTGGATAGCTAAGAGTAGGGCCCACCACTATCTCCGAGTAATCCAATACGTGACTAGAATCCGCTATGTACCGTCTCAGCTGCGACACGAGAAACACGTTGTGCACTCCCTCCAGTGCAGGTGGCACGTCTAGTCTATAAGCAACTGCTCCGACCCTCTCTTGAATAGTGAAAGGTCCGACGAATTGCGGACTAAGCTTCCCGACTCCACCAAAATGAATCGTACCTCGTGTCAGAGAAATCCTCAGAAATAAAAAATAACCCACCTAGAACAAAATACATCCTTAAGAACTTAATCTATAACAAAAAACCAATAACAAGCATAAAACAAACTCTAAAACTATACCTCAAACTCCAAAGGTATCCGGTGGCTATCGGCCCAATGTCGTTGTCTAACCTGCGCCATTCGAAGTCTATCTCTGATCAGCTGAACCTTATCCGCTGTATTCACAACCATCTCTGGCCCCAACAAAACTCTTTCTCCAATATCGTCCCATGATAAGGGAGTACGACATCTCCGACCATACATAGCCTCAAATGGTGACATCTCTATACTAGCCTGGTAGTTGTTGTTGTAAGTAAACTCTACCAAATGGAGATGGTCCTCCCAAGATCCCCCAAAATCTAGTACACAAGTGCACAACATATCCTCGAGAGTCTGAATTGTCCTCTCTGACTGTCCATCTGTCTGGGGATGACATACAGTACTGAACTTGAGCGGGGTGCCCAAATTGCTAGCACACTAAGTGTCTGGATACAAACTGTGCCACTTCCCTCTTCATGCCATACCACCACACACTCTCTTGCATATCCCGATATATCATGTTGGCACCTTGATGTATAAAATACTGAGAGCGATGTGCTTTCTGTAACACCTGCTCACGTAGCTCCCTATTAGGCACACACAATCTAACACCATGCCACAAAGAACCATCCTTAGCAATGATAAAATCATCCTCCAATCATGTTCTCACTTGAGCTCTGATGCTCCTCAGAGATACATCCTCATACTGGGCTGCCTTGATCCTGTCCATCAAATCTGAGTGTATCTGCAACCCCCATATCTCTATAGCCAAACCAGGAACTATCACCTCAATGCCTAAGCTCTCCAAGTCCTCCAACAAATATTGATCCCGCGTCAAGAACATAGCTAACGGATACTGCTCAAGGTATCGACAACTTCATTAGCTTTCCCAGGATGATACTGCAAAGATATGTCAAGATCCTTCTTCAGTTCCAACCACTGATGCTGCCTCATGTTCAACTCCTTCTGCTTGAAAACATACTTCAAGCTCTTGTGGTATGTGAAGATCTCCACACGCTCTCCGTATAAATATTGTTTTCACAACTTCAGGGCAAAGATGACCGCTACCAACTCCAAGTCATGGGTAGGATAGTTCTTTTTATGAGGACACAATTGCCTGAATGCATAGGCAATTACTTTCCTATTCTGCTGAAGAACACAATCCAAACCTTTCTCCGATGTATTACTATAAATAGTGAAACCTCCATACCCTGATGGCAACGTCAAAATAGGAGCAGACGTCAACCTCTTCTTCACTTCCTCAAAAGCAACCTGGCAACCAAACAAACTCTACATCCTTCCTGGTGAGTCTGGTCATCGGCTCGACAATCCTTGAAAAATCTTGCACAAACTTCCTGTAGTAGCCTGCCAATCACAAGAAACTCTTGATCTCTGCTACTGAACTCGGGATCTTCCAAGACTCCACTACTGCGATCTTCTTCGGATCCACTGAAATACCATCACCAGTCACAACATGCCCCAAGAACTCGACCTTGTCCAGAAAGAACTCACACTTGGACAACTTTCCATACAGCTTCTCCTTTCTCAAAACATCCAACACAATCTTCAAATGCTTATCGTGTTCCTCCGGTGTCTTCAAGTATATGAGTACATCATCGATGAACACCACCACGAACTTATCAAGGTGCTGATGGAATACCTTGTTTATCAAGTACATAAATACCGCTGTGGCATTAGTCAACCCAAACAGCATCACCATAAACTCATACTGACCATACCGAGTCCGAAAAGCAGTCTTCGGTATGTCCTCCGGCTTCACTTTCACATGGTGCTAGCCTGATCTTAAGTCTATCTTAGAAAATACCTTGGCACCACTCAACTGATCGAACAAGTCATCAATCCGTGTTAAGGGTATTTGTTCTTGATAGTGAGATTATTCAATTCCTTGTAATCAATGCACATGTGTACTGATCCATCATTCTTTGGTACAAAAAATATCGGGGCTCCCCATGGTGAAGAACTCGATCTGATAAATTTCTTATCTTGTAATTCATTCACTTGCTTCTTCAACTCAACCAGCTCATTATTGTTTACTCTATAGACATGCTGTAAAATTGTTCTATACCTAGCACCAAGTCTATAGAGAATTCAACATCTCAATCTGGCAGCAATCCTGGTAATTACTCAGGAAACACATCCAAGAACTCTGCTATCAACGGATGCGGCAACTCCTTGTCTTTCACTATAGCTCCACAAATAATGCCTTCTCCCTACTCTGCAGTTCCTTTAGCAAACTTGAACTTTGGCTCTTCTGGCAGACCAAACAAAATTTTACCTCCTCTATAATCTATATTAGCACGGTGCCTACTCAACCAATCCATCCCGAGTACAATGTCTTAGCTCGAAAGTGGCATTACAAGTAGACACGCACTCAGCTCTCGGCCTCCCAGAGTAACTCTTTGATCCTTGCAAATATCATTAACTAAGATAATGCCTCCCTCGGTCATGATCTTGCAAGTCCTAAACAAAGACTCAGCTACCAAACCATGCTTCAAAGCATAAGAAATAGATACAAAACTATGGGAACCACTACTATCAAACAAAGCTAAAGTTGGAATTGAATCAATATGGCACATGATGTAAGACACTCAAAGGAAGGACAATTTAAAGGTCAAATATCAATATCAAGGAAGACAGTTGAATGTATCAAAAGAAATTTTCCTATATGTGATTGAGTATTCTCAGCCTATAGCCTATATCCTATATCCTGAAACAAGATCGTAATAGCACTCAATTCAGAGCACCACTACGAATCGCCCTAATTATGACCTCGCAGATCTGCATGGGCCACCACTAAAAATGTGCCATGACCCACACCCGGTGTAGGGATGCAAGTCGGAAACAACGCCCAGCCTACGACACAGAATCGGCGGTAGAATACTATTTGGATAATCTATCTAGCAATATAACGAGCCACCTACAATAACAATATACACAATCACAGATCTAAGATGGAAATGAGCATAGATATGATAAAAGAATAGAATAGTCACAATATAACTCATGAGTCAAAATAATAAAATCAATGAGTCTGAAGAAATACTAAACAAAAAGCTGGAGACAAATCCAGTATAAGAGAATACTAAAAAGCTACAAGTCCTGGGTCATCTGTCTCAGTCGGGATAAGTCCCTCCCGAGCCAGGATCTCTGACTCTAAGCCCACAACATCATGAGGACCGTAAGAAGTAGGGTACCACTCCTCAGTGTCATCTGGGAAAAATATATCCAGTCAGGAAATAAGCATAGTACATCTCTAACAGCAGTTCTAATCAATGATATAAACTATGTAACAATAAATAGATGTGAATATACAAGATGCAACAATAGATACAAGGGATATAAAATAAGAAAATATGGGAAATAAATATAAGAATGAACAATATGACAATAAACAAGAATACTATTGACTAAGTGAGTAAGTACTAGCTTTAACATGTGATCGGCTTGGGAACTTGTATAAGAAACTTACACAGGAATAAGGGCATAGCTAGTCATAAGTGCGGTGTATGACCAACACTCACAAGAAATAAGACATGAACAAGAAGGGTATGATCACATATCTACACTAAATATCCCCCACCCTCGACTGGTATAGTGGATCCAACCATGGTACGCTATGGCACGGGATTGTCTAAGAAGGTAGCAAGTCTCCCCGAGAATCAGCGTATGTACATGTACAAGAAACAAGAAAATAAGGCTTGCACAAAATATACCATACACCAAGGAATAACATCTCATGACGAGATCCGGATATACCAATCTGTATAAATATCGTGTCAAAAAATCATGGATATCTACACTAGATACAATGAACATAGAGGATATCATAAATGAGAAACTATCAGTGAATATACTTCCCTAAAGTCCGATGAATAGTATCACAGATGTCAGATATGGTGCCTCGAAGACCTAGATAGGTAATACAACATCAATACAAGATTTCAGAATGAAAGTAAGTTAAACTAGTCAACTCTTGGTCGAAAAGCCATTTCTAAGTCAAAATAGGTCAAACTAGGTCCACTCTCTAAGTCAAACTGGTCAAACAACCTATTTCTAGGTTGCAAGAGTCTATCTCAAAGATACTGGGTTCATACACTATGAAACTAGGCCATACAATGCTAAATCTAAATTACTAAGATACCGTTTCGCAAGATACATAACCAAAAATATGAAATAGTCATATATGCATATTCAAACAATATTATATATACTAATTCTAACTACAATGCTAAAGATACCTTGGCTTTGAACCAATGCGGTATCGTACTACTAAACCCCCATCTTGATACCCAAACCCAATACCTTAAGTATCCTCAATACCTTGACACTTACCTTGGTATCTCAAGGTAAATATGATTCTAATATATAGTAGCTACCCAATTTAATGACTAACATATATATAGTTACTAACTAAACTAGGTACTAATAATGAGATAGTTAATTAACTAGTTCGCTAATCATAGTAACTAGCTTATTACTAAGGGCTAACATTAATACTAACAAGTGTATCACTAACATTTACCCAAATCTAACTATTTCTAACTGCTAGCTATCCTAGTAATAACCACTTAACCTCTTAACTAGCTATTGTACCATAACCCTCTAGCTAAACCTCTTAAACCCTTACCTACTGATATTGTTATTTCTCCGAATTGTTGCTGCTACTATAGCTTCTGTAAGCTGCTGCTGCTGTTGTTCTAAGTTGTTGCTGCTGTTGCTTCTATAAGCTATTGCTGCTGCTTCTTCTGTAAGTTGCTGCTGCTACTGTTCTAAGCTGCTGCTGCTGCTTTCCTATAAGCTGTTGTTGCTGTGGTTTTATGCTGCTACTGCTGCTGTTTTAGGCTGCTGTTGTTGCTGCTTCTGTAAGCTGCTGTTGCAGCTATCCTAAGCTGTTGCTGCAGCTTTCCAATTTTCTATCGAGTCTCTTCCCCCCTCTTACACACACACACAACAACACATATATATATATATACACCAATATATATATATATATATATATATATATATATACCCTCTCTCATCTATATATATACACAACCATAAATATATACATATAGATAGATATAAACATACACACATAGATATAGATATATTATCTCATATATATATATATATATACTTATCATTATCTACATATAGATAACATATGAGAACACACACACACCAATATACATATTTTAATATATGTATATATACATAACATAGGAATAATACAAGTATATATATATATATATATATATATATATATATATATATATATATATATATATATATATATATATATATACATATACATATACATAATACTTATAATTATACATATAACTATATATGCTACACATAGCTAAGAATAATGTAATTTGAATCTAGAAATAAAATACAACAAACACATGGAGTGCATCGCACCCGTATCACACTAGATTTAAGATACGCTTGCGATACGAGTCCACCACACAACCAAAATATACCCCGAAGGACACGAGCAAGTCTAAATTATCATTTATGAATAATACGAAGAGTCAAATATATATCTACGTGTCTGTGTCAAAATATGACATGCACAAAGTCCCATGTCGGAGGAAAATTTTCCAAATCAATATGTATCACCAAATTATTGGGATACGACCTACACGTATCCAATTGTGGATATGCCACTAACCACAAACAAACAAACATATGCTAATTTGATCTATACGACCAATTGACAGCCATTACAATGTCAATTTCGGAATCCCCCCAAAATTGACACAAAAAGTACCATAACTTTCTCAATAGGCCTCCTATGAACTAATTTCCAATTCCTACGGGTAGCCAATGCATATGGGGTGGTTTCTCTTGGTTAAATCTCAAATTTAGAACCTAATTGAAGAGAAAAAACTGAATTATACCTATTAGGAGATGGATTCCTAATGCAACCTCCAAATTTATTGAAATTGGCCTCCAACATGTACATCCTTGCTACTCTTTGTAGATCATTGCTTCCTCTTCTAGATCCTTGCTCTACTTGCCTCCAATGGTGATTTGAGAAGAAATTGGGATAAAATTTTGTAGGAAAATGATGTAAAAATGAAAGAATTTAGTTGCTAAAAATTCTAGATCTAGATTTAAAATAAAAAGAGGAGAGAGAAACTTTCCCTCCCTCTTTAAATAGGCCGCCCCCTTGCCCCTTCCTCAGGCTATTATGTAATGTACATTATATCCCTTGGGGCCTCTCATAAAAAAATAATTAAGGAGAAAAGGTTCTAGTCTAATGGTTTTAATTAAACTAATCATCCTCCTAATCAGTGGGCTTCTAATTAGGCTCAATTCTAGCCAATAATAAATATTGGTCCATGATTCTAAACTAAACTAGTTAGGTCCACTAACACAAGTCCAAAATAATAAACTAACATATAACAATAATTAAATAACACAATAAATAATTATTCACATGCATAATATTTAATTAATTATGAAATGACTAAATTACCCTCTCCTAGAAATGTGGTAGTGACAAGTATACCCTGCTTAAAATAATTTTGTCCTCGAAATTCAAAGACGAAAACTACCCCTAGAAAATAACAAAATAGAACAAAAGAACATAATATAACTTTGAAAGAACAGACCTCAAGGCACAAACAAATATCAGTAACACTCCCGTATTTCATCCTCTCTCTTCCAGGTAGAATTCCCCGGAGAGTGATGCCTCCATGCGACGCATACCAAGAAAATAGTCTGGTTCCTCAGCACATTCTCTCTCCGATCCAGAATCTCAACTAGCTGCTCTGGATAGCTAATAGTAGGGCCCACCTCTATATCCGAGTGATCCAACACGTGGCTAGGATCCGCTACGTACCATCTCAGCTATGACACGTGAAATACGTTGTGCACTCCCTCTAGTGCAGGTGGCAAGTCTAGTCTATAAGCAACTACACCGACCCTCTCTAGAACAGTGAAAGGTCCGATGAATCGCGGACGAAGCTTCCCGCCTCTACCGAAATGAATCGTGCCTCGTGTCCGAGAAATCCTCAGAAATACCAAACCACCCACCTAGAACAAAACACATCCATAAGAATTTAATCTATAACAGATAACCAATAAGAAGCACAAAACAAAATCTAAAACTATACCTCAAACTCCAAAGGTCTCCGGTGGCTATCGGCCCAATGTCGTTGTTTGTCCTATGCCACTCGAAGTCTGTCCCTGATCAGCTGAACCTTCTCCGATGCATCCACAACCATCTCTGGCCCCAGTAAAACTCTCTCTCAAACATCGTCCCATGACAAGGGAGTATGACATCTCCGACCGTACAGAGCCTCAAATGGTGACATATCTATACTAGCCTGGTAGTTGTTATTATAAGCAAACTCTACCAATGGAGATGGTCCTCCCAAGAACCCCCAAAATTTAGTACACAAGTGCGTAACATATCCTCGAGAGTTTGAATAGTCCTCTCTGACTACCCATCTGTCTGGGGATGATATGCAGTACTGAACTTTAGTTGGGTGCCCAAACTCGCCTGCAAACTCTTACAAAAATAAGAAGTGAAACGACTATCCCAATCCGAGACTATACTGACAGGAACTCCATGTATCCTGATAAACTGCCTCACATACATCTCTGCCAGCTTCTCCGTAGACAAACCCACCTTGAAAGTAAAATAGTTGACCGACTTGGTCAACCTATCAACGATGACCCAAATCGTATCTTTTCCTCCTGGAGATCGTGGAAGTCTAGACAAAAAAATCCATAGTAATGTCCTCCCACTTCCACTCTGGAATGGGTAATGGCTGAAGTAAACCGTCTAGCCTCTGCCTCTCGGCTTTCACCTGTTGGCACACTAAGCATTTGGATACAAACTGTGCCACTTCCCTCTCCATGCAATACCACCAAACACTATCTCGCATATCCAGATACATCTTGTTGGCTCCTGGATGTATGGAATACTGAGAGCTATGTGCTTCCTGTAACACCTATTCATGCAGCTCCCTACCAGGCACACACAATCTAACAATATGCCGCAAAAAATCATTCTCAACAATGGTGAAATCAATCTTCAATCCTGCTCTTACCTGAGCTCTGATGCTCCTCAGAGATACATCTTCATACTGGGCTGCCTTGATCCTGTCAATCAAATCTTAGTGTATCTGCAACCCCCATATCTGCATAGCCAAACTAGGAACTATTACCTCAATGCCCATGCTCTCCAAGTCCTCCAAACAAATATTGATCGGCAACTACATTAGCTTTCCCAGGATGATACTGCAAAGATATGTCAAGATCCTTCATCAGTTCCAACCACCGACGCTGCCTCATGTTCAACTCCTTCTACGTGAAAACGTACTTCAAGCTCTTGTGGTCTGTGAAGATCTCCACACGCTCTCCGTACAAATAGTGTTTCCATAACTTCAGGGCAAAGATGACCGCTACCAACTCTAAATCATAGGTAAGATAGTTCTTTTCATGAGGACGCAATTTCCGGGATGCATAGGCAATCACTTTCCTATTCTGCTAAAGAACATAATCCAAACCTTTCCCCGATGCATCACTATAAATAGTGAAACCTCCAGACCCTGATGGCAACGTCAAAATAGGAGCAGACGTCAACCTCTTCTTCAATTCCTCAAAAGCAACCTGGTAATCCTCTGTCTAAACAAACTCTACATCCTTCCTGGTGAGTCTGGTTATCGGCTCGGCAATCCTTGAAAAATCTTGTACAAACTTTCTGTAGTAGCCTACCAATCCCAAGAAACTCCTGATCTCTGCTACTGAACTCGGGGTCTTCCATGACTCCACTGCTGCGATCTTCTTCGGATCCACTAAAATACCATCACCAGTCACAACATGCCCCAAGAAATTTACCTTGTCCAGGAAGAACTCACACTTGGACAGCTTCCCATACATCTTCTCCTTCCTCAGCACATCCAACACAATCTGCAAATGCTCCTCGTGTTCCTCCAGTGTCTTCTAGTATATGAGTATGTCATTGATGAAAACCACAACGAACTTGTCAAGGTACTGATGGAACACCTTATTCATCAAATCTATAAATATCGTCGGGGCATTAGTCAACCCAAACGGCATCACCATAAACTCTTACTGACCATACCGAGTCCAAAAAGCAGTATTCGGTATGTCCTCCGGCTTCACTTTCACCTAGTGGTAGCCTGATCTTAAGTCTATCTTAAAAAATACCTTGGCACCACTCAACTGATCGAACAAGTCATCCATCCATGGAAAAGGGTATTTGTTCTTGATAGTGAGATTATTTAATGCCCTGTAATCAATGCACATGCGCACTGATCCATCCTTCTTCTAAACAAACAGTACTGGGGCTCCCCACGGTGAAGAACTTGATCTGATAAACCCCTTATCCTGCAATTGATCCACCTACTTCTTCAACTCGACCAGCTCGCTGTTGTTTACTCTATAGACATGCTGTGAAATTGGTTCTGCACCTGGCACCAAGTCTATAAAGAATTCAATATCTCGATCTGGCGGCAATCCTGGTAATTCCTCAGGAAACACATCCAAGAAATCTGTTATCAACGGATGCGACAACTCCTTGTCTTCCACCATAGCTCCACAAATAATACCTTCTCCCTGCTATGCAGCTCCTTTAGCAAACTCGAACTCTGGCTCTCCTGTCGGACCAAATAAAACTCTACCTCCTCTACAATCTATACTAGCACGGTGCCAACTCAACCAATCCATCCCGAGTACAATGTCCTAGCTCGAAAGTGGCATTACAAGTAGACACGCACTCAACTCCTAGTCTCCCAAAGTAACTCTCCGATCCTTGTAAATATCATTAACCAGGATAATGCCTCCCCTGGTCATGATCTTGCAAGTCCTAAGCAAAGTCTCAGCTACCAAACCATGCTTCAGAGCAAAAAAAAAAATAGATACAAAACTATGGGATGCACCACTATCAAACAAAGCTAAAGCTGGAATGGAATCAATATAGCACATGATGTGAGACACTCAAAGGAATGACATTTTAAAGGTCAAATATCAATATTAAGGAAGACAGTTGAATATATCAAAAGAATTTTTCCTAGATGTGATTGAGTATTCTCAGCCTATAGCCTATATCCCAAAACAGGCTCGTAATAGTACTCAATTTAGAGCACCACTACTAATCGCACTAATTGTAATCTCGAAGACCTGTATGGGCCACCACTAAAAATCTGTCACGATCCGCACCCGGTGTAAGGATGAAAGTCGGGAACAACGCCCAGCCTATGCCGTAGAATCGAAGATAGAACACTGTTTGGGTAATCTATCTAGCAATATAATGAGCCACCAACAATTACAATATACACAATCACATATCTAAGATAGAAATGAGCACGAATATGATAAAAGAATATAATAGTCACAATATAACTCGTGAGTCAAAATAATAACATCAATGAGTCTGAAGAAATACTAAACAAAAAGCTAGAGACAAATCCAGTACAAGAAAATGCTAAGAAGCTAAAAGTCCCGGGTTATCTGTCTTAGTCGGGATGAGTCCCTCCTGAGCCAGGGTCTCTGACTCTAAGCCCACAACATCCTGAGGTCCGTAATGTGTACGGTACCACGTCTCAGTGTTATCTGGGAAAAATATATCCAGTCAGGAAAGGAGCAGAGTACGTCTCTAACAACAGTTCTAATAAATGATATAAACTATATAAAAGTAAATAGATATGAATATACAAGATGCAATAATAGATACAAGGGATATACAATAAGTAAATACTGTAAATAAATACAAGAATGAATAATATAAGAATGAACATGAATACTAATGACTAAGTGAGTGAGTACTAGCTTTAACATATGATCGACTTGGAAACTTGCACAAAAAACTTGCATAGGAATAAGGGCCTGGCTAGTCATAAGTGCGGTGTATGACCAACACTCACAAGAAATAAGACATGCACAAGAAGGGTAGGATCACATATCTATACTAAAATACCCCCCACCCTCGACTGGTATAGTGGATCCAACCATGGAATGCTATGGCACGGGATTCTCTAGGAAGGTAGCAAGTCTTTCCTAGAATCAGTGTATGTACATGTACAAGAAACAAGAAAATAAGGCTTGCACAAAATACACTATATACAAAGAAATAACATCTCATGATGAGATTCAGATATACCAATCTGTATAAATATCGTATCAAGAAATCATGGATATCTATACTAGATACAATGAACATAGAGGATATCAGAAATAAGAAACTATCAGTGAATGTACTCGCCTGAAGTCCAGTGAAAAGTATCACAAATGTCTAATACGGTGCCTTGAAGACCTAGATAGGGAATGAAAAATCAATACAAGGTTTCAGAATGAAAGTAAGTTAAACTAGTAAACTTCTAGGTCAAAAAGCTATTTCTAAGTCAAAATAGTCAAACTAGGTCAACTCTAAGTCAAACCAGTCAAAGTACCTATTTCTAGGTTGCAAGAGTCTATCTCAAAGATATTGGGTTCATACACTATGAAACTAGGCCATACAATGCTAAATCTAAAATACTAAGATACCGTATCGCAAGATACGCAACCAAAAATATGAAATAGTCATATATGCATATTCAAACAATATTATATATACTAATTCTAACTACAATGCTAAAAGAATACCTTGGCTTTGAACCAATGCGGTATCGCACTACTAAACTCCCAATTTGATACCCAAATCCAATACCTTGGTATCTCAAGGTAAATGTGATTCTAATATATAGTAGCTACCTAATCTAATGACTAACATATATATAGTTACTAACTAAACTAGGTACTAATAATGAGATAGTTAATTAACTAGTTCACTAATCATAGTAACTAGCTTACTACTAAGAGCTAACATTAATACTAACAAGTGTATCACTAACTATTACCCAAATCTATCTATTTCTAACTACTAGCTATACTAGTAATAACCACTAAACCTCTTAACTAGCTGTTGCACCTTAACCCTCTAGCTAAACCTCTTAAACCCTTAACTGCTGATAGTGCTGTTTCTCCGAATTGTTGCTGCTACTACAGCTTCTATAAGCTGTTGTTGCTGCTATTCTAAGTTGCTACTGTTGTTGCTTCTGTAAGCTATTGTTACTGCTGCTTCTGTAAGCTGCTACTGCTGCTGTTCTAAGTGCTGCTGCTGCGGCTTTCCTGTAAGCTGTTGATACTGCTGTTGTTTTAAGCTGCTACTACTGCTGCTTTTATAAGCTGCTGCTCCTGCTGTTCTAAGCTTTTGCTGCTGCTGCTGCTTTCCTGTTTTTTGTCGAGTCTCTTCCCCCCTCTTATACACACACACACAACAACACACATACATATATACACCATTATATATATATATATATATATATATATATATCCTCTCTCATCTATATATATACACAACCACAAATATATACATATAGATAGATATAACCATACACACATAGATATAGATATAGTATCTCATATATATATATATATACTTATCATTATGTACATATAGATAACATATGAGAACACACACACCAATATACATATATCAATATATATATATATATATATATATATATATATATATATATATATATATTATAGATATCTATATATATATATACATAATACGTACACATATACATATAATTACATATGCCACACATAGCTAAAAATAAAGGAATTTGAATCTAGAAATGAAATACAACAAACAAGTGGAGTGCATCGCACCCGTATCACACTAGATCTATGATACGCTTGCGATATGAGTCAACCACACAACCAAACGTACCCCGAAGGACACGAGCAAGTCTAAATTATTATTTATGAACAATACGAAGAGTCAAATACATATCTACGTGTTCGTGTCAAAATATGACATAAACAAAGCCCCGTATCGGATGAAAAAATTCCAAATTTATACGTTTCACCAAATTATTTGGATACGACCTACACATATCCAATTGTGGACACGACACTAACCACAAACAAACAAACACATGCCAATTTGAACAATAGGACAAATTGACAACAACAACAAGTGAAAATCTCGGAATTCCCCGAAAATTGACACAAAAGTACCATAACTTTCTCAATTGGCCTCCTATGAACTAAATTCAAATTCCTATGGGTAGCCTATGCATTTGGGGGTGGTTTCTCATGGTAAAATCTTAGATTTAGAACCTAATTGAGAGAAAAAAAATTTTGTACCTATTGGGAGATAGATTCCTAATACAACCTCCAAATTTAATAAAATTGGCCTCCAACTTGTAGATCCTTGCTCCTTTTTGTAGATCTTTGCTTACTCCTTCTAGATCCTTGCTCTACTAGACTCTAATGGTGATTTGAAAAGAATTTGGAATGAAATTTGGTAGAGAAATAATGTGGAAATGAAGGAATTTGGTCGAGAGAAATTTTAGATCTAGATTTGAAAAGAAAAGAAGAGAGAGAAACATTCCCTCCCTCTTTTAATTGGCCACCCCCCTTGCCCCTTCCTCAAGCTACTATGTAATATCCATTAGACCCCTTGTGGCCTATCATGAAGAAATAATTAAGGAGCAAAGGTTCTAGTCCAATGGTTTTAATTAAACTAATCATCCTCCTAATCAATGGGCTTCTAATTGGTCACAATTCTAAATAATAATAAATATTTATCCATGAGTCTAAACTAAACTAGTTAGGTCCACTAACACAAGTCCAAATCATAAACTAACATCTAATAATAATTAAATAATACAATAAATAATTATTCACATGCACAATATTTAATTAATTATGAAATAACTAAAATACCCTCTCCTAGAAATGTAGTTGTGACAACTTCATCTGTTAACCGAGAGACCGTATGACAGGACTTGGTCTTATTTCCTCTGGAGTTGGAAGCAGGAGGTACTGCTGGCTATGTCATATCCGAGATAAAGGTCTGGATGAACCCACAAGACTTCGCCTCTTGGAGTAGTGAGGGGAATCAACCTGTCTGCTTGGGCTGGGAGAAGGTTAACGACGTCCATGGTTGCCCTAGGTATGGGGATGACACCTTCCCGAGCCTCTGTTGTCGAAAAAGTGCCAAACTAGAGGGACCCATGTTTGTAGTGATTGTCTTCTTTTTATAATCCAAAGTGAAAGCTATGGAGTCGATCAATCATTGTATGTGCCTTTTTAATATATAACAATCTCGCATGGTGTAATGGACATATCGATGGTAGTGATAAAATTTTGGGGTTGTCAACCTTGCCTGCTTTATCGGGGCATTGGATTGTGGGTAGCTTGAGTTTGTTTCCCTTCATAAGTGTTATGACCCGCACCCATTATAGGGGCACGAGTACGTGGATACGTCCATCCTACGCCGTAGCATCGGCAATAGAACGTTGTCTAGGTCAAAACACTATCTAATCAATCTCATACGAATATCCAACTCTATAAGGAGACACAGATATTATAATATAATATGAAAATACTCAACCACATAACAAAAGCACGATAAGATATAAAAGAAAATAAATGAAATACCACACAAGTCTAAACAAAATAATCTAACTGCAAACAATAACATCTAAGTCTCAAAGTATGCCGAAAACAAATCTGGTACCAATAATATACTAAAAGAAACTAACTAAATAACTAGTGATCCCGGCTAGATCTCCCAGAATCATACCTGAGCTACAAGGTCCAAGTCTGCATCTACTCTCCTTGTGGTCCATAATATGTCGAACACCAGTCCTCTAAGTCGCAGTCTGGAAAAATATATCCAGTCAGGATTGGAGCAAAGTACAACCCGATAAAAGTTCTAATTAATTGACAAGGACTATAAAACAATAAATAGATGATGCTATATACTGAGAGAAAACAATAAATAGGTACAATGGCAAAAAGTAAAGAGAACAGGCAATATAGGCAATATGGTATAAACAGTGCATATATAAAATAAAGAGAAAGAACTACAATATCATATACAGGGTAATGTAGCATATGAAACGAAAATGAAGGACTGTAACTATTCTAAGTGTTTAAAATATTAGTTTCAATATGTAATCGGCTTGGGAATATGTACAATAGCTATGTGGCCTGGCTAATCGTACGTGAGGCGTATAATTAACACTAACATTATTTTACACTTGTACGATAGGGTTATGATCATATTTCTCAGTAGCAAATTTCCCGCCCCCAACTAGTACAGTAGATCCAACCATGACACGTTACGATACACGATCAATGTCCAATATATCATGTACAATATCTAATATCAATGTCAAATATATCATGTACAATGTCTAATATCAATGTCTAATATCAATGTCGTGTACAATGTTAATACGATAACCAATATAACATCTCATGACTGAAGATCCAATCTATATACTAGTCCGTGTACCACAGTGTCAAGAATCAGATGTAATATTTTTAAGTACTTGAATTACAGAATTATCAAATAATAAAAATTATCATAGAATGTACTCGCCTGTGGTCTTGATCGGGAAATACCAATATCCTGCTCCCGAAGTCTCGCAGAACGATCCAACGGTCATATATATATATAATATAATATCAACCATTACACTAGTACAACTGCACTTAGAAACTAATGCAAGCAGGGGTGGTACTGGTCAACTAGCTGGGTCAATTGTGCGTATTTAAACGCCCAGGTATCACATCCTCGAATACCGTACATAGCAAGACAAACAACCAACTTAACACAATGTCCAAATCTCCAAATCTCGTGTAGCACTAACACATGGCCTAGTAGGTTAGGGTACACATAAGGCAATGAGTTACCAAAATACGTTAATATTACACATATATATATATATATAATATATATATATATATATATATATATATATGACCTTAATATATAACTTAGTATTACCCACTACTATATTTATATTAATACACCTAGGTCTACACATCATATAGAATATATGACACCCACTACTAACAACTAAGTTTCCCGTAACGTAAATAATAAACCTAATTTCCCATGAAGTAATTACTAATACTAATCATACATGCACACACACAAACACTAGTCACCAGGGCTCACGACTACACAGTATTGTGCAATAACACAACGTGAAGAAAAAAGGCAGTGCAAACCTCGGCGTGCGCATGACCGAGGAGGGGTTAGTCGATGTCGAGGGAGGTCGTGGGTATTCGGGGTCGACTGCTCGGGCTCCGGTGAGGGTGGTCGGGTGAGATGGGTCGAGGAGTCGATGAACAGGTCGGGGGAGGATGGTGTCGAGGTCGTATTCCGGCAAGGGAATGATGAAGATGATGCTGGTGATGTTGTGGGGTGGACGCTGCTAGGTGGTTGCAGCCAGCTGCTGCTTAGGCGGGGTGGATGAGTCAGGATGTATGAGTCGACAGTGAGGAGTTGCTAATGGAGGCGGTTCAGGGTGCTCATGCTGTGCTCAGGTCGGCTGTGAACGGTGGTGGTGATGTTGAAGGAGGTGGAGATAAAGGATGCTCGAGGGTTGTCGACTGCTGGGTGGTCGGGGTGCAGTACGGTAAAGGAGTGGTCATGAGGTGGTCGTGGGTGACTGGTGTCGGGGTATTGTTGTTCCGCTGATGGATGACGAGGTGGTGGCGGATGGAGTTGATGATGGTGAAGATGATGGAGGCTGTTAACGGGGTAGTCCGGCCAAGAAGATGATATTAATGGTGACGGTGGTGATGATTGCAGTTGGCGGACAAAGGTCGTGGTGGGGGAGCTGTGGTCGGAGGTAAAATCGGGGTGGAGAGGTCCTGCACAGATGGGAGGCTCAGGCGGGGGATGATAGGGATGATGAAGATGATAGTGATGAGTCGAGAAGGATATGTAGACGGCTGTGCTCGGGTGACGGCCGGTGCTGTGGTTCGACAGAGAGTCGGGGAAGAGGCCGGAGGAAGATGATGGTGATGGTGGTTGTAAGTATGGTTTAGGGTTAGGTTTCAATTTGATGTTGAAGAGGGATGGTGGTGGCTAAAAACAAAAGGAGAGGGGAGAGTTTATGTATGTGAGAGAAAAGAGTGATAAAAATCTAGGGATTAGGGCCGGCTATGCCTCCAAGGGATGGGGTTGGCTTTTACATGAAAGAAATTTGAATGGCTAGGATGGTGTGTGTTTGGATGGAGGGCTAGGATGGCTAGGGGGAGAGGTTTGAGTGTTGCACGCTCCGAAATATGGAAAAAAATGCATGTGACTTGTCAATGAAGAGGGGAGGTAATTTTTCCTGTGTTGGGTCCAATGAGATGTGGACACCTCACTGCATTTTTGCATAAAAGTCCTCAACAATTAAAAAATTGTACAAAAGGTGGAGTTTGGGATTGAATGGGGGAAAACACCATATTTGGTGTGATGTAGTAGATAAAAAGGGTGTATGGTGTTTAGTATGAACCTTGATGGTGTGAGTGGGAGTTTGGGTTGGTGTTGGGTCTAATTTTGGGTTTGGTTGGGTCCTTAGACCAATTTAATTAAAATTAATGTAAAGGGTGTCCTTAAATTAATTGGAAGTACATGGGGTTAAAATTAGGTGGGACACATGTGTCATGGACGTAGAAGACTCAGAATAGAATATTATCAAAATTTGGATTTCACAAAATAGGTCGAGGTTATGTCTCCAATTTCGATTGGAATAGACAAAGATGCAAAGTTAAATTTATTAGGATTTTAAAATAAACGTCTGCGACGAATATTGTGCAACTAAAATAAAGCATACAAGAGGGTATTTATGAGTTACATAAAGGTCAGAATGGAAGACTGGCACGTCTAGGACAAGGGTATAAAATTTGTTAGAAGGCAAAAGCTAGTGTAGCGCTCCAAATATCGAAGCAACGGTAAGGTACAATAATTGAATAAAATCACAGTAGTGAAATAAAACCCCAATAATTAATCCCGAATAAATACTAATTAAATCCATAATCCTATATTTTGGTCAGGGGTTCATCTAGTGGGTCTCTAGGTCTAGTCCACTAATCTATGCATTAATGAACACTATACAATATATATATATATATATATATATATATATATATATATATATATATATATATATATACATATCATGCAATTAGTTATAAAATAAAATATATACAATACTTATAATAAATAAAAAGATTAAAATATCCCTATTTTAGAATATGGTAGTGACAAGTCTACCCCCTAGAAAATTTTTGTTCTCGAAATTTAAGACACCTTGTCTCTCTCTGTCCAATCATAACTTCTTCATTAATCTTTACTATGGTCAAACCCCCTAACAACCAAGGTCTAAGGAAATCCTACCTACGGTCATACAACATGCAATCTAGAGAAAACATGCATGGTTATAGTCTATTTTGTCATGGTATTGCAGTCTCTGTCAGGGTGTACTACTAACTACATTCTAACAAGAAAATCACTGATACAAACTACGGTACTAAGGAATCAATCAATCAATCAATCAATCAAATAGATGGAAAGGAACAGAAGGAAAGAACACAACAAAACCTGCTAACACAACCATAGGTTTAATGATGCATCCAAAGTTTGATACCCCTATCCCTTTGGTACTACTATTTCTACTACAAGTACACCCACTGTTAGCTTTCTTACCTACTGTAATTGTTTATACTAGTTGTTCTTATCACTCAAGTGCACACCAAGTGCAACACAACACACTAAGTACTCCTCCCTATTATACAACTTTAGATGGATACCCAAGTTAGTTTGTAGTGCCATCTCAGACATGCTCAAGCTAACAGATCCATACACATGTACATCATCCACTCATATACTAATATACATTTCTTACCTCTATCTGTCTAAGTATACTTATATATATACTCACAGTCTCTAACACTCAATGTATACACAAATACAATAATTGTCTACACTCCTCAACTGTGTACTAAAATTTGCACTTCCTGGATTACTTGCACTATTACATCTAATAATTTTCTATCCATATTAACTGATACAACAATCTAATATTATCAAACGAGGTACTTACTGTTACTAGCATATTGCTCAAATAATCCTTGATATAGAAACACTAGCACTCTTGGTATAGTAACACTAGCTTCATCATTAGATTACCTCATCACACTGATACTCATCATCTACTGTGCATCCTATACACAATTTCTACACACTCTTCCATCTATTGCTTCCAACCTATCACTGGCCTCAATATCAGGTGATACATCCATCACTAGTCATATATCGGTACACTCATATCTAATCACATCAAGGCCCTACTTTTTTCTGTAACACCAGTCTTACTACTTAGCACAATGTATTCTTATTCCCTCACACTCTCTTATATACTTATGGGTACTCTCCTACTATGGCATACTAACAACAGTCAACACTGATACTCAAGACACAGACCTAATTGCAAGTCACCAATTATCACACTAACAAGGATCCTTAAAGAAAGAAGCTCTATAAGGAACTGGACTAAGGACTGAAGGTATCTCTACTGCTAAGCAAAAATGAAGGAATGAGGTCCTATAATAATAGAAGTAGATAAGTATTGAGATGATACTTTAAGAACCAATTTAAGATATAATCTGATAATCATACACGTAAGTCCGAAGTCATGACACTCAGAATCCTCGCAACGCCAGTAATCATAGCTGCGATAAACGATAGATTCCATAACTTAGGTATGCAACTCTATAATCATGTCGTCTAGAATCCTTGTTGTGCCGACTAGTATATCTGCGAGAAATTCTAAATTTCATAACTAAGATATATATACATCTAAAGTCATATTCCTATATTTTTTCCACGCTAGCTAATAAGGCTGCGATGAACTCTTTACTCCATAACTAAAGTAGACGTTTCATCTTTCTCACTGTCCTTGTCAACATACGTCATCAGATGATACCATAATTTTAGTCCGTAAAATTTATCTTGATATGAAATCAAACCCAACAACGACACCAGGAATTAAATATTCAAGGAAAGAATGCCCAAAAGGAATAGCAATAGCAATAGATTGGAAGTGTTCCTAGTTGTGATCGAGTATTCGCTCTCATCCTAGTATACTATATCCTAGATCCTATCACAGGCTTGTAGTAGTACAACTAAGACATCGTATTACCACAATATCGCACTACTTGTGAAGCCAGACCTACATAGGCGACCACTAAAAACGTGTCATGACCCGCACCCGTTATAGTGGCACGAGTACGTGGGTACGTCCAGCCTAAGCCACATCATCGGCGGTAGAACGCTGTTTAGGTCATAATACTATCTAATCAATCTCACACGAATATCCAACTCCATAAGAAGACACATATATTATAATATAATATAAAAATACTCAACCACATAACTAATGCACGATAAGATATCAAAGAAAATAAATGAAATACAATACAAGTCTAAACAAAATAATTTAACTGCAAACAATAGCATCCAAGTCTCAAAGTATGTCGAAAACAAATTCGGTACCAATAATCTGCTAAAAGAAACTAACTGAATAACTAGTGATCCCGGCTATATCTCCCGGAATCACACCTGAGCTACAAGGTCCAAGTCTGCAGCTACTCTCCCTGTGGTCCATAATATATCGGACACCAGTCCTCTAAGTCAAAGTTTGGAAAAATATATCCAGTCAGGATTAGAGCAAAGTACAACCCAATAACAGTTCCAATTAATTGACAAGGACTATAAAATAATCAATAGATGATGCTATATACTGAGAGGAAACAATAAACAGGTGCAATGGCAAAAAGTAAAGATAACAGGCAATATAAGAAATATGGTATAGATAGTGCAAATATGAAATGAAGAGAAAGAACTACAATTTCATATGCAGGGTAATATAGCATATGAAATGGAAACGAAGGACTGTAACTATTCTAAGTATTTAAAATAGTAGTTTCGATATATGATCGACTTGAGAACATGTATGATTAACACTAATATTATTTTACACTTGTGCGATAGGGTTATGATCACATTTCTCACTAGCAATTTCCCCGCCCCCAACTAGTACAGTGGATCCAACCATGACGCATTACGATACACGATCAATGTCCAATATATCATGTACAATGTCTAATATATCAAGTACAACGTCTAATATATCAAGTATAATGTCTAATATCAATGTCGTGTACAATGTCAATAAGATAACCAATGTAATATCTCATGACTGAAGATCAAATCTATATACTAGTCCGTGTACCACAGTTTCAAGAATCAGATGTAACATTTCTAAGTACTTGAATTATAGAAATTATCAAATAATGGAAATTATCAGAGAATGTACTCGCCTATGATCCTGAGCGGGTAATACCAATATCCTGCTGCCGAAGTCTCACAGAACTATCCAACGGTCCTATATACATAATATAATAATAATATAATATCAGTAATTACACTAGTACAACTACACTTACAAACTAATGCAAGCTGGGGTGGTACTGGTCAACTAGCAGGGTCATGTTTAAACGCCCAGGTTTTATGTCCTCGAATACCGTGCATAGCAATAGAAACAACTAACTTAACACAATGTCCAAATCGCCAAATCTCGTATAGCACTAGCACATGGCCTAGTAGGTTAGGGTACACATAAGGTAGTGAGTTACCAAAATACGTTAATATTATATATATATATATATATATATATATTAC
Organism: Iris macrosiphon; assembly: GCA_036927795.1. Classification (NCBI taxonomy): domain Eukaryota; kingdom Viridiplantae; phylum Streptophyta; class Magnoliopsida; order Asparagales; family Iridaceae; genus Iris; species Iris macrosiphon. Next base: position 54,180,560 of record JAYESA010000017.1, on the reverse strand, counting down.
CTTAATATATAACTTAGTATTATCCAATACTATGTTTATATTAATACACCTAGGTCTACACAACATATAGAATATGTGACACCCACTACTAACGACTAAGTTTCCCATAATGTAAATAATAAACCTAATTTCCCATGAAGTAATTACTAATACTATTACTAATCATACATGCACACACACACTAGTCACTAGGGTTCACAACCACACAGTGTTATGCAACAACACAACGTGAAGGAAAAAGGCAGGTGCAAACCTTGGCATGCGCGTGACCGAAGAGGGGGTAGTCGAGGGAGGTCGTGGGTGCTCGGGGTCGACTGCTCGGACTCCGGCGAGGGTGGTCGGGTAAGATGGGTCAAGGAGTCGGTGAACAGGTCCGGTGAGGATGTTGTCGAGGTCGTGTTCCAGCGAGGGAATAATAAAGATGATGCTGGTGATGTCGTAGGGTAGCCGCTGCTCGGTGGTTGCAGCCGGCTGCTTCTCAGGTGGGGTGGATGAGTCAGGGTGAATGAGTCGACGGTGAGGAGGCTGCTAATGAAGGCAGTTCTGGGTGCTTAGGTCGGCTATGAATGGTGGTGGTGATGTTGAAGGTGGTGGAGATGAAGGCTGCTCGGGGGTTGTCGACTGTTGGGTAGTCGGGGTGCTGTCCGATGAAGGAGTGGTCGTGAGGTGGTCGTGGGTGACTTTTGTCGGGGTGTTGGTGCTCCGGTGGAGGATGACGAGGTGGTGGCGGATGGAAATGATGATGGTGAAGATGATGGAGGCTGTTAACGGGGTGGTCGGAGGTGATGATTGCATTTGGGCGGAGAAGATGATGTTAATGGTGACGGTGGTGATGATTGCAGTGGGCGAAGGAAGGTCGTGGTGGTGGAGCTATGGTCGGAGGTGTAGTAGGGAAGGAGAGGTCCTGCTCAGGTGGGAGGCTCAGACGAGGGGATGATGGGGATGATGAAGACGATGGGGATGAGTCGAGGATGAGATATAGTCGGCTGTGCTTGGGTGACGACCGGTGCTGTGGTCCGACGAAAAGTCGGGGAAGAGGTCGGAGGAAGATGGTGGCGATGGTGGTTGTAAGTATGGTTTAGGGTTAGGTTTCAGTTTGATGTTGAAGAGGGATAATGGTGGCTAAAAATAAAGGAGGGGAGAGTTTATGTATGAGAGAGAAGAGGGTGATGAAAATCAAAGGATTAGTGCCGGCCATGCCTCCTAGGGATGGGGTTGGCTTTTACATGAAAACAATTTGAATGGCTAGGATGGTGTGTGTTTGGATGGTGGGCTATGATGGCTAGGGGGCGGGGTTTGAGTGTTGCATAATTCAAAATATGGAGAAAGATGCCTGTGACCGGTCAATGAAGAGGGAAAATGTTTCTTTATGTGTTGGGTCTAATGGGAGGTGGACACCTCACTGCATTTTTGCATAAAAGTCCACAACAATTAGAAAATTATACAAAAGGTGGGGTTTGGGATTGAATAGGGGAAAACACCATATTTGGTGTGATGTAGTAGATAAAAAGGGTGTGTGGTGTTTAGTATGAACCTTGAGGGTATGAGTGGGGGTTTAGGTTGGTGTTGGGTCTAGTTTTGGGTTTGGTTGGGTCCTTACACCAATTTAATTAAAATTAATGTAAAAGGTGTCCATAAATTAATTGGAAGTGCATGGGGTTAAAATTAGATGGTACACAAGTGTCATGGACCTAGAAGACTCATAATAGAATATTGTCAAAATTTGGGTTGCACAAAATGGGTCGAGGTTATGTCTCCAATTTCGATTGGAACAGACAAAGAATGCAAAGTTGGATTTATTGGGATTTAAAAATAAACGTCTGCGACAAATATTATGCGACTAAAATGAAGCACAAAATAGGGTATTTATGAGTTTCACAAAGGTCAGAATAGAAGACTGGCACGTCTAGGACAAGGGTGTAAAATTTGTTGGAAGACAAAAGCTAGTGTAGCGCTCCAAATATCGAAGCAACGGTAAGGTACAACAATTAAATAAAATCACAGTATTGAAATATAACCCCAATAATTAATCCCAAATAAATACTAATTAAATCCATAATCCTATATTTTGGTCAGGGGTTCATCTAGTGGGTCTCTAGGTCTAGTTCCACTAACCCATGCATTAATGAACACTATAATATATATATATATATATATATATACATATCATGCAATTATTTATAAAATAAAATATATACAATACTTATAATAAATAAAAAGACAAAAATTCCCCTATTTTAGAATATGGTAGTGACAATAAGTACTTTGAAGAGTTCCATGACATCATCGTCATTAAATGATTAAGTCTCATGTACTCTTAGCTGCTCTGTTGGCTTGGTAACAGACGAGGTGGGATTTTGGAAAAAGTTAACCGGTATGACCTTCTTTCCTTTACTGTCATGACTGTTGTTAGCGGTGAAAGGATGCTTTTCCTTGTCTTTAATGTTGGGAAGTTAGAATCCCAATAAGCAGGAGTCTGTTTTACCCTTTTTTGCAGTAGTGACACTTATGATAAATGTTGTCCAATCACTGAATGGGCCAGACGTTGTCCAGAGTCTCACTGCTGGTAGGAGGTTCTTTCGGCATGTTTCCATCCGTGAAGATTCGAGGATGCCAGGGGAAATTACAGCGCCACTTGTCAGAAATGTTCGATATAATTTCTTGCAAGTTCTTGGACATAGTAATGTCCATCCCTCCTTCATAGAATCGGGCAAGGAAATATGACTTCAGGTCATCGAAGGATGAAATGTACTTATCTGGGAGACTACATAACCATTCAAACGTGACCCCGGATAGTGCTCCGACGAACGGGTTGGTGAGTAAGGCATCATCCCGAGGTAGGTGGCCTATCGTGGACTGAAAGTATCTCATGTATTGTCATGACCCGCACCATAAAATAGGTATGATTCATCGGCATGCCCAGCCTATGTCGCAGTATCGGCGGTAGAATATTGTACAATAAGCTACAAGTATAATCTATAACTCACAACCAATATATATATATATATATATATATCCACACTATACTCAAACAAACATTGAGATAATAAAATCATAAGGAGATAATCCAATAATAGTCTCAAAATTATGGGTCCAAAATAGTCTCACAAATAAAACTAAAGTCCTAAATAGTAATATCCAAAATATACCTTGAAATCCCGAAGAACAATCCGGTCCAAACCAGCTAACTAAAAAAAATAATTTATTAAACTACTTAATCGCAGCCGGGGTCTGAGCTGCTAACTCTCCATGATCCTCCTGAGGGGAAAGATTAGGCTTAGCTACGTCACCAACATACGGTCCATAATGTGTAGCGATCTCATCCTCACCGTAGTCACCTAAAATATTGTCATCCAGCCAGGATTGGAGCGAGTACACCACAGTAAAAATTATTCCAACACATGGTAGAAGCTATATATCAATAAATAGTAAAGAATATATAATGGTAACAAAACTGAAATCACAATAAGGCAACTATAATAACTACCTGCTGAAGCCCTGTCATGGAAATGATATACAGTATCTACAAGCGATCATAGAAAATAAATACAAGTATGGGAGAAACAAATAAGTATCAACTAATGTACATGATTTAAAATACCTTATCGATGTCACATCCCAATCTCTCACAAGCTCAATCATCCTCGCTGAACGTGAATTACCATGTTGTAGCGCTTCCGTAGGACAATCGTTCTCATCGGGATATGATGTTGTACGAGCCTGGAGTTGCGCTCGCACAAGGCGATATTGTCAAACATCAAAGTTATCATCGAAACGACCAAGTTGCAGCGAAAGTCAAGTATTGTGTAGCAAGCACACATTAGAGTGTACACAACGAAGCTCTCGATAGAGTCCAAATGAAATATCACAAAGGATAATGCCACAAAGGAGAATGCAACGCTCTTGTTCTTTCTCTAGCCTACAATGGTACTTACCATTCAATCATTATGTCCCGCATATCCAAGCAACGCCACTACATCTATGTACCTGAAATAATGCCCACAAATATGGGTCAGTACACAACCGTACTGGTGAGCGGGATAACCCACTTGTCTAAACCGATACTAAGTAGAATAGTGAATACAAACAGTTATATAGTGATCTTTCTACTTGAATCCTAGATTCATTTTATGGCATAGGTATGACATATTAAGAAAAACTGTAAAGCAGGTTAAACATGCAAGCATTCAACTCAAGCCAATAAACATGCAGATATATATCCAACTCAAAAGGAAACTTGTATGCAAACCGTCCTACTCAAACCCAAGCAACGCAAGAACCTATCGAACCATTATCCAAGCCTCAATATCCATCCGTAAACCAAGCCATAATCCAAGCCTTATAATCAAATCTTCGATATGCACACTCTTACTGAAGCAAGGTGGCTGCCGCCTACACGAAAAGCACAAACCAAACCAAAGCAAAGCAAACCAACTCTTATCTATATGAAGTCATTGGCCAAGCCATAAAGGACTATTCAATAACAGTTTTACTCAATCCAGCACTGAGTAGCTAACCCACCTAGTCTCATCGAACTGCCGGTACCGCACCCAAGGCACGTTACCATTTGTCTCATCCATGGCCGAACGGTCCCGGTGCCCCAGAGCATATCCCGTTCGCGGAGATGAAATCCTGTGTGCAACAGGTTGTTCGTGACCAATGCATACACCAAGTATGTATGACGAGAGGATCGAACATTCTCACCCCACCAAACGATCCTAGACTCATCCAACCCACTATCCATAACTATTCTCCAACTATAGCCCAAGGCACATCTCAAGTTATTCCCATAGGCACTATACCGCTTCTCGCCACAGTGTTCCAAATGGTGCAACACCCCTCGCTCAGAACAATCCCGTGGCATAATGACCCAACAGTGGTACAATGCCTCATCGATGTAGTTGTCCGATTTTGAACCACGACTACACGCTTTGCATGATAAAGCGACCAACTGATACTCGTACATGGATGCTCGCTCGCTCGCCCGCCCGAATTGCCTCGATGTTCCAACCAAGATAATCTACTCAAGCTCCAACTGCCTACTCAAGCTCCAACTACCCTGTCACTATAATATTTTCTAGGAAAGGATATTTTAGTAATTTTATATTTAATTAGATATTAGGCTTGATAATAATTATTTGTTGTATTATTAATTATTGTTATATGTTATTTATTTCTTTTGGACTTGTGTTAGTGGACCTAACTAGATTAGTTTAGACTCATGGACCAACAAGAATTAATTGTTAGAAAATAGCCCATTTAGAAGGCCCATTGATTAGGAGATGGATTAAATTAATTAAACCATTAGACTAGAAGCTTCCTTCCCTAATTATTTCTTTATGAGAGGCCCCAAGGGGTATATTGGAAAATTCATAGTAGCTTGAGGGAGGAGAAACAGGGGCCGGCCTATATAAAGGGGGAAATTATTTCTCTCTCCTCTTTTCATTTGGAAACTAGATCTAGAATTTCTCTCAACCAAATTTCTTCATTCTCACTTTATTTCCTACCAAATTTCATCCTAATTTCTTTCTAAATCACTATTGGAGGCTAGTGGAGCAAGGATCTAGAAGGAGGAAGCAAGGATCTACAAAGAGTAGCAAGGATCTATAAGTTGGAGGCTAATTTTATCACATTGGAGGTTTCATTAGGAATCCATCTCCCAATCTGAGATTTAACTATGAGAAATCAACCCATATGCATAGGCTACCCATAGGATTTGGTTTTGTGTTCATAGTATCCTATTATGAAAGTTATGGTACTTTTTGTGTCAATTTTGGGAGAATTCTGAGTTTGACATTTGTTGTGTGTGTCAATTGGTCCTATATTTCAATTTGGCATGTGCTTGTGTGTTTGGGGCTAGTGTCGTATCCACAATTGGGTACGTATAGATCGTATCCCAATAATTTGGTGATACGTGTTAATTTGGAGTTTTTTTCTCCGACACGGGGCTTTGTACATGTCACATTTTGACACAGATACGTAGAATTATATTTGACTCTTCGTATTGTTCATAAATAATATATATGACTTGTTCGTATCCTTCGGGGTACGTTTGGATATGTGGAGGACTTGTGTCACAAGCGTATCCTAGATCTAGTGGGATATGGGGTGATACGATCCATGTGTTTGTGTAATTTAAATTATAGATCTATTTCTCTTGTCATTGTGATGTAAAAGGACTTGTGTCGCAAGCGTATCCTAGATCTAGTGGGATATGGGGTGATACGATCCATGTGTTTGTGTAATTTAAATTGTAGATCTATTTCTCTTGTCATTGTGATGTAAAATTTTATATATATATATATATATATATATATATATATATATATATATATATTGTTGTGTAATTATATTTACGTAATATTGTGTCTTAGATCTATGTATCTAGGTATGTGCTATAAGTGTATATATTGTTAGGTGGCTATTCTTCTAATTGTAAGTATAATTATATATATTAGTATGTATAGATATGCATATGTTCAATAGATAATTATATGTTGTTATATTCCTATTTATATAATATGTGTTACATATTATTGTATGATTATGTATAGGTAAACATATATGTATAGTTATATATATATATATATATATATGTAATACTATGTATATGTGTATGTTACCATGTATTTATTATATACATATTTTATTTTATGGTAGCTATGTATATATATAATGTTATATTGTAATATGTAATATTATGTACATATATGTATATCTTATAAGTATAAGCTATATGTATATGTAATTAGATATGGTGTTATGTATATACATATGTTACTACATATATATATATATATATGAGGAGTATGAGTGTATGTATATTTATATGTAATAGTTGCATGTATTTGGTGTTAGTATATATTATATAGTGGTATGTATAAGTATATATAAATATATATATATATATATATATATATATATATAAATATATATATATATATATATATATATATATATATATATATAATAGTTTTAAGCGACAACAGCAAAGGCGACAACAGCGAAGTCGCAACAGCAGCAGTACTTGTAGCAGGCAACAGCAGCAAAGGCGACAGCCGCAACAGCGTCGCAACAGAGCAGCACAGCAGCAGTAGCGTTCAACAGCAGCGGCGACAACAGTTTAGCGACGGCAGAAACCCGTCGCCAAAGTAGCAGCAGCAGTAGCAGGAACATTCAGCAGCAGCAGCGACAACAGATTAGCAACGGAGTAGAGATGTCACTAAATTGGCAGCATATCAAAGTATCGGAGATTCAGTGATAGTTCACCTCTATTTTTAGTGACAGTTGGCAGATTTTCTATAATAGATATTTATATATATAGATAAATTTATATATATATATTTGGTATTTAATATATAAGTAAATATATTCCTAAATTGCTAATTGCATTGTAGTATAAATATAAATTAGTATAGCATATGTATATTACGGTAGTTAGTATAAACAAGTTTGGGGTATTACCTTGAGATACCAAGGTAATTGGGAATACCCAAGGTATTGAGTTTGGGTATCAAGATTATGGGTTTATGTTGTGATACCAAGTTGGTTCAAAACCAAGGTACCAAATTGATGTTGTCTTCGAGATTTTATTTAATAATATTATTTTGGCATTTGTATGTGATATTTTACCTACGGATTTACGTATCCGGAGATACGGTATCCTAGTATTTTAAGATATAGTTTTGTGACCTAGACTTTAGTATTTGAACCCAATATTTTTGTGTTAGACTTGTGCAATCTAGAATTAGGCAGTTGACCATAGTTGACCATAGTTTGACCATAGTTGACCATATTTGACCTTAGAGTTGCCTTAGTTTGATTTTTGACTTAGAATTGACTTGTTGACCTAGAAGTTGTCTAGTTTAACTTATTTTCTTTCTGGAATCTTGTATTGATGTTGTATTCCATATTTAGGTCTTCGAGGCACCGTATTAGACATCTGTGAGACTATTCAGTAGACTTCAGGCGAGTACATACTCTGATAGTTTCTCGTTTATGATATCCTCTATGTTTATTGTATCTAGTATAGATATCCATATTTCTTGACATGATGGTTACACAGATTGGTATATCTGGATCTCGTCATGAGATGTTATTCCTTGTATATGGTGTATCTTGTGCAAGACTTGTTTCATTGGTTATTTTGTGCATGTACAAACACTGATTCTCGGGGAGATTTGCTACCTTCCTAGAAAATCTCATGCCATAGCATACCATGGTTGGATCAATTATGCCAGTCGGGGGTGGTAAGTATTTTAATGTAGATATGTGATCATACCCTCCTTGTGCATGTCTTGTTCCTTGTGAGTGTTGATCATACACCGCACGTATGATCAGCCAGGCCATTATACTCTTGTTTAAGTTCCCAAGCCGATCACATGTTAAAGCTAGTACTAACTCACTTAGACATTAGTATTCTTGTTCATTGCCATATTATCCATTCTTGTATTTATTCCAGTATTTCCTTATTGTGTATCTCTTGTATCTATTGTGCATATTGAATATTCACATCTATTTACTATTACATAGTTTTTATCATTTATTAGAACTGCTGTTAAAGATGTACTCTGCTCCTTTCCTGACTGGATATATTTTTCTCAGATGACACTGAAGACTGGTACCCTACACATTATGGAACTCAAGATATTGTGGGTTTAGAGTCTGAGACCCTGGTTCAGGAGGGACTTATCCTAACTGAGATAGATGACCCGAGTTTAGTAGTTTCTTAGTATTCCTTTGTACTGGATTTGTCTCCAGCTTATTTGTTAGTACTTCTTTCAGACTCATTGATGTATTATTTTTGACTCATGAGTTGTATATGACTATTCTATTCTTTGTCATATTCGTGCTCGTTCTATCTTAGATCTGTGATTGAGTTTATTGTTATTGTTGGTAGCTTATTATATTGCTAAATAGATTACGTAGACAGCGTTTTACCGCCGATTCTTCAGCATAGGCTGGGCGTGGTTTCCGACTTGCATCCTTACCTCGGGTACGGGTTATGACACATTTTTAGTAGTGGCCCATGCAGGTCAGACTTCGCAAGTTGTGCGATGTTGTGGTAGTTCGACGACTTAGTTGTACTACTACGAGCCTGATTTAGGATATAGGCTATAGACTGAGAATACTCAATCACATCTAGAAAAAAATCTTTTGATTCAACTATTCTCCTTTGATATTGATACTTGATCTCTTAATCTATCCTTTCCTTGAGTGTCTTATATCATGTGCCATATTGATCCTCATTCCGTCTTTTTATGAGACATACTCGGAGATACTTGCGGAGGCACACAAGGTTGAGCGAGAGTTGGATTTGAAGCCCAATAGAGACCGTAATTCTTTTCTGGGGGCCAACAGCAGTACAGTATCTGCAAAACATCCTTATTTCAGTCTAGGCCTTCCCAGCAGCCACAACAGTACTAGACTCCAGCTAGGGCGCCTTTCACCAAGCACCACAGCAGCAGAGACAGTTACAGCAATCTTTCTGCCACTTCTGCAAGAAGCTCGGCCATATCTGGTAAGTTTGCTGGAAGAGGTTGGGAGTTTATTTGTATTGTGGTACTGAAGGGCATCAGCTGAGGGAGTGTCCTTCCAATCCTCGTCTTGCAGTTCAGGGAGTAGTTTCAGCTCCGAGGGCACAGAAGAGACCATATGTAGAACAACCGAGGGGACCGCTTCCGACACAGTAGCAGCGTTTTGTCCAACATCAGCAGCAGGGAGGTGCATGTCAGGGACGAGCGTTTGCTATGACCGTCGAGGAGGATGAACCAACCAGAGATGTCATCGCAGGTTCTATTCTTCTCGATTCTATTTCAGCTTTAGCTTTGTTTGATAGTGGTGCTTCCCATAGTTTTGTATCTGTTTCTTTTGCTCTGAAGCATGGTTTGGTAGCCGAGTCCTTGCTTAGGACTTGCAAGATCATGACCGGGGGAGACATTATCCTGGTTAATGATATTTGCAAGGATCAAAGAGTTATTCTGGGAGGCCAAGAGTTGAGTGTGTGTCTACTTGTAATGCTACTTTCGAGCTACGACATTGTACTCGGGATGGATTGGTTGAGTAGGCACCGTGCTAGCATAGATTGTAGAGGAGGTAGAGTTTTGTTTGGTCTGCCGGAAGAGCCAGAGTTCGAGTTTTCTTGAGGATCTGTGGAGCAGAGAGAAGGCATTATTTGTGGAGCTATGGTGGAAGACAAGGAGTTGCCGCATCCATTGATAGCAGAGTTCTTCGATCTGTTTCCTGAGGAATTGCCAGGGTTGCCACTAGATCGAGATGCTGAATTCTCTATAGACTTAGTGCCAGGTGCATAACCAATTTTGTAACATGTCTATAGAGTAAACAATAACGAGCTGGTAGAGCTGAAGAAGCAGATGGACAAATTATAGCATAAGGGGTTTATCAGATCGAGTTCTTCACCGTGAGGAGCCCCGGTATTGTTTGTACCGAAGAAGGATTGATCGATGCACATGTGCATTGATTACAGGGCATTGAATAATCTCATTATCAAGAATAAGTACTCTTTGCTACGGATTGATGATCTGTTCGATCAGTTGAGTGGTGCCAAGGTATTTTCTAAGATAAATTTGATATCAGGCTACCATCAGGTGAAGGTGAAGCCGGAGGACATACCGAAGACTGCTTTTAGAACTCGGTATGGTCAGTACGAGTTTATGGTGATGCCGTTTGGTTTGACTAATGCACCGACGGTATTTATGAACTTGATGAACAATATTTTCCATCAGTACCTTGACATGTTCGTGGTGGTGTTCATCGACGACATACGAATATACTCGAAGACACCGGAGGAGCACGAGGAGCATTTGAGGATTGTGTTGGATGTGCTGAGGAAAGAGAAGCTGTATGGAAAGTTGTCCAAGTGTGAGTTCTTCTTGGACAAGGTAGAATTCTTGGGGTATGTTGTTACTGGTGATGGTATTTCAGTGGATCCAAAGAAGATCGTAGAAGTGGAATCTTGGAAGACCCCGAGTTTGATAGCAGAGATCAGGAGTTTCTTGGGATTGGCAGGCTACTAAAAGAAGTTTGTGAAGGATTTTTTAAGGATTGCCGAGCCGATGACCAGACTCACCAGGAACGATGTACAGTTTGTTTGGACAGAGGATTGTCAGGTTGCTTTCAAGGAATTAAAGAAGAGGTTGACATCTGCTCCTATTTTGACGTTGCTATCAGGGTCTGGAGGTTTCACTATTTATAGTGATGCATCGGGGAATGGTTTGGGTTGTGTTCTTCAGCAGAATAGGAAAGTGATTGCCTATGCATCCAGGCAATTGCGTCCTCATGAAAAGAACTATCCTACCCATGATTTAGAGTTGGCATCAATCATCTTCGCTCCGAAGTTGTAGAAACATTATTTGTACGGAGAGCGCGTGAAGATCTTCACAGACCACAAAAGCTTAAAGTACATTTTTATGCAGAATAAATTGAACATGAGGCAGCGTCAGTGGTTAGAACTGATAAAGGATTTTGATATATCTTTGCAGTATCATCGTGGAAAAGCTAATGTAGTTGACGATGCTTTGAGTAGGTATCCGGTAGCTACATTCTTGTTACAGGATCGATATTTGTTGGAGGACTTGGAGAGCTTGGGCATTGAGGTAATAGTTCTTGGTTGTGCTATACAGATGCGGGATTGCAGATATATTCATATTTGATGGACAGTATTAAGGCAGCCCAGTATGAGGATGTATCTCTGAGGAGCATCAGAGCTCAGGTGAGAGCAGGATTGGAGGATAATTTCACCATTGCTGAGGATGGATCTTTGAGGCATAGAGTTAGATTGTGTATGCCTAGTGGGGAGCTGCGTGAGGAGGTGTTATAGGAAGCGCATTCAGGTGACAACAAGATGTATCGGGATATACGAGAGAGAGTGTGGTGGTATGGCATGAAGAGGGAAGTGGCACAGTTTGTATCCAGATGCTTTGTGTGCCAGCAGGAGAAAGCCGAGAGGCAGAGGCCAGGAGGTTTACTTCATCCATTACCCATTCCAGAGTGGAAGTGGGAACACATTACTATGGATTTTGTGTCCGGACTTCCACGATCCCTAGAAGGAAAAGACGTGATTTGGTTCATCGTTGATAGGTTGACCAAGTCGGCCCACTTTTTGCCTTTCAAGGTGGGTTTGTCTACGGAGAAGCTGATAGAGATTTATATGAGGCAGATCGTTAGGATACATGGAGTTCCCATCAACATAGTCTCGGATCGGGATAGTCATTTCACTTCTCAATTTGGAGGAGTTTGCAGGAGAGTTTGGGCACTCAGCTCAAGTTCAGTACTACATATCATCCCCAAACAGATGGGCAGTCAGAGAGGACTATTCAGACTCTCGAGGATATGTTGCGCATTTGTGTACTAGATTTCAGGGGTTTTTGGGTGGACCATCTCCATTTGGAAGAGTTTGCTTATAACAATAGCTACCAGGCTAGTATATAGATGTCACCTTTTGAAGTTCTGTACGGTCGGAGGTATCGTACTCCCTTCTCATGGGACGATGTTGGAGAGAGAGTTTTGCTTGGGCCAGAGATGGTTGTTGATGTAGCGTAGAAGGTTCAGTTGATCATAGATAGACTTCGTGTGGCGCATGACAGACAGCGGCATTGGGCCGATAGCCACTGGAGACCTTTGGAGTTCAAGGTATAGTTTAGATTTTTGTTTTGTGATTGTTGTTGGTTGTTTCTTATAGATTAAGTTCTTGAGGTTGTATTTTGTTCTAGGTGGGTGGTTTGGAGTTATTGAGGATTTCTCTGACACGAGGCACGATTCGCTTTGGTGGAGGCGGAAAGCTTAGTCCACGATTCATCGGACCTTTCACTATTCTGGAGAGGGTCAGTGCAGTTTCTTATAGGCTAGACTTGCCACCTGCATTGGAGGGAGTGTACAACGTATTTTACATGTCGTAGTTGAGACGATACGTGGCAGATCCTAGTCATGTATTGGATCACTCAGAGATAGAGGTGGGCCCTACTCTTAACTATCCAGAGCAGCCAGTTGAGATTCTAGAACAGAGAGAGATGGTGATGAGGAACCAGACTATTCTTTTGGAGCACGTCACATAGAGGCATCACTCTTCGGGGGAGTCTACCTGGGGAGAGAGGATGAAATGCGAGAGCGTTATCCATATTTGTTTGTGCCTTGAGGTATATTCTTTCCTTTTATGTTATGTTCTTTCATATTTAATTTTGTTCTTAGTTCTTTTGTTATGTTCTATTATTTTCTGGGGATAATTTTTGTCTTTGAATTTTGAGGACAAAATTATTTTAAGGATGGTAGACTTGTCAATACCACATTTTCTAGGAAATGATATTTTAGTAATTTCATATTTAATTAGATATTGGGCTTGATAATAATTATTTGTTGTATTATTTAATTGTTGTTATATGTTAATTATTTATTTTGGACTTGTGTTAGTGGACCTAACTAGTTTAGGTTAGACTTATGGACCAACATGAATTAATTGTTAGAAATTAGCCCATTTAGAAGGCCCATTGATTCGGAGATGGATTAAATTAATTAAACCATTAGACTAGAAGCTTCCTTCCCTAATTATTTCTTTATGAGAGGCCCCAAGGTGTATATTGGACAATTTATAGTAGCTTGAGGGAGGAGAAAGAGGGGCCGACCTATATAGAGGGGGGAAATTATTTCTCTCTCATATTTTCATTTGGAAACTAGATCTAGAATTTCCCTCAACCAAATTCCTTCATTCCCACTTCATTTCCCTACCAAATTTCATCCCAATTTCTTTCCAAATTACTATTGGAGGCTAGTGGAGCAAGGATCTAGAAGAAGGAAGCAAGGATTTACAAAGAGTAGCAAGGATTTACAAGTTGGAGGCCAATTTTATCACATTTGGAGGTTTCATTGGAAATGAATCTCCCAATAGGTACAATTCAGTTTTTCTCCTTAATTTAGATTCTAAATCTGAGATTTAACTGTGAGAAATCAACCCATATGCATAGGCTACCCATAGGATTTGATTTTGTGTTCATAGGAGGCTTATTGTGAAAGTTATGGTACTTTTTGTGTCAATTTTGGAGGAATTCTGAGACTGACATTTGTTGTGTGTGTCAATTGGTCCTATAGATCAATTTGGTATATGCTTGTGTGTTTGGGGCTAGTGTTGTGTCCATAATTGGGTACATGTAGGTCGTATCCCAAGAATTTTGTGATACGTATTGATTTGGGGGTTTTTTCTCCGACACGGGACTTCGTACATGTCATATTTTGACATGGACACGTAGAATTATATTTGACTCTTCGTATTATTCATAAATAATATATATGACTTGTTCGTGTCCTTCGGGGTACGTTTGTATGTGTGGAGGACTTGTGCCGCAAGCGTATCCTAGATATAGTGGGATACGGGGTGATACGATCTAGTGTTTGTGTAATTTAAATTGTAGATCTATTTCTCTTGTCATTGTGATATAAAATTATATATATATATATATATATATATATATATATATATACATATATATATATATATATATATATATTGTTGTGTAATTATATTTACGTAATATTGTGTCTTAGATCTATGTATCTAGGTATGTACTATAAGTGTTTATATTGTTAGGTGGCTATTCTACTAATTGTAAGTATAATTATATATATTAGTATGTATAGATATGCATATGTTCAATAGATAATTATATGTTGTTATATTCCTATTTATATAATGTGTATTACATATTATTGTATGATTATGTATTGGTAAACATATATGTATAGTTATATATATATATGTATGCTATGTATGTGTGTATGTTACCATGTATTTATTATGTACATATTTTATATGATGGTAGCTATGTATATATATAATACTATATTGTAATATGTAATATTATGTACATATATGTATATCTTATAAGTATAAGCTATATGTATATGTAATTAGATATGGTGTTATGTATATACATATGTTACTACATATATATATATGTATATGAGTAGTATGAGTGTATGTATATTTATATGTAATAGTTGCATGTATTAGGTATAAATATTATATATATATATATATATATATATATATATATATATATATATATATATAATGGTTTTTAGCGACAGGCGACAACAGCGAAGTCGCAACAGTAGCAGCAGCCACTGTAGCAGGCAACATCAGCAAAGGCGACAGCCGCAACAGCGTCGTAACGTAGCAGCACAGCAGCAGTAGCTTTCAATAGCAACGGGGAAAGCAGTTTAGCGACGGCAGAAACCCGTCGCCAAAGCAGCAGTAGCAGCAGGAACATTCAACAGCAGCAGCGATAACCGATTAGCAACGGAGCAGAACCGTCACTAAATTGGCAGCGTATCAAAGTATCAGAGATTCAGCGACAGTTCACCTCTGTTTTTAGTGACAGTTGGCAGATTTTCTATAATAGATATTTATATATATATATAGATATATATATATTTGGTATTTAATATATAAGTAAATATATTCCTAAATTGCAAATTGCATTATAGTATAAGTATAAATTAGTATAGCATATATATATTGACGGTAGTTAGTATAAACAAGTTTGGGGTATTACCTTGAGATACCAAGGTAAGTACCAAGGTAATTGGAAATATCCAAGGTATTGGGTTTGGGTATCAAGATTATGGGTTTAAGTTGTGATACCATGTTGGTTCAAAACCAAGGTACCAAATTGTTGTTGTCTTTGAGATTTTATTTAATAATATTGTTTTGGCATTCGTATGTGATATTTTACCGACGGATTTACGTATCCGGAGATACGGTATCCTAGTATTTTAAGATATAGTTTTGTGACCTAGACTTTAGTATTTGAACCAAATATTTTTGTGTTAGACTTGTGCAACCTAGAATTAGGCAGTTGGCCATAGTTAACCATAGTATGACCATAGTTGACCTTAGAGTTGACTTAGTTTGACTTTTGACTTAGAATTGACTTGTTGACCTAGAAGTTGACTAGTTTAACTTATTTTCTTTCCGGAACATTGTATTGATGTTGTATTCCATATCTAGGTCTTCGAGGCACCATATCGGATATCTGTGAGACTATTCAGTGGACTTCAGGCGAGTACATTCTCTGATATTTTCTCGTTTATGATATCCTCTATGTTCATTGTATCTAGTGTAGATATCCATGTTTTTGATACGATGGTTACACGGATTGGTATATCCGGATCTCGTCATGAGATGTTATTCCTTGTATATGGTGTATCTTGTGCAAGTCTTGTTTTATTGGTTATCTTGTGCATGTACAGACACTGATTCTCGGGGAGATTTGCAACCTTCATAGAGAATCCCGTGCCATAGCATACCATGATTGGATCTATTATACCAGTCGTGGGTGGGGAGTATTTTAGTATAGATATGTGGTCATACCCTCCTTGTACATGTCTTGTTACTTGTGAGTGTTGATTATACACCGCACGTATGATCAGCTATGCCATTATACCCTTGTGCAAGTTCCCAAGCCGATCACATGTTAAAGCTAGTACTCACTCACTTAGACATTAGTATTCTTGTCCATTGCCATATTGTTCATTCTTGTATTTATTATAGTATTTTCTTATTGTGTATCTCTTGTGTCTATTGTGCATCTTGTATATTTACATCTATTTACTATTACATAGTTTTTATCATTGATTAGAACTATTGTTAGAGATGTACTCGGTTCCTTTCCTGACTGGATATATTTTTCCCAGATAACTTTGAGGATTGGTACCCTACACATTATGGACCTCAAGATATTGTGGATTTAGACTCTGAGACCCTGGTTTAGGAGGTACTTATCCCAACTGAGACAGATGACCCGAGTTTAGTAGTTTCTTAGTATTCCTTTGTACTGGATTTGTCTCCAGCTTATTTATTAGTACTTCTTTCAGACTCATTGATGTATTATTTTTGACTCATGAGTTGTATGTGACTATTCTATTCTTTATCATTTTCGTGCTCGTTCCATCTTAGATCTGTGATTGAGTTTATTATTATTATTGGTGGCTCATTATATTGCTAGATAGATTACCCAGACATCGTTCTACCACCGATTCTGCGGCGTAGGCTGGGCGTGGTTCCCCACTTGCATTCTTACCTCGGGTGCGGGTCATGACATACCCAACGCAAAAATAACTCAAGCCATAAATCATATCCAACCAAATGACGTACACTCTATGCACGCCACAGTATAGTAATTTCTATGTTCCTGTCCAAGTATTCAAGCCTTTACGTGTGTTCCATATTATTAGACATGAAGGAATAGAGCAAGCATGTCGTTCTCTCCAAATTATCCGATCGATCGAACTAAGGAAGACGATATTATCGCTCTAAATCAAGCTATCCCAGTACTGCTATGAATGAATATCTGATTCTATCGAACTTCGCTTGCGATCTGCACATGAAACCAACTCAATCAATACTTGTTACCAAGTACAACAAATCAAAAAATGTAACCAGCTATTGCCTCATTCAATCCGACTCAACATAATGCACCGTGCGTTGTGGGGCATTACATAATATACTACTTAAAATCAGGTTCATCCTCGAACCATACTAGTATACATTCCTTGCTAGCATGCTGCTTGTCCAATTCATAGATGTGCTCTATGAAACTCACATTCTCTTGATCCAGACTCAGCATCTCGCTCGTACTGAACGCTCGCACAAATTCTATATTCCTACATCCTCCTTGCAGCTTAATACGAATTTCTCATATTGCTTAGTTTTGGATCATACACATATTTAAGGCATCCCTGAAATACATGAATTTCAGCCGAGCTTAGCGATAGCGAATTTGGACAAGTCACAAGGGTATCTTTATGTCTGAGGCATTCATTCGCTTTACTCCCAAATCAACCAATCTTGACGTTCATTCTATAACTCATTCTCACAAGCGTTATCCTCAAGTATTATGATTTCCGCTAACGATCTTCCCACCTGACTCAATTCAGTTCATGTTCTAACTCAATCGACACAACTATTTCTGAATCCACACTAGCACTATCCAAAATTAACTAACCAAACTCAAGCATGACTCCAATCTCACCATGATCTGCATGCACTATCTCCAACTATCATCTCTTGCTCCGAACGATCATCGCAACTGATACTACCCTAGCTAGGCGACTTACCCAAATATCAAACTTTGCTCTTATATCACCTCAGCCTAACACCTCTTCCTCAATCTTAATTCCTCACTGGGTGAACATCTATATTTATGTTCATGTGATCTACGAAGATTTTGCCGCCATGCTATAGGGATAGTGTCGCCACGATTTTAACGTGGACACACTAGCCATAATTCCTAGGTCACACATGGAATAGTTCTTCGTACTGCTTCTACTGCCTTGAAGCACAGGATATCATCTTCGCCTTCTGCACGAGCATGTATCCCAGACTAAGTTTCGATGCATCTTGTAGATCTGAGGCACATCTGTCCCTTCAAGTATTACAAGGATTTGATCTGAACGAGCCGCTGCTTTAACTTCGAAAGCTAGTTTTATAGTCGTCAATTCATATGAATGTTATTCCCTTTTGGGGCAGGACGAGTCAGAGGCGTTGCCATCTTCAAAAATCTGACTCCGAATCTCATCAGTTGACTTAGGTTATTTCTACTATCGCTTCAATCTTCCGGCTGCATCTTCAGCTGAAGGCTATCCCAAGGATCTCTTAAATCCAATACTCAGTCACTTAGGCTAATCTCCAACACATACTACTCATATCCACCCTCGATGCATTCCCAAATGCGCTACGGTAAGGGTCGTTCTATGGGTCTACAATAATCATCTCTGATTTGTTGATCAAGTCGCTAGGGTTAGCTGTCCCGAAACTTCGCTCGATAATTATAAGTCATCACGATGGACAGTTACTACGAACCATGCTATACCTCCTCTGCAAATCTGAGTCATAATCTAACTATTCTATCCGAACGAACTTCTGACT
Organism: Iris macrosiphon; assembly: GCA_036927795.1. NCBI lineage: Eukaryota > Viridiplantae > Streptophyta > Magnoliopsida > Asparagales > Iridaceae > Iris > Iris macrosiphon. Next base: position 54,161,623 of record JAYESA010000017.1, on the reverse strand, counting down.
CTGAGAACTTTATGCACTACCTCTGACGATCTGTCAACCAAATGCCACTTAACCACCTAGAGTCTTACTATCTATCCAAGCTACAATTTGAGAACTGCGCTCGTTGAAACCGTCCTCCATCAATCCGTTGTTCTGTCCAGAATCTATCAAAAATTTTGAACTGCCATGTTCGACTTCTCGCACTACCACTTGCAATGATTCCCGAAACCATAGACTTGCTCTGCAATTCTTCTCACTCACACAATGACATCAGCTGTGCTTCCGGTTGCACATTAAAGGCCATGTGCACGCCTGGTTTCGGTGTATGTATTTTGGACGTCTACAGGTTTTTCCTCAAGAGATGGCCTATATCTCTTTCCATACACTCTAGGTGAGTTCTTTTAAAGAGTCATTGACATGAAGCCTCGAGCTTCCTTGATGTGCTACTCCGCTATGACATGGCCCAGAGCCGAGACTAAACCTCATCGTAGCAGCATGCCACTGTAGCATGAGGTCCCAGCCCCTATGTAGTGCCAAACTACCCAACATGAAGCCTTGCGCTTCCTTGCAGTATTACGCCGTTGTGACATGGCTCGCGTTACATCTTTTACCTATGTGGTATCACACCACTGTAACATGAGGACACCGACCTCTTTGTAGTGCTGCCTACACTCTTCATTCTACAGCATTAGGCTACCAGCCTATGTGCGGTGCTACGCCGCTGTGACATAGCTCGCGAAGCTGAGGCATTACCTTTACCGAGGACCTCTTGGTGGTGTCACCCACTGTAGCATAGAGACTTTACGCTCCTTTGTAGTGTTGCTCTACCGTGCTTCCTGTTAAGCACACCAGACATTCAAAATGCCTGAGAACTCATTAGGACATCTAAGCCATCCTCCCACAGGACTTGTTCTACACAAAAGAACAATTAGTAGACAACAGTGGTTCTGGGTCCGTAATCCCTTAAATGTCTCAAAGGACTACCCATTGTTCCTGATATTCTCCCAGTCAATGGTCCTCCTTTGAACCAAAAGCTAGATGTCTAGTAGATTTCTCTTTGAACTAATAACATAAACTAAATGGTTGGATTGCAAAGACACAATATCAGAGGTCCTCCAAGCCCATATATGTTGTCCTTGACTACATGCGATGTTACGCCACTGTGACATGACCCAAAGTTGAGATTCACTCCCTCGTGTGGTGTCACATCACTGTAACATGGAGTACTACCCTCCTTTATTGTTCTTGGGATCAGCTGGCTGAGGCCTTACATGAACGGATCTGCCAGACTCTCCTAGCTCCGATCATCAAACACTGTAATGATCTACGCTACTTACGCTCATTCAGTGTCTTGTACTGGCCCTTGAGGCCTATCATGAATGGATCCGCCAGATTTACCTGACTCCGATCATTAAAGCACAGTAATGATCCACGCAATCTGCACTCATTCAGTGTCCTGTGTTCTATCCACATAGTTCTCTTTAAACCGTTGAAGAGATGAACATATTCCACTGCTGAAGCTTCCTGGTTTTCACAGTATATCGGTATCACCCGAATCTGTGTACTAACCATAGAAAGATCATCTGAGAGCTTCCTTGTCATGCCCCGATCCCGCTAGGGTCAATCGTCCTCACCTGGATCCTTTGCGGGACCGATCGTTCTCGCTTGGGCGTGATGCCGGACGAACCTGGAGTTGCGCTCTCACAAGGCATGAACGTGCAGTGATAGGAACCCATTTGAAACACAAGTTAGAAAACACATTCACAGATAGTTGAACACAAGGTATAGAAAGAAAACATGCTTTTTATTGATAATTCAGAGTAATTTACATAGAGTTTACATTTGATGCGCCTCTCGGCTACTTGGTTTGCATTACAAAAGAAAAACTCAAAAGGTAGGAAGCGCTCCATCAGATAAGCCTTGTCGTCCGTACATTATGCCATTGTATAGATTGAAAATCCATGCCTCCGAAATGAACTAGATTCAACTATACTTCAAAATAGAAGATCTTCTAACGCCTTCTCGTATATCCACTAGCGTTGCACACTCTGAGTGCCTGAAATAATTGCCCACAACTTGGGTTAGTACTCAACTGTACTGGTGAGCGGGACGAACCCACTCGCCTAAATCAACACTTGCTTATTAGTGGCGAGCATGCATTAAAATAATCTTGCTATAGAGAACTAAGTGAATTCAGTTCATATCAGTTGCATGATTTTAGAGGAACAAAAATAACGTTGAACCCATAAAGCACATCAGTTGCTTACTCAACCGACGCACGCCTTTCCTGCAACGAAACACAAGTATACTTACCATCTGCAGAAGAAAATAGATTAGCATGTGTTCTAGTTATATGTAGTCATTGGTGTGATTGATACCATGGGGACTTATCCAAGGCATTGTAGTACGTCCTGCCAGCCCGGGTAACAAGCCCTGCTGAAGGTCCCACAATGCATCACGACTAGCACGATCAAATATTTCCCCCCGGGTCAATACAGTTCGAGTGCCCCAGAATACCGTTTCGAGGAAATGTCAAACCTTGTACACAAGTTGTCCCAGACCATGCAAATGCGTGAATAGTTCAACTATCATACAATGCATCGATGAACAGAAGAAGTAAAGCAGCAATATATATACTTATGCAATAGTTCATATATTTTCTCAAATTCGTGTTCCGATTTTGGTGTCCCGTGGGTCCAAACTCTCCGAGGCACCTGGCCGCAACCAATGCTCATTTGCCGCTTGTATATTGGAGCTCGTGTTTATATCATGTTCATTAATATACAAGTTAGTCTACAATTTTTATGTTCCTTTCTTAGTAGCTGGCATGCATTGTGGCTAAGGATTTCCTAGGCGTTCAGCCGGACATCATCGATTGAACATTTAAAACATTAGATATGTGGACATAAAGAAGTAGGAAAGAAGGGTCCAAACCACCCAACAATTAAGGAAAGTGCTGAAAGAAGGAGTCCCACCTAGCGACGATCAAAGGTCAGTTACGCAGACCTGCAATAGCAAAAGCACCAGGTTAGAATCCTTTGCCTATCCTTCCTCCCGAACTCCCCGAGAATCAAAGCTCCAAACGAGAAAGCCAACAATAAAAATCAAGCAAATCGAAAGCAACACCAAAACAAAATCCCAAAGCGACATCAAAAAACCAAGCAACAAATCATGAAAAATATTGGACTCGTTTCAATAGAGGCATATCCATTAGTTGGAAAGGATCATCGCATTTTGTTCGTGGCAAGAGGATGCCGAAGATTCTAAACACCAAGCTACGACTTAGACAGACTAGCCACAAGCCCAATTATATAGTGCGCATCCATGTCGAATCGGGATTTGAGGCACTACATAATATACCACTAAGAAAAAGTTTTGTCCCGAAACTTAAGAACAAGGTCTTACCTCTGACTAAACGAACAATGAACGATAATTCTCCTTCATCTCCGACTCTATCTCCCGTGTTGATTCCTCAACTGAATAGTTCTGCCACAACACGCGAATCAAGGACATTGTACGGTTCTGCAGCACCTTCTCTTGGTGATCCAAAATCTGTACAGGCACCTCTGAGTACGATAAGTCCGTGCGCAGTTCCAATTGCTCGAAGCTAACCACATTACTCGGATCATGCACATACTTTCTGTCACGTCCCGATCTCCCGAAGGTAATCGACCGTCCCTGCTGGGCGACATCACCGCACCAGTGCTCCCGCGGGATGATCGCTTGACCCATCTGGACGTGATGCAGCACGAGCGTAAGTCGCGCCCGTGCAAGGCCAAGATCCGAACATGCGGTAAGATGTCTAAGACACAGAGTCGCACAGATTTGTCCGAGTGCAGCGGAATAAGAAACGCATAGGCGATTGGTAAAAAGTTCACAGAGTCGTCAATAGCGGAAGCATTGAATAACACAAGTATAGAAGTAAAACAAGCTCTTTTTTGATATTGAACAAGTATTACAAGCGGTGCTAGGCCGAGATTACAAGTCGCTCAAGCTTCTCTCTCTGAAACAGTAAAAGCGTGTCAAGTGGCTACAATTATGGGATGATGTATAGGCGATGTTCCAATATTATATCTTGTACATGTGCTTCAGTTTCGGACGCAACGCTCCAAGGCTCCAGAGTGAATTTCGTGCCTTAGCACGCATGAAGGAGGCATCCGCACCGAACGAGGTTTTCCCGCACCCTGCAAGCAAACTGGTGGGTTATCAGTACATGAATGCACTAGTGGGGAGGCTTTCGTCCGCTCGACAAATCCAAACACGTTATATAGGTTCCGTGCACCAACTATTAAGTTAACTTTCTAGTTTTGCCTTAGGATCAATTTTATGGCAATGATGAATAGCCTAACTCGTGTGTCAGTACGCCGTACAATATAAAGAAACACGGCGAGACTTACCAACTTACCATTTGTCATTCCTTGTCCAAGGCAAACCAAGTTAAATCATGCACGAGCATATATAACGAAATCCAGGGGCAATAGCATATGTAAACACAAATATTGTGAGCAAGATTATGTTTCGGGTGCACGAGTTACACGGGTTATCCAGAAGTATTGCAGAATAGGTTCAATTGTTCAAATATGTACAAGTGTGTTAAATTCATATATGTTCAGGTATTTCCGATTTCTAGGCACGATGCAATGACTCGCACGGAAATTACCGTTAAGCAATGATGACTTATCTATATGAACAAGAGTCGCTGGCCTAGCCATAAAGGACGTACATTAGTCGGGGCAATATTAGGTGCACAAGGTCATGATTCGACGCCACCTTCCCCCGGGACAGTATGGAGCGCGACGCGGTATCGATGTGTGATGCGAGGCCGGGGGGGCGTTCACTCCATGTCGCCCACTAGCAGGCGACTACAGGAGGTTCCGTCCGGATCAGATCGTCCTCGGTGCCCCGACGACCGTCCGCAGGAACAGAGATCCAAAAATCTCACTTGTTAACAAGTTGTCCGCGACATGCAAGTCTTGGTCTTCCAGATTCACCACTTGACATGATAATCCATGATTCTTGTTCTGAACGAACATTGCTCCACGAGCTGTGATTCTTGATTCTTGCTTTACTTGACATGATTCTCGTTCAGAGTTTAACTTGACTTGATGCATTCCACTGGTTCGGGGACTGCCTTGGCGACCTAACAGTCCCGGATACTTGCAGGTTTACATTGCACAGAAGAACTATTTGATAGTCTTCTGGCTAACTAGATGCATGCACGATACAGATAGTGTTACTTGATTTATGGCATAAATTTGTGTGGCAAACATTGGAACGAGGCAACGAGTACAAACTACAAGGTAAGCAGGCAAGCATGTATTTATATTTTGATACTTAAGCATTCACGTTGGCACGGGTCTAAAGGTAAAGCGAGGAGTAAGACCGTAAAGGGACATACCGAGCGACATGATCTAGGGATGTGTAGTGTAAACAAGTGAACAGTGCACTACGAAGAGCATATATTATTCTACTCGAGGCATAGCGGGGTCAACTTGCACTAGGCAAAGGTAGCATGCGAGGGTCTATTTATAAGCAAAGTTTCATTTCCATGTTCTAACACAAGCAATACAAGTTGGGATTATTCCCTTAGCTAGGTCGTTATATTCTTTATTAGCATGCAGGGGGTGATATACCTAGCGACTAGCATGTATCGTCCATATTTTAAGTGTGCTGGCTAAGCAAAGACAAGTTCATCGTAGCCATCCACCTTAGCGATGATTTGCCTCGGTCAAGCGATGCTCCCAGCGAGCCTTTGAAAGTCTAAGTCTGAACTCCTGAAAGGCCAAGTCTGAAAATCATTTGCCTCAAACGAGTCTTCTCGCTGAGCAAAGCGGGTCAGGTCGTTGAACTTTCGCCGTTTGAATCTGCTGCCCGCTTGAACGAAATGAGTCGTCACATTATACACCACTTAGAAAAAGTCTCGTCCTCGAGACTTCCCGAGCGCAGGCCGTTCTATCGCACTATCGATTCTATCCCAAGCGTAGCAATCGATAACACTAGATCCGTCCGTACACAATTTACTACTCGTTCCTTATACTATGTCGCGTGTATGCTGGGTCAGTCTCATTGAATGACTCTATCATCCAATCCAAGTTCTGACTAGGTCTTTATTGCATCTTAGTGCGAAACATATAGCTTAACGCGGGGTAAATTACAATCCATCGTGAATAACGATCTAAGGCTGAGGCAAACTTATACAAGTCATTGTACTTGTCCATGCGGGTCTAACATATTTACTTGTACTAGCATTCGAGATCAGCATATCGCGAGTTTGGATCGTGCACATATTCAAAACGTCCTTCAAACATATGCATGTCAACCAACTTAGCGATAACGAAGTCTTTGCACTCGAGTTCCATATATTATTAAGTCTTGGATCATATATAGGTTTAAGGCGTCCCTCAAACATATGCATTCAACCAAACTTAGAGATAGTGAAATCGGACAAGTTACTTGCGAAAATCTCAAGGATTCTCATTTTATGAATCACAATGATACTTTCCAAAAGGGTCAATCAAATTCCAAGTCATTCCCCATTCCAACTCAAACAAGTATTTACACTACCGTTAAGTACGATCTATCCGATCTTAACCGACTAGCGTCCATCCGTTCGGGTAAGACATAGCGCACACTTACCTTTCCAAGTCTAACTCAGTCTTGCTGCCCCAGTTCTATGGTTTGTTCAAGCAATATGCTAAAGTCGGTTACACAAGTTCTTTCACTTAGCACAGGGTCGTCTGTCTAATTACTAGGTCAGCTCACAAGGTCATAGGTACAAGTTCAAGCACACGATTCATCGTACAAATTTGTTGCACGATGCTCGTCCCAATTCCTAAGGTCAAACCATTGTTAATTTTTGCACAGGATATTCTACCCAAGCTCGTTTCCCTCAGATTTCTAAATATCGAGCACGGATTATCCTACTCTCAATAACACGTTTGTTTGTACAGGGTTCGAGTCCGTTCAGTAAAACCCATAGTATATCCAAGTTGCATGACAAGCCTAACAATTTGTATATTCTATCCCTCAAATATGTTTAGATAGAATCTATATATCCATTCTAAATCTAGACCACCAAGCCAAGATTCAATTCTAACCCTTTGATTATAACTCCAAGTCGTCCAACAAGATTTATGTATCCGTTCACGAAACCATCAAACGTGATTCACTCTAGGTTCTAGGCTAACTTATCCTTGAAATACTTTTCATTCACATGTATTTCCAAATTTGTCTTATCGTGTCGAACCAAAAGTCAAGATGATCTATTAGTTGTCATGTTCCGGTCTCCCGCAAGTTCGATCATCCTCGTTGGACGTTAGATCACCACGCCAACGCTCCCGTTAGATAATCGTCCTAATTCGGACGTGACGTATGTACGAGCATAGAGTTACGCTCGCACAAGGCAAGAACGTCGAGCATTATGGTTATCATCAAAACGATCGAGACTTCCTTATCATTTCACTTTGCTCCATCCAAGTTATATATATTAAATCCATCAAGTCATGTCCGTTCATGCAGTAATTATAATTCGTCTAGCAAAATTATCTAACTTCAATGTTACCGTTTGATAATTCCATAGTCTAGTTCTAGCATTCCTCAAATAACTAAGTTCAAATATTCAAGCCCAAGTCTATCCACCTTGATACGTTCTATTTCATCGAGTTCGTTTGGAATAATCACCGAATACGTTCCCGTGAATTCGATCATCCACGTCATACGTGAAATCACCACGCCGACGCTCTCGCGGGATAATCATTCTCGTTGGGACTGATTTAGAAGGTTATCTTTTCGAACTAGATTCCAGATTGTTCTTCTAAACTCTAAGTCAAATCTGTTATCGCTTACCTCTTTCATCGAACCACAATATTCATTCTCAGGCTAACTTTTATTCAAGCAATATTGTATTCAAGTTTCAGTCTGTTTGTTTCAATCTGAAATCGCTTGCACAATCCTCCAAGTTTCCAACAAATTTTCTTAACCAAAATATCGATTTCATTTTTGTGAGTCCCTATTCGATATAAGCCTTATCACTTAGTTCAAGACATTCTCAAATTCGTTCAATCCAACTATCGCATAAGACTTATAAATCCATTTGAACATTTCCAAATGATCCATACATCACTCAGGAATCGAGTCATCCAATTAAATTCTCAACTGATGTTCGCATCAATCGCTAGTATAATCACCAAGTCTTCTAGAATTCCTGCACGATACCTAAGCATCGCCTGATAAATCTTAGTCTCATATATATATCCTGTTGATAGTCATCCAAGTAAACTACATTCGATTTGTATCTTCCGACACGAAATACCGTCCGAGCTATTTTCCAAAATCCAAACACGATTCTCAATATTCACCTAAGCAATAAATCTGATAATGTTTCTATCGGTTGCCATTCTAAGTCTGACTTATCCTTTTACTGAACGATATTCCAATCTTGTTTGCAACTAGCTTGCACCAAAAGGGTCTCGGCGCACGATACTCTACACAACTTAGCCGAAAGGTTGTGTGCATAGCTAACCGTCCGGACGATATTCCATTCCGTACACTAACCATCTTGGTAATCACGTATAGGTATTCGGGTTTGCACATAACTTACAAATTATAGCACGAGTCTAATCCCACAAAGTCTAACACAGGTCGGCACAAAGGCCATCGCATTACAATTTCGTAAAAGCAGTCCTATCATTCACATGCAACTTCTTGAAATTATTTAGACTCATTGTTTGGATCATCACATCGGGTCAACAAGAGAGAGTGTATGCACATAACCCACGAATGAGGCTTTCGAAACTGAGAAAATAGAAACAAAGTCCAAAGGTGTAAAGCCATGCTCCGATACCAATATGTCACGTCCGGATCTCCCGCAGATAATCGGTCGTCCCCGCTGGGTGACATCACCGCACCAGCGCTCCCGCAGGATGATCGCTTGACCCATCTGGAGTGATGTCGCACAAGCATAAGCCGCCCGTGCAAGGCCAAGATCCGAACAGGCGATAAGATGTCTAAGCCACAGAGTCGCACAGATTTTTCTGAGTGCAGCGGAATAAAAAACGCATATGCAATTGGTAATAAGTTAACGGAGTCGTCAATAGTGAAAGCATTGAATAATACAAGTATAGAAGTAAAACAAGCTCTTTATTGATATTGAACAAGTGTTAAAGGCGGCGCTAGGCCGAGATTACAAGTCGCTCAAGCTTCTCTCTCTTAAACAGTAAAAGCATGCCAAGTGGCTATAATTGTGGAATAATATATAGACGATATTCCAACATTATGTCTTGTATATGTGCTTCAGTTCCGGACGCAACGCTCCAAGGCTCCAGAGTGAACTCCGCGCCTTAGCACGCATGAAGGAGGCATCCGCACCGAACGAGGTTTTCCCGCACCCTGCAAGCAAACTGGTGGGTTATCAGTACATGAATGCACTGGTGGAGAGGCTTCTCGTTCGCTCGATAAATCCAAACACGTTATATAGGTTTCGTGCACCAATTATTAAGTTAACTTTCTAGTTTTGCCTTAGGATCAATTTCATGGCAATGATGAATAGCCTAACTCGTGTGGCAGTGCGCCGTGCGATATAAAGGAACACGACGAGACTTACCAACTTACCATTTGTCAATTCTTGTCCAAGGCAAACCAAGTTAAATCATGCACGAGCATATATAACGAAATCCAAGGGCAATAGTAAATGCAAACACTAGTGTTGTGAGCGAGATTATGTTTTGGGTGCACGAGTTACACGGGTTATCCAGAAGTGTTGCAGAATAGGTTCAATTGTTCAAATATGTACAAGTGTGTTAAATTCATATCCGTTCAGGTATTTCCGATTTCTAGGCGCGATGCAATGACTCGCACACGGATTGCCGCTAAGCAATAATGACTTATCTATATGAACATGAGTCGCTGGCATAGCCATAAAGGACGTACATTTAGTCGGGACGATATTAGGAGTGCGAGGTCAGAATTAGACACCACCTTCGCCCGGGACGGTATGGAGTGCCACGTGTCACGCCCTAATCTCCCGCAAGCTCAATAGTCCCAGCTGAACGTGAAATTACCACGCTGCAGCTCTCCCGCGGGACAATCGTTCTATATCGGGACGTGATACCGTACGAGCCTGGAGTTGCGCTCGTACAAGGCGATGTTGTTAAACACCAAAGTTATCATCGAAACAACCAAGTTACAACGGAAGCCGTTTTGTGTACCAAGCACACATCAGAGTAATGCGTAGCAAAGCTCACGATAGGGTCCAAATGAAATGCCCCGATGCAATGCCACAAAGGCGATGCCACGGAGACGATGAAATGCTCTTGCTCTTTTCTCTAGCCCACAAAGGTACTTACAGTTCATACATCTTGTCCCGTATATCCAAGCAGCGCCACTACGCCTGCGTACCTGAAATATTGCCCACAAACGTGGGTCAGTACACAGTCGTACTGGTGAGCGGGGTAACCTACTCGTCTAAGCCGACACTATATAAAATAGTGAATACAACCAATTATATGGTGATCTTTCTAGTTCAGCGGGGACTATTGAGCTTGCGGGAGATTGGGACGTGACAGATTGGTATCAGAGCCAGGTTTGTGGGCAATATTTCAGGTACGCAGGCATAGTAGCACTGCTTGGATATACGGGACAAGATGTATGAACTGTAAGTACCTTTATGGGCTAGAGAAAAGAGCAAGAGCATTTCATCGTCTCCGTGGCATCACCTTTGTGGTATTGCATAAGGGCATTTCATTTGGACCCTATCGTGAGCTTCGCTGCGTATTACTCTGATGTGTGCTTGGTACACAAAACGGCTTCCGCTGTAACTTAGTTGTTTCGATGATAACTTTGGTGTTTAACAACATCGCCTTGTACGAGCGCAACTCCAGGCTCGTACGACATCACGTCCCGATATAGAACGATTGTCCCACGGGAGAGCTGCAGCGTGGTGATTTCACGTTCAGCGGAGACTATTGAGCTTGCGGGAGATTGGGGCGTGACAGATTAGGGCTTTGCGATAGCAAATTTGAATAAGTTATAAGGGTATCTTTATGTTCGAGGCGTCCATTTGCTTTACTCCCAATTGAACCAAATCACGATTTCTATTCCAACATATTTGATTGAGCACTATTCTCAATTACGAAGATTTCCACCAACTCAATGAGTTCACATTCCAACTCAATCCATCCCACTATTTCTGAAATCAGTACTAGCAACATCTCGAAATATATCTCGTGCACCGAACGATCATCTCAACTGATCTACCCTAGCTATGCGACTTACCCAAATATCAACTTTGCTATCGCAAAGCCCCAATCTGTCATGCCCTAATCTCCCGCAAGCTCAACAGTCCCCGCTGAACGTGAAATTACCACGCTGCAGCTCTCCCGCGGGACAATCGTTCTATATCGGGACGTGATATCGTACAAGCCTGGAGTTGCACTCGTACAAGGCGATGTTGTTAAACACCAAAGTTATCATCGAAACAACCAAGTTACAGCGGAAGCCGTTTTGTGTACCAAGCACACATCAGAGTAATGCGCAGCGGAAGCGTGACACCACGTGGTATCGATGTGCTATGCGAGGCCAAAGGGGGGCGTTCACTCCATGCCGCCCACTAGTAGGTGACTACAGGAGGTTCCGTCCGGATCGGATCGGCCCTGATGCCCCGACGACCGTCCGCAGGAACAGAGATCCAAAAATCTCACTTGTTAACAAGTTGTCCGCGACAGGCAAGTCTTGGTCTTCCAGATTCACCACTTGACATGATAATCCATAATTCTTGTTCTGAACGAGCATTGCTCCACGAGCTGTGATTCTTGATTCCTACTTTACTTGACATGATTCTCGTTCAGAGTTTAACTTAACTTGATGCATTCCTATGGTTCAGGGACTGCCTTGGCGACCTAACGGTCCCGGATACTTGTAGGTTCATATTGCACAGAACTATTTGATAGTCTTCTGGCTAACTAGATGCATGCATGATACAGATAGTGTTACTTGATTTATTGTATAAATTTGTGTGGCAAATATTGAAACGAGACAACGAGTACAAACTACAAGGTACGCAGGCAAGCATGCATTTATATTTTGATACTTAAGCATTCATGTTAGCACAGGTCTAAAGGTAAAGCGAGGAGTGAGACCGTAAAGGACATACCGAGCGACATGATTTAGGGACGTGCAGTGTAAACAAGTGAACAGTGCACTACAAAGAGCATATATCATTCTACTTGAGGCATAGCGGGGTTTAGTTGCACAAGGCAAAGGTAGCATGTGAGGGTCCATTTATAAGTAAAGTTTTATTTTCATGTTCTAACACAAGCAATACAAGTTAGGATTATTCCCTTAACTAGGTGCGTTGTATTCTTTATTAGCAAGCAGGGGGTGATTTACCTAGCGACGAGCATGTATCGTCCATATTTTAAGTGTGCTGGCTAAGCAAAGTCAAGTTCATCGTAGCCACCCACCTTAGCGATGATTCGCCTAGGTCGAGCGATACTCCGAGCGAGCCTTTGAAAGTCTAAGTCTGAACTCCTGAAAGGCCAAGTCTGGAAATCCTTTGTCTCAAACGAGTCTTCTCGCTAAGCAAAGCGGGTCGTTGCACTTTCGTCGTTTGAATCGGCTGTCCGCTTGAACGGAATGGGTCGTCACACTTCCGAATTGAGAGACATGGAAGACATCGTGCACTTCAGCCAGGGCGAAGGATAGTACAATCTGATATGCCACAGCTACCACCGCTCAAGTATTTCAAAGGGACCAACAAATCTGGGACTCAATTTGCCCTTAATACCGAAGCGCATCACTCCACGCATTTGTGTCACTTTCAAGAAGACGTAATCCCCGACCATAAACTCTAAAAGTCTACGATGAGCATCGGTATAGCTCTTTTGTCGGCTTTGCATAGTGCGAAGTCTTTCTCGAATCAAACGAACTTTCTCAACGGCTTGCTCCACCAGCTCTGGCCTGAGTAACTGTCGCTCGCCGACTTCGTTCCAATAGATTGAAAATCGATACTTGCGCCCATAAAGCGCTTCGTACGGTGCCATCTGAATGCTCGATTGGTAACTGTTGTTCTACGCGAACTCCGCCAACGGAAGGTGTGTCCCACCTAGTCTTTAGATCGATCGCACACAGTCGCAACATATCCTCATGTATCTGATTCGTCATTTCCGTCTGGCAATCAGTCTGGGGGTGATATGCGGTACTCAACTTTAGCTTGGTGCCCAAAGCAGACTGTAGGCTAATCCAAAAATGAGATATGAAATGTCCGTCACGGTCCGAGATGATTGAGGCAGGTACTCCGTATAGTCGGACAATCTCGTCAATGTAAATCTGTGCTAACCGATCGACACTCCATGTAACTTTGGTAGGGAGAAAGTTGGCAGATTTGATCAAATAATCAACTATGACCCTAATCACATCATGCCCCCATGGCGTCTTTGGAAAGCCCACGATAAAATCCATAGCGATGTCCCATTTCCACTTGGGAATAACGAGGTTCTGCAGCTCCCCGTCGGGCCTCTGATTGTTCAACTTTTACCTGTTGACAGGCCATGTACTGTGACACAAAGGTCGCCACATCCCGTTTTATACCGTGCCACCAGAAGGTCCTGTGCAAATCCTTGTACATCTTGGTGCTTTCCGGATACAAGGAATACTTAGCATAGTGTGCCTTTGTAATAATTTTCTTTCGGAGTACTGGATCGCTAGGAACGCATAATCTTCCTTTCATCTGTAAGGTTCCATCTTCTCCTTCCACGAAGCTGGACGTCTTTCCTATCGAGATTAACCCACGCACCTTCATTAAGAACTGATCGCCTCTTTGAGCAGACTTGATTCTATCACGCAAACTCGGCTAGAGATGGAGTGGAGCCAGCTGCATTCCTCGATGCCGAACTCGAAACTCGATGCTCATCGCCTCTAGATCCTTAAACAAAAGGTTGTTTATGGATAGCGAGCCCACGTACTTTCGACTCAGAGCATCAGCAAATACGTTTTCCTTGCCCGGCGTATATGCGATCATCAGGTCATAGTCCTTTATCAGTACTAGCCAGCGCTGCTGACGGAGGTTCAGTTCCCGTTGGGTGAATAAGTACTTAAGGCTCTTGTTGTCTGTGTAGATTTTGCAAGCAACACCATATAGATAATACTGCCACAACTTCAGTGCGAACACAATTGCCGCCAGTTCCAAGTCATGTGTTGGGAAGTTTTCCTCGTGCAGCTTCAATTGTCTCGAGGTGAACGATATCACTTTGTCCCTCTGCATGAGAACACACCCTAAGCCGAGTCCCAAAGCATCGTTGTATATCTGAAACTCATTTACTCCATCCGGAAGTGTAAGTACTGGAGATGAAACGAGCCGTTGGTTTAACTCCTGAAAGCTAGCTTCGCAGTCGTCACTCCACTTGAATGCAATCCCTTTCTGAGTAAGGCAAGTCAAAAGCGAGGCCAGTTTAGAAAAATCTTTCACGAACCTACGGTAGTATCCCGCTAGGCCCAGAAAGCTACAAACTTCACTGGCTGACGTAGGTTGCTTCCAATCCACCACCACTTTCATCTTCTTTGGGTCTACAGCGACGCCTTCTGCCGAGATGACATATCCAAAGAATGTCACGTTGTTCAACCAGAACTCACACTTGCTGAGCTTTGCGAACAACCGATGCTCCCGTAACGTCTGTAGCACGATCTTCAGGTGTTCCTTGTGTTCCGTCTCATTCTTGGAATAGATTAGTATGTCATCAATAAACACGACCACAAACTTGTCCACAAACGGCCCGAATACGCGGTTCATCAGATTCGTGAAAGCTGCTGGGGCGTTCGTCAAGCCGAACGACATTACAAGAAATTCATAGTGTCCGTATCGGGTTCGGAACGTTGCCTTGGGGACGTCACTGGATTTGATTTTTAACTGGTGATAGCCCGACCTGAGATCGATTATAGAGAATACTATTGTGCCTTGTAGTTGATTAAACAGGCCGTCTATCCTTGGTAATGGGTACTTGTTCCGTACGGTAGCCTTATTAAGTTCTCGGTAGTTTATGCCGCATGGATCTGTCCTTCTTCTTTACGAACAGCACCGAAGCTCTCCATGGAGAAACGCTTGGGCGAATGTATCATCGGTCCAACAGATCTTGTAACAGCACCTTCAGTTCCTTTAGCTCTGCTGGGGCCATTCGATAGGGTGCCTTCGATATCGGTCGCATATCCGGAAAGGTGTCAATGGAGAATTTAATCTCTCGATCATGAGGCATTACAGGCAGCTCATCCGGGAACACGTCAAAAAAATCTGCTATGACATCAGCTTGAGCTGCATCTGCACCTTCCTGTCGGGTGCCCCGAACAGAGGCTAAGTACCCTTCATAGCCCAAATACAACATGCGTATAGCCGAAATTGCTGATATCACCATTGTCGTCTTCGGTGCAGCACTACACGAATAGTAGAAGTCTGCCTCGTCGGGTAGACAAAATACGACTCGCTTCTCCGCGCACTCGATTGTTGCATGGCAAGCACCCAACCAGTCAATTCCGAGAATAATGTCGTATTCCTTAATGTCTAGAACAATGACATCTAAGGAAAGCTTCCTGCCTCCGATGCAAATATAGCTGTCCCTACAGATCGCACTGGCGGGCATGTCGACTCCCGAAAGGGTACTCATGCAAAGGTTCATATTTAATGGAGTAGAAGCTAATTTATTCTCAACAATAAAATCAGCAGATATGAAACTATGCGTAGCACATGAATCGAATAAGACTCTAGCGGGCAAATCTTTGAAAAGGTACCTGTCACATTAGTGTCAAAGGCAGATGCCTCAATGCATAGACTCGGCCTTGGGCACCCTGGTGTTGTGGGTTCACTAGTACAGCATTGGCGCCATGTGTTGGAGGTCCCTTGTTCTGGTTTGACTGCGGTCTGACGATCGGCCTAGGGTCTCGACAGTCGAATGCTTTATGGTCCAACTGGTCACATTTGAAACATCCTACGAAGGCACTCAGTCACCCAATGTCCCATTTTGCCGCACCTATGGCAATAAGGTCCATGTGGCGGACCCCTGTGCTGGGATGTATGCAGACGCTTCGGCACTCCAGACCCTCCCGTTTTATGAGACCGCTTGTTAAAATTGGCACGCGGAGTCTGTACATTGGTCTTTTGTGAATTGTGCCTAAAGATCCGTTCGCTATTAAGGGCAGCTTCATAACATTCCCGGTAGGTCTGGCACTTTTGATTTATGACATCCCTACGCAGGTCATCATTCAAACCCTTCTGAAAATGGTAGCACCACGCCTGTTGGTTAGGCAAGAAGTGTCCGGCAAACTTAAAGAGTCTAGTGAACACTGAATCATAGTCATCAACAGACATACTTTCTTGTACCAGATTGTTGAAGTCGTCTTCCTCTTGTTGTCGCACGGCCCTTCAGATATATTATTCAATGAAGGCAGATTTGAACATCTCCCAGGTGATCTTGCAGTTGAGATTGGCATCATAAATCCCTTACTTGGTGGCTTCCCACCAATCATGCGCCCGTAGTTCTAGTTGCACCGATGCACAAGCCACTCGTTTGAACCCTTTAATGCCAACCAGGTTGAAGAGTCCTTCGAGTTTTGCAATCCATCTCATCACCACATCCGGTTCTGCTGGCCCGTTGAACGTTGATGGGTGCATCTTAGTGAACTCAGCCGCTCTGCAGGTATTCTTAGCGGGAGGCTGCGTTTCCTCAAATTCATCTTCTACCGCCACAGCTGGCGGTGTGACAGGCATTACCGTGGCTCCGTCGTTGCTGGGCACCAAAGATGCAATCAGATGCATCATGGTATCCATCTGCTTCTGTTGAGCAGTGAACTGTGTCTGAATCTACGCATGTTGAGTGGAAGCTTGTTGTTGTTGTACCTCCATTAGGTGCATGAGTCTCTCAGTCATATCGATTGAACCCGCCCCTCCAGATTCTCCAGAACTTGCCGGATCGCTCTGGATAGGCTGAGCACTACTTGCAGCGGCAGTGTTTTTCTTTGCCATTGCTACAAAAGAGAGTAGCTTGTCAACACTCCAAAAACGATAAATTTTTATCTATGGGCTCATTGTATAGGGCAATCCATCTCATGCAGCGAACGCCGAATGCAATTCAATCGAGAGCATCAAACTTCTAGAATATCTTTTTGAAAACCCAAAGAAGTGAAGTCGTGCTCTGATACCAACATGTCACGTTCCGATCCCGCTAGGATCAATCGTCCTCGCCTGGATCCTTTGCGGGACCGATCGTCCTCGCTTGGACTTAATGTCGGACGAGCCTGGAGTTGCGCTTGCACAAGGCAAGAACGTGCAGTGATAGGAACTCATTTGAAACACAAGTTAGAAAATACATTCACAGATAGTTGAACACAAGGTATAGGAAGAAAACATGATTTTTTATTGATAATTCAGAATAATTTACATAGAGTTTACATTTGATGTGCCTCTCGGCTACTTGGTTTGCATTACAAAATAAAAACTCAAAAGGTAGGGCGCGCTCTATCAGATAAGCCTTGTCGTCCGTACATTATGCCCTTGTATAGATTGAAAATCCACACCTCCAAAATAAACTGGCTTCAACTATACTGCAAAATAAAAGAGCTTCTAACGCCTTCTCGTCTATCCACTAATGTTGCACACTCTGAGTGCCTGAAATAATTGCCCACAACATGGGTCAGTACTCAGTTTTATGGGTGAGCGGGACGAACCCACTCGCCTAAATCAGCACTTACTTATTACGGATAAGCATGCATTAAAATGATCTTGCTATAGAGAACTAAGTAAATTCAGTTCATACCAGTTGCATGATTTTAGAGAAACGAAAATAACGTTAAACTCATAAAGCACATCGGTTGCTTACTCAACCGATGCACACCTTCCCTGCAACGTAACACAAGTATACTTACCATCTGCACAAGACAATATATTAGCATGTGTTCTAGTAATATGTGGTCATTGGTGTGATCGACACCATGGGGACTTATCCAAGGCATTGTGGTGCGTCCTGTCAGCCCGGGTAGCAAGCCCTGCTGAATGTCCCGCAATGCATCGCGACTAGCATGATCAAATATTTCCCCCCGGGTCTATAAGGTTTCAATGCCCTGGAATACCATTTCGAGGAAATGTCAAACCTTGTGCACAAGTTGTCCCAGACCATGCAAATGCGTGAACAGTTCAACTATCATACAATGCATCGATGAAACAGAAGTAAAGCAACAATATATATACTTATGCAACAATTCATATATTTTCTCAAAGTCGTATTCCAATTTTGGTGTTCCGTGGGTCCAAACTCTCCGAGGCATCAGGCCACAACTAATGCTCAATTGTCGCTTGTATATTGGAGCTCATGTTTATATCGTGTTCATGAATATACAAGTTAGTCTACAATTTTTATGTTCCTTTCTTAGTAGCTGGCATGCATTGTGGCTAAGGATTTCCTCGGCGTTCAACCGGACATCATCGATTGAACGTTTGAAACATTAGAGATATGGACGTGAAGAAATAGGAAAGAAGGGTCCGAACCATCCACCTATTAAGGAAAGTGCTGAAAGAAGGAGTCCCGCCTAGCGACGATCAAACGTCAGTTACGCGGACCTGCAATAGCACGAGCACCAGGTTAGAATCTTTTGCCTATCCTTCCTCCCGAACTCCCCAAGAATCAAAGCTCCAAGCAAAAAAGCCAACAGCGAAAACCAAGCAAATCGAAAGTAACACCAAAACAAAATCCCAAAGCGACATAAAAAAACCAAGCAACAAAGCACGAAAGCTATTAGACTCGTTTCAATAGAGGCCTATCCATGAGTTGGAAAGGATCATCACACTTTGTCCGTGATAAGAGAATGTCGAAGATTCTAAACACCAAGCTACAACTCAGACAGACTAGCCACAAGCCCATTATATAGTGCGCATCCCGGTCGGATCGGGATTTGAGGCACTACACTTCCAGAGCCATTCTGCTTTATATGCTGCAGCTTGATAGTGCGAAAGAACTCTGAGAGTAAAGACTGCTTCTTCGACTTCTACGATATAGCAGCACCACCCCTGGAGAAGTCACGTCCTCCTGTGGATCTTTCACTCTTCTTTCCTGAGCACCAACTGGCATCACTGAAGCCTTCCTTCATATCTGGATAATTGTTGTAACACAGGATATACTATTGAGTTCTCCTGAGAATTCTGACAACTCTCTTCACAGCTTTCAGTGTTCAACACATATACTGATTGTGAACTGACTCAGCATCCCTACAGCAAAAGCTATGTCAGGCCTGGTGGTACATGCAGTTTGAATCATTCACCTGATGATGCTCGAGTACACCAACTGTCTGACGCTTTTCCTTGGATTGACTTCATATTCATGTCACCTGAGGAGTATCGTCCCTGATACCCAAAGTGTGATCAACATTTCATGCTGAGAGCTTGTGACTAAGCAAGCCCACCTGGCATGGATTATCTTATATTCTCAGGATGACATCCGCAATCCCATGTCCTGAGTTTGGACAAAAATGACATCTTTGTTAGTGATACTTCTGTGTCCATAACTGTGACTAACAAGTCATCAACATAGATACAAACGATGACTCCTCCATTATCAGCGAACTTCATGTACACACACTTGTCCGTCTCGCTGATCCTGCGACAACTTTGACTAGATGACTTGTCAAACTCCTGTTGCCGCATCCTGGGAATTGCTTCAGACCGTATCGAGAAATCACCAACTCGTAGACTGCCTTCAAACCTGAATGACAATAGTTTTGACTGTTGTCCGTGAATCTCTCATGTCTGTCTTCATCCAAGACTTGTTGTCTTCATCCAAGATCTGATAAATAATCAGCTTGTGAATAGCAGCTACGACAATCATCATCCTGATCTATGACACCCTCATCAAGGTACCAAAGAACTCAATCCCCTATTGTCTGAGAAAACTCCTAGGCAGATAGCCTTGTCTTGAACTCAATTGTTCTATCTGCTTTCATCTTCATCGACTTGAAGATCTTATAAGCATCTGATTGGTTTAGCTCTTTCAGGCATATTGACCAACACCCAAGTGTGGTTGGAGGTTATCGAGTCATACTCATTATTTAGAGCCTTCCTCCAGAAGACAGCATCTCTGGTCTTCATCGCTTCATCAAAGGTATGAGATCTGCTTCCCCATTATATAGGTGACAAAATCTTCTTCGAAGTCCTTCACTCTCCTCACTCGCTTAGACACCGGCTCTGCGTGTTCTGGTTCTATCGTTGTCGTTGGGATAATTTCTTCTTGGACTACATCTTCGTTGGAAGCTTCAGCCTCCTGTGCACCTACATTATTTTTTGAAATATCTGCGATAACAATGTTCTTGTGTCTTACAAATTTATCTTCGAGGAGTTCTGTGTTACGAGATTCAATAATAAGATTTAATTCGATATCAAAAAATCTTCGATCATTACTCTTCTCAGCATCACCCTGAAAGATTGTCTTCGTAGTCCTCGATTACAGCTTCTGAATCTTTAGTTCCGGAAGCTTCACAGACGCCAGACACCCACACACTCGAATGACGTTCAAGTTGGGTCTGACTCTGAATCAAAGTTCCTGAGGAGTGACACCGAAAGTTGCTTATGGCACTGTTCAGAATGAACATAGCCGTCAGCACAGCTTCTCACCAGAAGTAGTTTGGAAGACCCGTAGTCAACAGTATTGAGTTCATCATCTCTGTCAATGTCACGTTCTTCCTTTCAGCTACTACATTTGATTGAGAAGAATACGAAGTAGTTATCTCATTGGCAATTCCATTCTCTTTGCAGAACGATGCGAATTCAATAGACTTGTACTCTTCGCCTAGATCACTTCTGAGCCTTTCGAGTTGTTGCCCCATTTGAAGTTCAGTCTCAACCCTGAACTTCTTGAACTTCTCGAATGCTTCATCTTTTAACTATAGCAGATAGACGAACGCGTACTTCGAATAGTCATCGATGAAAGTAATAAAGTACTTCCTTTTGGCCTTTTTGGAGAACTACTTGAAGTCACAGATATCTGAGTGAACCAACTCCAGAAGATACATACTTCGGTTTGCCCGTTTGAACAATTTTCTTGTAATCTTTGTATGCGCATAGACCTTACACTTCTCCACCTCCTTACCCCCATATTTGGAGATAAACCCTAGACTAGACATCTGGCAATACGAAGTACATGTCCTAGTCTAGGGTCCCACAACTCTTACAATGAGACTTCAGTCATAAGCAGAAGCTCGAACATCTATTTGAAATTGAACGCCTAGTTTCAAAGTATGTCTCCTGCCAAGGTATCATCATCTGGCAAACATGGATGTTCACCCTAAGTCTGCAACAAACTTCCTGAGATCAGGTCCTACTACACGCACTCCTTTGACTGTACTCGAAGTTCAGAATCATTATCCCAATCCCCAGATCCTCTGCTTGATCCTTGCTTGCCATCAAGACATTCACCACTGAAAGGTTCGACTTGATCAACATCCCTTCCTAAAACACATATGGCTAGATGCACCAGTTTCTATCCACTGGTCAGCAACTACGCTATAGGACTTAACCTATGCAATCATAGCAACCAAGTTAAGTAATCAAAGGAACCAAGTTTAGTTATACCTTGCTATATTGGCTCGGATTGGTTCTACTTCCAAGTTCCAATTCCAGCCATGCATCAAGTCATGTATAGTTTATACGCATATGCCACCATGCGCTAATCCATGCGCATAAGCCACCATGCGTCAATCTATGTGTAAGCCACCATGCGTCAATCCATGCGCACAAGCCTTCATGTGCGTCCTGCATATACAGAGACCATCATACACATTGAGACACTATGCACCCAGCTCTACCATGCGCCAAGACGCCAAGACTTCCAATGCGCTGTCATGCGCCAAGTCTTGCAAAGCGCCAAGTCCTGTCATGCGCAAAGGTCTGCCCTTATGCGCATACTCTACAATCCTTGGTCATCAATTGGAATGTGCGTCCTTCAGTCGCTATCTCCTCCATCCTAGGAAATGGTAGGTACAGATAACTCACTTTCAACATTTGACAAATGACTCCTTCCCTCATCCAAATGTTCGAAGTGAATTTTGTCAATTTTTTTAATTTTGTGAAAACATGTGTCCAGAAGACTTGAACGGATGTTCCCCATCTTTATTTTGATCTTGATTTCATATTGTTAGTCCCGAAGCTTAACCAAAGATGGAAGAACGCGTGGTCAAGATTTGAGGTTCACACAAAAGTTCCCACTCTGACTATTCTCGATTTCTACGAAAAACTATGTAAGGATTCTGATTACAACTTGCTCTCAAGATTACAAAAGAATCAGAATTAACCAAACTTCTCGTTCTTCCTTGCAATCGCAGTTGCAGACGGACAGAACAGAGTTACAATAAAACGAAAACTACTTTCGTTCTTCCTTGCAAAATGCAGTTGCAATCAGACAGAACGAACCAAGGCAGAACGAACTAAAAAATTATTCTAGCTGGGGCGGTGAAGACCACCGTTGCTCAAAGCAAGATTCATCCACTATCGACGATCTACTCCCAGGAGCCAGCAAGTTCACAAGAGAACTTCTATAACGCTCGTAGTCACCTCTTTGTGTGACTCGACCTGACTCCTTTGGACTCATCTTTATCAACTTTTTTGGTCCGTCTCAAAAAAAGGCTAGAGTGCTCTTTATATAGGGAATGATGCAAGCCCATACTCTTCTTTTCGATATGGTACTAAAAAGCCAATATACAAAATTGATATCCCACAATCGCAGCCTAATGCATAGCCCGCTCAGCGCCCGTTCAGCACCCGCTCAGCGTCCGTCCAGCGCCCGTTCAGCGCCCGCTCATGCAACATGTGCATGCACCATGCTCATGTAACCCAAGAATAAAATGAGCGCACGAGCACAACAACAACGCACAAGCGCCTTGCGATGATGCTGACGTGCTAAGTGCAAAATGCGCCAACAAAGTGTCACTTTGCGCCCTTGAGACCGAGTCCGAGTCGCTAAGCCCCATTGGGACTTAGCTCCTATGGAAATAATTCCAAAAGCACGACAAAAAACAGAAATGCTTTCATGAGAAGTTAATCCTTTTTCCTCCCAGGAAAACACCCCCACATGACACCCATGTGCCCCACCACACCCCATGTGCACACCTTAACTCATACAAAGTATTATATTGAGATACCTACTTTGTGGTGTGGCCAATGTAGGACTAGTCCAAAAGCAAAAATACCAACATTCTATGCGACAAGCAGACTTATGCAGCATTGGCACTATGCGCCTATTCTCTTTTGACGCATAACTTTGCTTCGTCCTTACACATTTTTCTATGATTTTATCTTTTCTCTGACTCACTTTATGACTTATCACATCAATCACTTCAGTCACTTTACTGATACGCATTTAATGCACATCACTTGGCACTTGTCCCAAGGAGTGGACTTTGCCTTGACCTATGCAGCCTGACTCCTATGCGGCATCGACCCTTATGCGGCCTTGACCTATGCGACATTAATCCCATGTATCCCTGGTTCTTATGCGGCCCTATGTGCATGTTTTATTGTTTTGCTTAGTTGGATGTTTTATTGGATTTTGTGTTTCTATGTATGTTATAAATAATGTAAATGCATGAGAACTAAGTGACCAGGTATTGTACCTGACTATATGCTTAACCCGACCATGAGTAGAAATAGACTATGCGGCCAAGTGACTATGACTACCTATATGCCTGACTCAACCCATGTGTTGCTATGTGCTATAACTCATATAATTTACCAATAATTGGTGACTTGACTCGACTAATGGTATCCGTGCTGATATACTTACTACGTGCTATGTGTTCCTACGTACTAAGTGTCCCTACGTGATTATGTTACATGTTTTATACTGAGGTATACCTACGTGCTATGCGACATGTGATATAATACAATTCCTCCAGCATGGTATGATAGTTGGTTAATAACCAAACGTGACTAGGACTTGTGTTGATTGTTGCATCACGCTGGGGTAAATCCAAATTGAACTGCCAAGTGACAAAGTAGATTCGTATCTAGCATACCCGTACTACGGTACAACATGTAAGAGGAATAACATGTGACCACGCCATGTGATTCCAGCTAACCATAGGGTTAACTAGGTAACTAAAATGTGTAGAGCATTGAAAGAGACGGAATCCCGAGATCGTGCTTAACTAGCCACCCTCAATCATATGGGGAGTGAAGGATGGCCCCCATAGATATTGTTTAAATCCTCATTAGTGGATGGCAATATCTGATTATTATATTGTACTATGTGTTCTATGCGATCCTAGCACGGTGGCCTTTCGAGAAACCGATACATACTACTATGTGCTACGCGGTGATTCATGGCTCGGATAGCCCCTGCTGGAATATGGCTCGACCTGAGGATTCCTGTTATAAGCATAATAATTCTGGGATAACCCAGATTCCACCTAGTAAGTCGTACAAGTGATTGGTCGATTACGTAACTGAACTTGTTTGTGAATTGTACCTTATGTTAAATAGTTTAGGGACAACTGTCTATCATGGTGTGATGGTCTAACCATTGTCCTTGTTTGGTTGTAGGATTAGATTATTGTATCACGATAGGCTATGAATCAAAACTACGAGACAGGACTATATATATATGTTTATTCTTCCTAGTTTTGTTTCTTTATTCGTGCTTCCTTTGTGGTACTTGCTGTTTAGGGTCTAACCCCACTGTTTTGCATGGCCAGGTTTGAGCCAGCACCCGAAGATCAAGAGTAATTCCCCTTGAATAATAGCGCACACCATGCGGATTGCCGTTGAGGGACACGAATGGGTTTCTTGATCACTGCTCGTTATTGCACATTTTACTCTTTTGGGCGTTTAGCCACCAGCACTTGTTAGCCGTAAATCTGGATATTTACTCTTCTTACATGATTGTAATTAATCAGACTGCAGCTGATCATGGTTATGTACTTTCGCTACTCTGCCAGCTTATTATTTTGTGTGGCTGGTTTCTAGAATATTGTGGCAGTACGTTTTAGACGCCTTACTTCCTTGTCATGCATATTCTATGTTTACTATCCTTACTTGACTGATTGAGACATTAGATGTTCTATGTGACCCTAAGTGACTTGCTTGTAGTATGCACCCTTGTCGAGTTACAGCCATGACCGTCATACGACGTTCTATACCTTGTACAGGTAAGCTGGCCACGTCCGTCTCCGTATTTCGGTACTGGGACATGACAAATGGTGTGACACCACAAAGTGGCAAAAGATGTAAAGTCTCGACTTCGTGAGCCATGTCACAGCAGCGTAGCACCGCAAGGAAGCACAAGACTTCATGCTAGGTAGTATGACACTACAAAGAGGCTGATGTCCTTATGCTACAGTGGTATAACATCACGATGAGGTAAAAGATATAAACCTTCGGCTTTATGTCATGTCATAGCGGTGTAGCACCGCAAGGAAACGCAAGGCTTCATGCTGGGACTCTTAAAAAGAACTCATCTAGAGTGTATGAAAAGAGATGTGCGTCGTCTCTTGAGGAAAAACTGGTAGACACCCAAAATACATATACCAAAATCAGGTCAACACAAGGCCTTTTAATATGCAACCACAAGACACAGTTGATGTCATTGTGTAAGTGAAAAGAATAGTAACTATTGTACAGAATTGAAGGCTTAGTCCATTCTTGTATCGTACTGTTGTTTGACCCATGCGGAAAGATTCAAGTTGTCAGTAACATCTATCATAATGCATGATGGACAGTCACTATAAGGAACGCTCAGCCCATATATATTGAGATATGTGGGAGATTATTGGGGTTTTATACTTAGGAGTAACAAAGATATGTGGGGGACTGTTGGAGTTTTATCCTTAGGACTAGCAAAGATAGTCCAATATTGGCTACAACTCCAAGTAGGTATCTCAATATAAAGCTTTGCTTGTTATTGAGGTATGCATATGGGTTATGGTGGGGTATATGTGGGTGCCATGTAGAAATATTTTCTAGGAGGATTAAGGTTAAACCCTTCAAGAAAGCATTTATGCTTTTTGTCACTCTTGGAAAAAATTTCTTAGGGGCTTAGCGACTCGGGCTCAAGGGCGCAAAGTGGCATAAAGTGGCATTTTGATGGCGCACTTAGCACGTCAGCATCGTCGCATGGCGCTTGTGCGCAAATATTGCGCTCGTTTTATGTGTGAGTTGCATGCTCGGTTGCTAGCGCGAGTGCATGTGCGGGCTATATGCGGTTGCTGCACGGGTTGCATGTGTGGTTGTTGCGTATGCACGATATACACGGTTATGCGCTATTATGCGCATATACGTCATGTGTGCCATATGCAACTAGGAGCAGCTGCATGTCTGATAGTCTGCGTGCATGCGCTGCTGTGTTGTTGTGCTGTTGCGCGCATACACGGGATGCGTAGATTGCTTGTGACTCCATTGATTGCGGTATTTGGAACAGCGATTCTTATTTTAGGATTTGGTATTTTAGTCTAACATCGGCTGGGAGAGGAGATGGGTTTCCACCCTTCTCTATAAATAGAGTCACCAGGCCTCCTGACACCAAAAATTAAAATAAAAGGATTCCAGGGCAGGGAGTCCGTTCGAGTCACACACAGATGTGACTATGAGCGTTCCGAAAGTTCTCTTGTGAACTTGCTTGCTCCTGGGAGCAGATCGTCGATAGAGGATGAAGATTTCTTTGAGCAACAGTGGTCTTCACCACCCCAGCAAGAATAATTTTTATTCTTTCTTCTTCTCTCTTCTTCTGGTTATAAACGTTCTATCCCAATTGTAAGTGTGGTTGCAAGGAAGAACGAATTCTATTTTGTTGTAAAAGTTTTGTCCCAATTGCAACTGCGTTTGCAAGGAAGAACGTGGTTTGGTTTTTGAGTTCTGTGATTTAGAAGAAGTTATAATCGATTACTATATATATATATATATATATATATATATATATATATATATATATATATATCTTCGTTGGCATCGAGTTCTTCAGAGGGCAAACTTGTTTGCGTGAACTTCTGATTCTCGACTACAACTTCAGAATCAAACAGAGGGCAGACTGTAAAGTTTGCATGAACATTTGTTTTTGACCTCTGTTCTACCATATTTGATTAAGTCTCGGGACTAAAACGCCATACCTTCTTTGCGATACATTGGGAGAATCCTATATGAATTACTTGACATCAACAAGAAATCTCCTTATTCACTACCCTTATCAACCGAAGGGACCTTCTATGCCCAATACCCAATTATACTTCCCATCCTTGCATCTTTTGAATTATAAGCATGTTGGCCTAAATACTTACAGGAGTGTAGTCGTAGCTTGATTTCATCTTGATTTCGTTCGATTGTGAAATCACTTATAATCGGATGTAGTCAAATTTTGTGATTCTTAAATTGGCGAAAAAATGGGTGTAGTCAAACCGAAATCTTGATTCATGGAGTTGTGAATCACCGGAATCCATCGAAATTTGGTGTAGTAAAAAATGATGATTTTCAAATCAAACAAAATTGGGTGTAATGAGAAATTGAGTGGATTTCAAGTTGATTTCAATTTGGGCTGGCCGGAGCCTGATTTGGAGGTTCATGTAACTATTTTTTTGGCCATCCAAAATCAAGCAAAACTTGCCTGATTTCAATAGTCACGCTTTGCTCGAGTTATGACACGATTTTTTTTCATCTTTTTTACAGGCTCATGTCGTATTTCAATATTATTCTCTTTGGAATTTGATTGTTCATGTTAATAGTTGTCAATTGTTGGTTATAGATTATTTATTGATCTTATTGTTGAGTTTACTATGAATATTATAGACCATTGGTGGATCATATTGAGCTTATAGAAATAAAGAAGCTATATTAGGATTGGGTTTAGCAACTTCAAGAAGCATTTGATGAAGTTTTAATTATGGAATCACATCCTTTCATCTTGTCTATGATGGTAGTGTAAGATCTTGGGGTTCGTATATATCTTGGTCAGCTGTTGTGCTTATAGAGTTTCTTAATGGCTATATAGTTGCAATTTTAGAATTCTTGAACAGCTGCAGACGAGCTACAATTATGTAATGGTCATCTTTTATTATATATAATTTATAATAGACCGCCAGATGTATGTAGGCTTGTAATCACGTTGGCTTACCCAGGGTCAACCCATTAATTTCAACCAGAAATCAACCCCGTTTACGCTTGACATGCTTAAACTAAACCCAAAACCGACCCACAAAATAAAAGACCAACTAAACCCAATCTATTTATACGATGGGGTAAGCTGCATTTTGTTCGCCCTAATTATTTTACCCACTTGGCCTGTTTACTGCCAACAAAAATGAATTTGCAAGAGCATTTTTGACAAACAAATGGATGTTACATGTTATAACCACATACTACACTTAATACATTGAGCATTCCAAAGGTTCTTGAGCCAAATCAAAAATTGTACCTAACTTGCTTCTTACACTGCAAAGATAGTAAATATGAAGGTGCCAATTGTCATGTCAAGTCAAGTCAGAATCACTTAATAGATTTAATCTATGATGGACCTGCCCGTCTGCAAAATGGTCATGTCTAGTCAAATGTGTTAATGCCTTGAACCTGAACCACAGTTGTTTATTGATCCGGTAGGTCTATTGATCATTTAGACCTCACTCAAAGATGCCTAAGAAGGTGTTCTGGCAGGTCAGGTAAACAGGTTGGGTCAAAATTGCTACCCTTAGATATACAGATCCCTTTATATTATGAAAAAGAAAAATAAGATGTTGATTTGCAGGTATGGGATATATCTATTGCCTATCCAATTCTGGTATTGAAATATTCTAGATGTATTAAAATTTAGGAAGCACAAACATGCAATCAGTGCAGTGTCCTAGTTCGGCACATATCTGACTTGACCTAACCAAAAGAAAATACATACATAGAAATAGACACAGTGACCGGTAACATGTCGTTATTGTGTCTTCTTGTGTCCATTTAAATAGACACAGTGACCGCTACTAGTGAGGCATGTTTTCTCCCGGTGGTCATTTTGAAGATATTCCTGAATTTTGGGAGATTTTCTTTTTCATAACAATCATTATGACGATATTTCTGAATTGCTCATTATTTTTTGACCCGGGATCGCTATTGGAGGGTCTGCAGTGGTGTATGAGAAATAATTGGACATACTTTATCATACAACAAATGGATAACATGGTTATTATGGAACTAGTAGGATGACATGGTTGTTGGACTTATTTGTTTATATTCTTATATTTGATGGAACTAGAAAACTAGTAGATGACATGGTTGTTGGACTTATTTGTTATATTCTTATATTTTAGGGAACCAGGGAACTGGTTGTTGGACTTTAGTTTGTTTAATGTTCTTATCTCGAAATCAGAATTTAAGAATTCAAGCATGATTCAAAAATCAGTCATCCAAATGTAAGTTTGGGAATCAGGATGAAATCATGACAGAAATCAGGAGTGAAATCAGGCAAATCAGAATTAGCTCAGGACAAACAATGAAATCATGCCAAAATCAGATTTTTTTAAACAATCAGTCTCAAATCAAAATCAGGCTACATGCTACACCCCAATTGGGTCTGCTTGGCAATTATGGAAGTAGGGGTTATAAGAAGATTTTAGAGTACCGGTTATGAACGGTTATGAGAGGTCCGATTTTGAGTGGTTTTAAGTAGCGATTTTTAAACCAATCTAATCCATGCTTGGTAACGAGCGGTTTTGAAATACTTTTACAAGAATAAATGAAATAAAATTAATAAAACCGCTCAAAATCTACCGATTTGGGGTGGTTATACAGTCACTCAAAATTATACTACACTAGTTTTAGGGTGTTATTGAGTCGACCAAACAAGTGCCTTATAAAAATTACCAAAAAGGGGTTTCCATAAACCATCGGTTCAAAAACACTCCAAAACCGATGAAAACATAGTCACCAAGATGCATTCAATAGGATAAGAGATCGTTATTCACCAACCAAATTAGAATATCATTTCGTAGCAAAACAAAACAAAATTAATCTGATAAAGGCACAATTCTCGAGTTAACCCCTAAATGCATAATGAAATTAGAAAATCATAAAATCTGAACTAAGAACACGATTTCCATTATATTCCAAAAATTGTAAATTAATCGATATCGAAGCTTTTAGGACTCGAACCAGAGACATAAAGAGGGATATACCAAGGTTACTGCTGCCACTGCAGATGGAGCTGTCAACAGTAGACTTAGAGATGCAGCAGCCGGAGAGAACAAACAAGCAATTCCTCCTCCCCCTCCTCCTCCTTCTCCTCGTCACCAACTGCTGACCATCGTCCTTCTTAGGGTCCAATCCCATCTCCCAATCAGAATCCCCCAAATTAATCAAAGCTCCATTCAAACTCTCTCTGTCCTCTTGGAATTTTCACCACAAACCCTAGAAGAAGAAGGAAAAAAAAACGACACGTAAATCCCAAGGGAGAACGGAGGAGAAAGTGATAGGCGGGCATGACTGAGGAGGGTGTTGTGCGGGGTAGAATACGTACAGGGGGAGGTAATATAGGAAGCAGCCCGTAGGAAGGAAGTTACGGCAGTTTGTTTGCCTCGTCTCCGCTAACATACAATATATTCCTCTGCTCATTTATTCTTAAAAAAAATTCACATTACCGAAATAAATTTTTATTAATTTAATATAAGGAAAAAAAGTTCGAAAAATTTGTATCGGAAGATAAGTTCCGTCATCGGCGGAAAACGAAACTCCATGACACATAGGACGAGCAGGAGAACCACACACGTAGTCGCGGGACCCGCGCTCAAATTTTTTCTACCAAGTTGGCGGAAATTGAGCGGTCGGTGAATTCGTGGGTTGGTTCACGGTTGGTTTAGGAGTTTTCGGTTGGGGGAGGTAAGGAATTTGTAGAGTTCTCCGTTTGGTTGTGGTGGGTAATGAAGAAACTAACAAAAAAATAAAGGAAAGGGGATAGAAGAAGTGACTAGACAAGAAAAATAAGAAGAGACTAGACAAGAAAAAGAAGATAAGATTTGAGAGGGTAAAGATAAAGAGGCAGAGACAGGTAGGGTATAGTAGAGAAGTAAAGGAGAGGAGTAACGAAGTAAATATATTCCTCTGCTCATTTATTCTAAAAAAAAATTACATTACCGAAATAAAATTTTATTAATTTAACTATAAGGAAAAAAAGTTCAAAAAATTTGTATTGGAAGATAAATTCTGCCATCTTAGATGACGGAAAAACAAAACTCCATGACGCATAGGACGAGCGGGAGAACAACACACGCAGTCACGGGACCCGCGCTCAAATTTTTTCTGCCAACTCAGTTGGCGGAAATTGAGCGGCCGGTGAATTCATGGGTTGGTTCACGGTTGGTTTAGGAGTTTTTGGTTGTGGGAGGTGAGGGATTTGTAGAGTTCTCAGTTTGGTTGTAGTGGGTAATGAAGAAACTAACAAAAAAATAAAGGAAAGGGGATAGAAGAAGTGACTAGACAAGAAAAATAAGAAGAGACTAGACAAGAAAAAGAAGATAAGATTTGAGAGGGTAAAGATAAAAAGGCAGAGGCAGAGGCAGGTAGGGTAAAGTAGAGAAGTAAAGGAGAGGAGTAACGAAGTAAATAGGAGAAGTTGATGGAATGAGTGAGTTATAAGAAGAAGAAGAAGAAGAAGAAGAAGAAGAAGAAGAAGAAGAAAAAGAACATAGTGTAGTAAGAAATAAGAGAGAAGAAAGAAGTGAGAGAACGTATCAGCATTGCTTCACTGCACACAGCAACAATTCGTGCAGCCTTCGTTCTCTCCTCTTTGCAAGTGGACACAACAGTCCTTGTGAGCACACATAACCCTTATTATTGAAAGACTATATTCTATTCTCCTTCATTTATACTCTCATTCGTATATACAATAATTTTATGTTAGCTTTTATTTTTTGAATATTAGGATACTAGTATTTATTTAGTGAACTTAAGTTACGTAAACAAAAAGGTTAATATAAGCTTGATAGGTAGGATAATCTAAATCGTAATCATGATCCTAAAAATACGTGTTTTGACAACCATTATTTTACGTACGGGCAGCCAAAACAAGAGACATATTTCTGGAGGGCCTACTACGAATTTGATAATCCAACAATGTGCAAAACATATATCTAGTTTTATATTTTATGGGAAGGTACATTAAAATTTAATTATGTAAATCAATATGAATGATATTTTTTACATGTCTACTAATAACATCGTCTATGTTTTTCATATATAGCAATATGATTATAATAATGGTGAGCATGTCTCATGGTGTTACGATAGCAAACTTGGGTATTGGAAGTTGAGCGACCTGGATTTGTCTCAATGATTGTAAAAGCATACTCTTCAAGACTACTATATGCATCAATATAACTATCATTTATTTTTGATAGAACAATTTCTCTAGCTTTCCAAGCTTTACTATATTTAATATGTATTCGATGTTACCTATAGGTATCATTTACAACATGTGATGGATTATACGACTGATTATCTTAAATTTTATCAATAATTTTATTCTTAACTCATATAGTTGTCGCTAATGGATGACTTCCTGTTGTAAGTCCACATAAACAAGAATGTAGATTTTATAGCGTAGTAATGACGAATGTTTTGCCGTTGCCAATAACTTTAGCGTACACTCTCCAATTACAACTTGAAATATTACATTTATATACAATTCCATTGACATTATTTTTAGTAGCCGTACAAGAAAAATTATGTTCAATTGCTATATCACTAATAAAACATCTAAATGTATGACGATTCATAAATTCTTTTCCAATGAATAAATTGTTTCTAGTAACACTATCAACATTACCACCAAGTTCATCATCTAATTTTTTTATTCAATCATCACTATTTTCATCGTGGGTATTACCATCATCTACTCTATGTTCTTCTTCAGTAAATAAAATAATTTAGCAAGAAGAACTATGAGCATTACTAATTCTTGATGGTAGTGGTGATGGAGTCAAAAAAATATGAATATACGGTGATTGTATATTAACTTCAAGAATAAATTTCTATGCTTGTTCACTAACTAAACTTATACAATTATTTAGAAAAATATGTACCAATAAAAATTCATAATCAATAAAAAATTGTTCAATAATTAGATTACTTAAATTAGCAAACGAAATATTTCGATCAATTAAAAAAACTTCAATTAAACCTCTTCATAAGTTAACTCATTTAGTACACTACCAATCGAGCATAGTATTGTTAGACTTTGATCCATGGTAACATAAAAATAAGCTTCCAAGACAGTAAATTGAGCTGAGCTACTTCTGAATAATAAATTTTTGGAGAGAATTAATTTATTTATTTTTAGAATATCTGGTATGATTTTGTGATACAATACCTTATGTGTTTATATAAGTAAACTGCAAATGAAGGTTAGAGAGCCTTTGGAGAATAACATTGAGTTGGAGATGAAAGTTGCAAACAACCATTAGAAAATAACCGCCGGGCTACAAAAAGGAACTCACATAAACTAACCCCATTCACCCACCCAAATAAACTCAATCCTATAAAACAATAACTCTCTTAAACTAATCCACATAAAAAATAACTCTACTGAACCAGCCCCAAAAAAATTAACTACATTAAATTAACTCTAAACCAACAAAAAAAACTATTCATGCATTCATTCATTCTAACAGTGCATGGACCAAACCCCTTTAAACCAAACCCCCTTTAATATTCTGTCACCCCCACATTTCAGTTTAAGGGTATTTTCGTCTTTTCATAATTAATGAGTAAATGATTGCATGATAATTAATTATATTTAAATAATTGTGATTTTATTTGATTATTGTATTTTACCGTTGCTTCGATAGTTAGAGCACTACACTTGCCATTGTCTTCCAACAGATTTCACACCCTTGTCCTAGACATGCTAGATTGTTATTCTGACCCTTGTGTGACTCATAATCATGTCTCATTGTGCTTCATTTTAGACGCACAACATTCTTCACGACCGACTATATTTAATTCTCTATAAATCTAACTTTGTACCCTTGTGTGTTTCAATTGAAATTGGAGACACAACCTCGACATATTTTGAGCAACCCAAATTAGGGTAATATTCTACTATGAGTCTACTTTATTCATGACACTTGTGTCCCACTTAATTTCAGTCCTTTGTACTCCTAATTAATTTTAGAACACCTATTTACAATTAGCTTAATTAAATTAAAACCATAAATCTCACTTTGTGCAATTTTTCAATTATTGGGAACTTTTGTGCAAAAGTGCATTGAGGTATCCACCCCGTTGGACACAACACGTAAATAAATCCATTTCTCTTTCATGTGCATTTTTCCATAATTTTCGGGAGTATGTAATTTAACATCAACCTCCTTGAACCGTGGCTTCAAACCATTGATCCAATGCATTCTGGCAATTTCTTTCAAATTTATTTAAATCATAGCCCTTGAAATACCCATGAGAAGACCCTTTCCCCAAAGGGTTGACCAAAGTCAACTTCTAGGTCAAACCAACCCTATTTTTGTATAAATACTCCTTTACTTTTCCCTTCTCTTTTTCCTCAAGCAAACCCCAGCCGATATATTCATCTTCCCTTTACTGTGCATACATCTCTTCTACCTGCCGACCCATACTCCCTTTTCACCATCACGTCGTCGACCTCGACCCCCCGTGAACCACCCGCAGCCACCGTCCTCTTCCATGTGCCCGCACACCTGAAGCCGCACTCACCGCCGAGTCCTACACTGGACCACCCGACTTCCTCCCGAGCCCGCAACCATCCATCCTCCCATCGACCGGAAGCACTCGCCGGAAACCTACCCCACGACTCCCACCTCGACGACCAATGTCTCTCTGCCCGACCTCGACGACAAACCCACCGCACAGCGACTGAACCAATCCCCTCACCGCCTGTACTAAATGCCGGAGCAGCACAGTTCTCAGCCCGGACCCGCCTGCACTGAACGCCGGAGCGACTCGCCTGAACGCCGGAGTACGACCAGAATACGCTGCCCCGACTGCCCTCAATCGAACACTCCACGATGACTACGACGCACACGACTCATCCCACGTACTCAGGTTTGAGTCCCCTCTCTCGTGCATTTACTCGTACACGCATACGCGTAGATCTTCATTGTATTGCGTACGTATTTAGCCATGGTTTAGTATATGTGTATTGTTGGTATATGGATATATAAATATATATAGTTGGTATATACGTATTGGCATATGTATGAATATATGTCTAAATGTATATTAATGTATATGCATATAAATAGTATAAATCTCAATTAGTATAAAAATATACGTATATGTATTATATGTGCATCCCTAGTATATGTTTAAAATATGTATATATGTGCATAGTATAAATTCTATTAAGTATATATATACATGTATCTATTATAATTATAATTAATTAGAATCAATATATATGATAGATAATAATATATGATATGTCTATGTACTAGATGACCCGAGTGTAACCCCGGATACCCCATAGTTACATTGACCTGTGACCACGTAGCATGTTAGCAGACTGCCATAAGTACACCGACGTACTGGCAAGACCGTATCATTGTCTGTCTGTTATGCACAGCAACTACAGACATGACCCCTAGTGTAATCTCTGAGATCACTGTGTTTTGATTGTGTGTTTTAGTGTAATATCTGATGCAATATTGTATTGTATGATATGTCTATTGGACTGTTGGATCACTCAAACGATACTTTGTAACCAGGACATTGGTATTGCCAGCTAAGGACCACAGGCGAGTACATTCTCTGACAGTTTCCATTATGTTGATTATCTCTATAACTCTTGTTGTATAGCATACATGACTCTGACACTGTTATTTATACGAGTTGGCATCATTGAGACCTGTCATGAGGAGTCGTGATTTGGAATCCATCGTGCTAGCTGGGAAAAATAGGAAAATATTAGTAGCTTATGTGATCATACCCAACTTTACATGCATCATAGCTCACCCATATCTCACATCGGTACAGCCTGACCATTACATGCCTCATAGTTGTTACATGTGGTTAGCTTGACTATTACTCGCATCATAGCTATCCGGATGGTTAGTCTGACCTTACAAGAATAATAGCTAATCAATGTAACGAGCCTGATCAGTCCTAAGCCGATCACATGATATGCTGATGTTTCACACACTTAGTTAGATGATTCTTGACATGTATCTCGAGTATATTGATCTAGCATCTCTACATGTTCTAGTTATTGTTCTTGTACACACTTACATACCAGTTCATTGTTCTTGCGTGTACTTGTATTTCTATTTCATTGCTAGATGTACATTGATGATGATGTCCAGTATTTCTTATTCTAGTATTTCTTATTGCCAGTATTCATATCTATCTTGTATTTCTTTATACTGTGTTATAGTTTTTGTCAATATATGTGGAACTGCTGTTAGTGCTTCTACTTCGTTCCAATCTTGACTGAATATTTTTTCCATAGGATCTTGAGGAGTTATGTACCATACACTATGGACCGGGTATAGATGCAGACTACACACTAGAGATCTTAGAAGAGACTATTCCTTTAGATTAGACTTTACTTGCAGCTATTTAGATCTAAGACTTATTGAGGTTTATTTCAGTTTATGTTTAGACTTATGTTAAGTTTAATTAGAGACTTGTGGAGACTTGTGTTGGACAGCTAGATTGTGGTTTATCTATATTTTGAGACATGGTGTTTTACTATGTCATTCTTCTTATCTCTTATCGTGCCTTATACTCTTATAGTTGTTATGATTGAGTTTATATTATGAGATATTGTGAGATGTATATTGTCCTCCTTATGGAGATTGATATCATTGACAGGTATTTAGTTATGTTAGTAATTATTGTGACCTAGACAGCGTTCTACCGCCGATGCTGCGGCGTAGGCTGGACGTACCCACGCTCTCGTGCCCATATACCGGGTGCGGGTCGTGACATATTCTGCCAATTCAGTTAGCGGAATCTGTGTTTGAAAATATAATATTATGCATGTTCGTTTTCCGCCAACCCAGTGGGCGGAATATGTCTTTGTTTCAAAATTTTGACAAATTATTTCGTTTCACATAATTTATATAAACATATTTTCGGTACAATAAATTGTATGATTATTCTATTGACATTCCCTTTTTACAATAGAACGTTTGCAGGACATGATTTTTTTTATAGGGTAAAATTAGGATGAAAAATATAAATGTTTGATTTACTCGCATAAATAATTTTTTTCATCAAACATGAAAATTTTATTCCTGGATTAGATGGATATTTGTTTGTCCCAGAAAAAAGAAATTATTTCTTCTAATCTTTTTTAATTATTACTTTTTCTTTCTTTTTCTTTTCTTTAAATTTTTTAATATTTTTTATTTTTATTTTTATTTTCAGTTATTTTACTTCTTTTATTATTTTTTAAAGTTTTTTTTACTTTTGAAAAAAATCATTTGTAGAATATTTTTTTTAAAATTTTTAAGAATAATTTTATTTTTATCATTATTTTTCAGTTTTTCCATCTTTTTTTTTTAAGATTTTTTTTTTCTTCAATTTTTTTCTTTTTAATTTCTTTTGTTTTTTTCTCTTTTTCATTTTAAAGTCTTTTTTATCTTCTTCTTTTTTTTCATATTTTTAAGAATTTTTTTCATTTTCTTTGGCATTTTTTTTAATTTTTTTTAAAAAAATTCAAATTCTTTTAGGGAATTTAATTCCATAATTTTTTATTCCAGAAAATATTGAATTTTCAGCTATATAGTATTTCATGTACAAAACGCCCCCTTTAATCAAATAGAATTAGTCATCTTTGTGCAGACACATACAAGCACTATGGATTAAGGTCATACAAGACTCAAGTGTTTTATAGTGTTGTAGGTTCAATTTCATGGGCCATAAAGAACTTCATTTATAAAATGAATTATTTTAGGATTTTTGCGTATAAATCCCCTTACGTCTAGTATACTTTTAATAAAATTCTCCAATTTTTATGAATTATTAACAAGTCCTCGAAATAAGTGGTAAATAGAGTTATAAGTCCCTCCTATGTTTATTTTCAATTTATTTTATCCTAAGCTAGGGCTAAGATAAGTAATGAACGATTTTACCCCTATCAACAACCAAAATACTTTCTTTTATTTTTTTCCCAATTTTGTTATAAAAAACTTAAAATTATTCACTTCCAAAGATCCTCAAAATGGACAACCCTAATTTACTTCATTCTAATTTTAAATTTTTTTCATCCAACTTTTCCTCTCATATAGCAAAATTTTATTCTCATAAAAAATGAAGGTTTATGAAGATATTAGTAAAGGCTTTTTTTTCAATTGAGAATCACTCAAATTTATAAATCTCCATTTTCAATTTCGGAAGAGAATAAGATATCAAATATGGATAAGTTTTAAACCCTTCCTTCATTTTCTCCTCAATGTAGATCTAGAGCTTTAGAAATTGGGGGAAAAGAAGATTTAGAGGGATATGGTGAAAAAAATTATAGAACCCAGAAATTTGACAACCAAATTTTACTTTATTTAATTTCTAGATTTATAAATTAAAAAGAATTCTAATGTATTATTT
Source organism: Iris macrosiphon (assembly GCA_036927795.1). Taxonomy (NCBI): domain Eukaryota; kingdom Viridiplantae; phylum Streptophyta; class Magnoliopsida; order Asparagales; family Iridaceae; genus Iris; species Iris macrosiphon. Next base: position 54,123,096 of record JAYESA010000017.1, on the reverse strand, counting down.
TTAGGGTATGTATGTCACGCCCCAATCTCCCGCAAGCTCAATAGTCCCCGCTGAACGTGAAATCACCACGTTGCAGCTCTCCCGCGGGACAATCGTTCTCATCGGGACGTGATGCCGTACGAGCCTGGAGTTGCGCTCGTACAAGGCGATGTTGTTAAACACCAAAGTTATCATCGAAACAACCAAGTTACAGCGAAAGTCATTTTGTGTACCAAGCACACATCAGAGTAAAACGCAACGAAGCTCACGATAGGGTCCAAATGAAATGTCCCGAAGGCAATGCCACAAAGGCGATGCCACGGAGACGATGAAATCTCTTGCTCTTTTCTCTAGCCCACAAAGGTACTTACAGTTCATACATCACGCCTTGTATATCCAAGCAGCGCCACTACGCCTGCGTAACTGAAATATTGCCCACAAATGTGGGTCAGTACACAACCGTACTAGTGAGCGGGGTAACCCACTCGTCTAAGCCGACACTAAGTAAAATAGTGAATGCAAACAGTTATATGGTGATCTTTCTTGTTGAATCCTAGATTCGTTTTATGGCATATGAATGACATGTTAAGGAAAGCTGTAAAGCAGTTTAAGCATGCAAGCATTCAATCTCAAACCAAACGACAAGCATTTATATATATATCCAACCTGAAGGATTCTAGCATGCAACCCGTCTTACTCAATGTCATCGCTTGCACGATAACATATCGAACCAACATTCTCGCTTCAATATCCATCCTCAACCAAATTTTATATTCCAATCCCAAGTGCACACTCTTGCCGAAGCAAGGTGGCCGCGCCTACACGAAAGCCAAACCAACAACAGAAAAGCAAGCCATCACTTATACTATATGAAGTCACTGGCTAAAATCCATAAAGGACATTGATCGGACCAAGATCAACAGGGCAATCCTACCCGATCCAGGGCTGGGCAGCTACTCCCTCCTGGTGGTATCGGACTACCAGCACTGTGCCCAATTGCGCGATGCCATTGTTTCCTCTATGGTGGAACGGTCCCGTTGCCCCGGTGCCTCATCCTGTTCCAGGAAACCAAACCCTGTGCCACGCAGGTTGTCCGTGACAATGCAGATACGTAGGTATGACGAGAGGATCGAACATTCTCGCCCCACCAAGCGATCCTAGACTCGTTCAACCGATATCCAACCGAAATGTCCATAACCATTTTCCAATATATCCAACCAAGGAATCCAAATCTCGACCTCAACATATAGCCCAAGACACCAAAATATCAAGTATTTCATAGGCACAATGCCTCTTCTCAACACAGAGTCCAAATTGGTGCAACACCCATGCTCAAAGCAAATCCCATGGCACAATGCCGTTTCAGTGGCACAATACCCCATTCGTGGCACGATGTCCCATCAAGTGGCACAACACCCTCGCCGATGCAGTTGTTCGGTTTCGAACCACAACTGCTCGCTTTGCAAGACAAAGCGGCCAAGTGATACTCGTGTACGGATGCACGCTCGCTTGCCCGAATTCTCGATATTTCCAATGCCTCAATGTATCATTCCAACCGTCCAAGCATAATCCCAATCTATTCAACCAACTGCTGCACGAATGTAATATTCCAACTCTAGCTCCAATTATCCAACGCGTAAATCAGTTCAAGCCATAATCCTACCAAGCCAACGACTTATACTCTATGCACGCCTCAGTGTACTGATTCTCAATGTTTCAGCCCAAGTGTTCAAGCTTTTACGTGTTTTCCATATTATTAGGCATGAAGGAGTAGAGGAGAAGGGAAAGAGCCCACTCACAATGATTGATCCCGTTAGGCATCCTGTCCTGCCGATACGGCCAATCCATTGAACTAGTGGTCCGATGCAAGCGCGATCTACTCAACTGGTATGACCGTACGAGCAGGCCGTGTTCTCCAAATCATCCGACCGATCGGACTAAGGAAGACGATATTATCGCTTCCATCCAACTATTCAGTACTGTTCTGAATGAACACCTAATTTCCATCGAACCCGCTAGCCATCTGCACATTGAAACCAACTAAATCAATCCTTCTTCCCAAAATCCAACATTTTAAATAAAACCAGCATTTGATTTATTCAGTCCGACTCAGCGTAACGCTACGAGCGGTTGCGGGGCGTTACATAATATACCACTTAGAATCAGGTTCGTCCACGAACCGTGCTGGTACTCATTCCTATCACATGCCACAATCCAATTCTATGGATCTGTTCTATGCAAGACACATATTCACGATTCTGACTCCACATTTCGTTCTGCTGAACGCTCGTACAATTTTTACGAATTTCCACATCCTCCTTGCAGCTCAATACGAATTCTTCGTATCGCTTAGTTTTGGATCGTACATATATTTAAGGCGTCCCTAAAATACATGTATTTCAGCCGAGCTTTGCGATAGCAAATTTGAACAAGTTACAAGGGTATCTTTATGTTCGAGGTGTCCATATTCTTTACTCCCAATTGAACCAAATTACGATTTCCATTCCAAACTGTTCGATTGAGCACTAATCTCAATTATGCAAATTTTCCACCGACTCAAAGAGTTCGCGTTCCAACATAATTCATCCAACTATTTCTGAAAATTAGTACTAGCAACATCTCGAAATATATCTCATGTACCAAACGAATATCTCAACTGATCTACCCCAGCTATGCGACTAACCCAAATATTAACTTGCTTAGATCAGCTCAGTCCAACACATTTTTCTGCCATCTCAATATCTCACAGGGTGAATATCTATATTGAGGTTCGTGTGATCCACGAAGATCTCGCCGCCACGCCAAAGGGATAGTGTCGCCACAATTTTAACGTGGACACACTCGCCATAATTCTTAGGTTGCGCATGGAATAGTTCTTCGTGCTGCTTCCACTGCCTCGAAGCATAGAATATCACCTTTGTCTCCCGAACGAGCACGCTTCCCAGACTAAGTTCTGAGACATCTTGTAAATCAGAGGCAAATCTGTCCCTTCCAGTATTCGCAAGAATTTGATCTGAACGAGCCGTTGCTTTAACTTCATGAGCTAGTTTCACAGTCGTACAATTCATATATATGCTATTCCCTTTCAGGGCACGATGAGTCAGAGGCGATGCCATCGATAAAAAATTGCGACTCTTAATCTCATCAGTTGACTAGGCTACTTCCACCATCGCTTCGATCTTTCGGCTGCATCTTCAGCTGAAGACTATCCCAAGGGTCTCTCAAATCCAACACTCAGTCAATAAGCCAAATCTCATTGCTCACATCTGCCTTCGACGCATTCCCAAATATGCCGCCTCAAGGGTCGTTCTATAGGTCTACCATATTCATATCTGATTCGACGGGCAAGGCGCTAGGGTCAGCTGTCCCGAAGCTACGTTCGATAATTATAATCATCATGATGGACAGTTACTATGAACCATGCTATATCTCATCTGCAAATCTGAATCAAAATCCAACCATTCCATCCGAGCGAACTTTCGAATTCGAGAACCGCGCTCGTTGAAACCGTCTTCCATCAATTCGTCATTCTGTCCTGAATCCATCAAATTTCCGAATTGCATGTTCGATTCTCACACTACCACTTGTAATGATTCTCGATACTCAAGACTTGCTCAAATTTATATTCGTTTGCCACGTTCCACATTGTATTTCCAACTTGCTCGAGCAGCACAGTGATTTGTTCCGGCGTTGCTCTCATATTTAGCTATCTTCAAAAGTCTGTCTGCCATAATTCTTTTGCCTTCCGTTGTTGCCATAATCCGTTCACGTCTTTCGGAGAATCCGTTTACCATCGTTGCACCATCTTGCCCAAAATTCTATTTTCGATAAACCTGAGTCAACTTCTCGAGCAGCAATATCCAAAATCTTCCAAGTTTGTGTGAATCCATCGCATTGCCCCTCCAAGCCAAGTTCGTGTTTCATTGCTCAACCAACAGCTCAAATGCGTTGTCCAAAATCGTAGTCCGTGCTCGCTATCATTCGATTCTCCCGTCGCTCGCTCAAGCGTAACCCAGTTGTTCATTCCGATCTCGTCCATCTCTTAAGCCTAATGATGCTTTCATTTGCATCAGTCCATTATCGATATGCTCAACTCAATATTTACTTGCTCCATTTTCATCCTTTCCAACTCAGCCGACTACACCAACCAACTTGTATACCCGTTACTCGAGTCCGTTCAAGCAATTCTCATTGATGTCCAACCAAAATATTTTCAACGTCTTGCTCACAATGTGGTATCCCATATACCACTCCGAATCGAGTCACTACTCGTATTACGATTTCTTTCACAGATCCAAGATCCGTTCGAACCATCCCTTATGTGTGATCATGCCTTTTCTAATTCGAGTTTGACACAAAACTCAGGCAATGCTTGAATTATCCAATTATTTTCATTAATCTCGTTATACAACTCGTGCCCTATCCCATTCTCAATACTTACAACATTTCTCAAACCGTCTGATACTTTCGTAACACGAGCAATCGTGCAACGATTGTCTTCCAAGTAGTCCAGCCCAATACCCAACGGTTTTACACATTTGTTGTACGAGCAAATCGTACCAACTCATCTTGACATTCCCGAGCCAAACTCAAACATGCTCAACCAACTGATACATTGAGGCAATCAGAATCTCCCCGAACGACAAGCCAAGCCAACCCAATGAAAGCTCTCAACTTGTTGCACAAATACAACAACGCCACCCAACTTGCTGCACGAATGCAACAACGCCTAACGAGGCTAAGCGGTCCTACGAAAACCAACCAAAGAAACACAATAAATCCCAACATGCAGCCACAACCAAAAATAATATAGACTTATTGCATGAATCATCCAATGCGGCATCGAGTAGAGTCAAGAGCTAGATGACACGTGGAAGCTATTTAGAGTTTGTGATGAAGCAAAGGACCAAGTCCGAAGAAATAAACCAGGCGCTCTGATACCAATCTGTCATGCCCCAATCTCCCGCAAGCTCAATAGTCTCCGCTGAACGTGAAATCACCACGTTGCAGCTCTCCCGCGGGACAATCGTTCTCATCGGGACGTGATGCCGTACGAGCCTGGAGTTGCGCTCGTATAAGGCGATGTTGTTAAACACCAAAGTTATCATCGAAACAACCAAGTTAAAGCGGAAGCCATTTTGTGTACCAAGCACACATCAGAGTAAAATGCAGCGAAGCTCACGATAGGGTCCAAATAAAATACTCCGATGGCAATGCCACAAAGGCGATGCTACGGAGACGATGAAATCTCTTGCTCTTTTCTCTAGCCCACAAAGGTACTTACAGTTCATACATCATGCCTTGTATATCCAAACAGCACCACTACGCCTGCGTACCTGAAATATTGCCCACAAATGTGGGTCAGTACACAACCGTACTAGTGAGCGGGGTAACCCACTCGTCTAAGCCGACACTAAGTAAAGTTATTGCAAACAGTTATATGGTGATCTTTCTAGTTGAATCCTAGATTCATTTCATGGCATATGAATGACATGTTAAGGAAAGCTGTAAAGCAATTTAAGCATGCAAGCATTCAATCTCAAACCAGACGACAAGCATTTATATATATATCCAACCTGAAGGATTCTAGCATGCAACCCGTCTTACTCAATGTCATCGCTTGCATGATAACATATCGAACCAACAGTCTCGCCTCAATATCCATCCTTAACCAAAGTTTATATTCCAATCCCAAGTGCACACTCTTGCCGAAGCAAGGTGGTCGCGCCTACACTAAAGCCAAACCAACAACAGAAAAGTAAGCCATCACTTATACTATATGAAGTCACTGGTTAAAAGCCATAAAGGACATTGATCGGACCAAGATCAACAGGGCAATCCTACCCGATCCAGGGCTGGGCAGCTACTCCCTCCTGGTGGTATCGGACTACCAGCACTGCGCCCAATTGATCGATGCCATTGTTTCCTCCATGGTGGAACGGTCCCGGTGCCCCGGTGCCTCATCCCGTTCCAGGAAACCAAACCCTGTGCCACGCAGGTTGTCCTTGATAATGCAGACACGTAGGTATGACGAGAGGATCGAACATTCTCGCCCCACCAAGCGATCCTAGACTCGTTCAACCGATATCCAACCGAAATGTCCCTAACCATTTTCCAACATATCCAACCAAGGAATCCAAATCTCGACCTCAACATATGGCCCAAGGCACCAAAATATCAAGTGTTTCATAGGCACAATGCCTCTTCTCAACACAGAGTCCAAATTGGTGTAACACCGATGCTCAAAGCAAATCCCATGGCATAATATCGTTTCAGTGGCACAATACCCCATTCGTGGCACGATGCCCCATCAAGCGGCACAACACCCTCGCCGATGCAGTTGTTCGATTTTGAACCACAACTGCTTGCTTTGCAAGACAAAGCGACCAAGTGATACTCGTGCACGGATGCACGCTCGCTCGCCCGAATTCCCGATATTCCCAATGCCTCAATGTATCATTACAACCATCCAAGCATAATCCCAATCTATTTAACCAACTGCTGCACGAATGCAATATTCCAACTCTAGCTCCAACTATCCAACGCGTAAATTATTTCAAGCCACAATCCTACCAAGCCAACGACGTACACTCTATGCACGCCTCAGTATAGTGATTCTCAATGTTTCAGCCCAAGTGTTCAAGCCTTTTACGTGTTTTCCATATTATTAGGCATGAAGGAGTAGAGAAGAAGGAAAAGAGCCCACTCACAATGATTGATCCCGTTAGGCATCCTGTCCTACCGATACGGCCAATCCCTTGAACCCGTGGTCCGATGCAAGTACGATCTACTCAACTGGTATGACCGTGCGAGCAGGCCGTGCTCTCCAAATCATCCGATCGGTCGGACTAAGGAAGACGCCATTATCGCTTCCATCCGGCTATTCAGTACTGTTCTGAACGAACACCTGATTTCCATCGAACCCGCTAGCCATCTACATATTGAAACCAACTAAATCAATCCTTCTTCCCAAAATCCAACATTTTAAATATAACCAGCATTTGATTTATTCAGTCCGACTCAGCGTAACGCTCCGAGCGGTTGCGGGGCGTTACAATGTAAAAGGATTGAAAATAGTGGCTATTTGAGAGAGGAAGGAAGGGATAGAGAAGGGAAAAAAGTGACCAAAAAACTGACAAAATAAGTATAAATGGAGAATTTTATTTGAGTATGAAGGTTGTGAGAAGTGTCACACCCTAGTCCCAATTTATGTGGGACCAAGTCGCGTGGCAATGGTTAGCTAATATATATTCTGAGATTTTTAGTCTAATAGTGTCACACCCCGCTCCCAATATACGATGAGTCGAGTACGTAACCAGCATCCCTAGGCTACGTGCTTTACGAATAAACATATATTCGTAACCACGATTATTTCCTGTAAGTTCAAGGATAAAGTATAGAGTAAAGCTAAACCATCAACAAGTAAGAACTAAGTACATTCACAATATCACTCTTGTTTATTTATATCTCACCAGCCTGAGTTCTTTCTTCAAAAGATAATATACAAGCTACGCACAAAAATATACAACCACATGTCTATCTCCCATAAAGATTAATATACATATAATTATACAAGAACATAAAATAAAGTTGTTCTACATGCAACATCCCTTACTCTTCATACTCATCCACATTATACAAGGGAAGTACCTTGTCTTCGTCCTGGCCTTCATCTAGTGAACAAAACTAGGTCATCAAAGACATGCAAGTCCTCGATCCAAGGAAGGTAAATAAATAAAATAATATGATACTAAAGATCAAGTGCAATGGAAATCTAAACTGAATAAGCTCTAAGTACATGAGAATATACGACTTTGAACTAACTTCTAAAGTGATCTTAATATAGTGAAATAATTGTATTCAAACCATTCCTTAAGTTCTAAAGTCACTAACACAATCACAATACAATTTTTCTTATATGATGATGCAAGTTAGAGAACTTGTTTGGATCTCATAGTCGAGCAGTGTCACGAGCACCTATCTGGGCAATAATTTCGTTACTAAGGATCAGGTTATTGTGCCCCGGTCCTATAAGGACCGATCGTCCTCGCTTGGTCCCTACGAAACCGATCATCCTCGCTTGGGCGCGATGCCGTGCAAGCCTAAGTTGCGCTTGAACCAGGCAACGTACCAGCACAAGACACAAGTTAGACAAAAATATACATATATAGGTACATAGTAAAATACAAAGAAACAAAGTTGAACACATTAATAGGAACATAAAATACTTTCTTTTATTAAATACTTGAAGATTTGGATTATAAAGTGCTTGCTTGGCTGAGTTACAAAATATGCCTTAGAAGGCTTACAACTCTTTTTACATTCCCAAAATTAGCCATAACGCCCACACATTACATCCTTTTAGTAGGACCAAAATAACAAAACATCTAGCAGAAGAGGAGATGCCCACTAGAGAGGAAAGCTAAGGAAGCAGCACAAGCACGATCCCTCGGAAGGTTGTGCTAACACTGATTTAGAATGCTTGCCAAGCTCTCGCGTCCAGTACCTGGATATTTGCCCACAAACGTGGGTCAGTACAACCACATGTACTGGTGAGCAACCATGGCCAAACTCACCTTAAAATTCATACTAAGTAAGCATGTGAAGCTAGCATTATTAGGTGATCTTTCTAGTTGTCTAGTTTCTTTTTAACAATTCATGCAAGGAAACATAGACATTAGATAGCATATGCATATGATAATTCTTACCCACGGCCGAGCTGTTATCCTGCAGCAGACACACAAGTTAGCCATAATTTGTATATGAATAACCTATGAATCAATCTAGGCATCAGGTATTAGGTATGCAAGAAGGTAAACCTAGCATGCACTCAAACTATGTGATGGTCCATGGGTAGCCCCATAATTAGCAACGGGAACCCAAGGTTCAGCTCTTCACTAGCATGTGCATGTGTCGGCAGCTGTGACTCAGGGTTCAGCTCTTCACCAACGCACACGAGTACTAGTAGCTGTGACATCATGGGCTCCGCACAACACTAATAGACATATCGCCCCACTAGACCCCCAGCGGGCCGTATCCTCAGCGCAAAACAAAAATCTCTTCCTGACCGAGCGATTCCCAATGCCCCAGGAACCATTCGAGAGACAAGACCTTATGCACAAGTTGTCCGAGACCAATGCATGACATAAAAGATCTAGAAGATATAACACTATAATGTATAGTTCTGAATAATAAATACACAAATTCCCATCTTCTTATTCTTATTCCACATATCACATTCGAAATATAGGGACTTACCAAAAATCAGGTTGTGCAGCATAGAAACGAAGAACATGCAACATAATTGATAGGAAAAGTATAATTCTAATATTTCAAGCATGCAGTTCATTTCTTTGGCATATCTTTTTAGTGAGGCAACATTTATAAGTGAACTAGAGATTCTTTTATTAGGCGTGCAGACTAAAGGATTCATCGAAGGGCCTAAGCCACTCACCGAATAAATCGAACGAGAGGATGGGGAAGCCTTATGCAACGTTCACTCTTTGGTTATGCGTCCTAAAAATACAATAATACTTGGTTAGCATACTTCGATCTCCTTCCCTTACGATTCGAAAAGAACGTGCAACCGGGAAAGCAAAATCATGAAAACCAAGTCATCAAAAGCAAGATAAAACACAAAGCAACTCAAAATCAAGAAGCAAAGCAACCAACGAAAACTCTTGGACTTATTTCAATAGAAGCCGTTCGATCAATTCGAAGGATTCATTACATTTCGTCCATGTTGATTTGGCGGTAAGGTTTCCCCGAGACTCGATTCTCAACCGAGTCAAAGTAGCAAGTGTTCCATAAGTAACCATTTAGAGCGGGGCGTTATAGACCACCCCACTGAGAAGAAGTTTCGTCCATGAAACTTAAGAGATCAAGGAGGCAAAGATCAAAGCATCAAGAGGTTAAATGAATCATATTCACCAACATCGTGTCCACTAGAGTCGCTTTCTATATTCAGCTGATACACTCTAGTTCTCCTAGTCTGATTATTTTGATCAATAGGTGGGCCTGGAGGGGTCTAATTCTGATTCTCATTCACTGCCAAGGCTTTAAGGATTGGACAATCACGGATCATATGATCTAGTTGTCCACATTTAAAGCACCCCTTAGTAATTTTACGACAAGACTCTTTGGTGTGACCCGGACGGCCACAGAAGCTGCACACTTTCCTGCAGTTCTTAACTGCATCTCCTTTTTCTCGCCGTTATGGTATCTCTTAGCAGGAGGATTTTGAGGAGCTGGTGCCTTTTTCGGAGAACTTCGTGGTATGAACTGCTCATTCTGCACCGCTGCCTTAAAAGCTTGGATGTACGTTTTGCACTCCCGGTTCATAACATCCTTTCTCAGGTTATCGTTTAAGCCTCTTATGAATCGATGTGTACGAGCCCCCTCATTTGGAATCATTGAGCTAGTGAACTTAGCAAGTTTGGAGAATTCTGACTCATAATCTTCGACGAACATGCTTCCTTGATTATGTTCGGTAAACTCATCTTCTTTCTTCTGTCTGACAGCTGGCAGGAGATATTGTGCAAGGAATGCTTTCTTGAACATTCCCCAAGTGATCTTACTATCCTGATGCTTGGTGGCGAGATCTGTTTTTTTTATTTTTCACTAATCGTGTGCACGTAACCGCAGCTGCATATCTGCACACGCCACCCTCTTGTTCGCAAGTATTGAAGCAAACTCAAACAAGCTCTCCATATTTGCGATCCAGTACATCATCTTATCCGGCGCGGTCCTGCCTTCAAACTCCGGAGGGTTCAACTTCAGAAACTCAGCACCTTTAAAGGTAGACTTCCTGGCCGCACATCGAGGCTCGTTAGTTTCTGCTAAGCCTTCCCCCTGAGGCATGGTCGGGGCAGTCACAGGTGTCATGGAGTTCCTGATGCACCACTGTGTGCTACCAGTGTTGTCACTATTTGAGTCAGAGAGTCAAACTGCTGTTATTGTGCCAAGGCTCTAGTATCAGCCCGTTGCTACTGAGATTCAAACCGTTCTTGTTGGGTAGCATGACGATCATTTTGATTCTCAAACATATCGATTAGCCTATCGATTTAGTCATCGCTCACGCTTGCCGTGAACCACCCGCAGCCACCATCCTCTTCCACGTGCCCGCACACCTGAAGCCGCACTCGCCGCCGAGTCCTACACCGGACCACCCGACTTTCTCCCGAGCCCGCAACCATCCATCCTCCCATCGACCGGAAGCACTCGCCGAAAACCTACCCCACGACTCCCACCTCGACGACCAACGTCTCTCTGCCCAACCTCGACGACAAACCCACCGCACAGCGACTGAACCAATCCCCTCACCACCTGTACTAAATGCCGGAGCAGCACAGTTCTCAGCCCGGACCCACCTGCACTGAACGCCGGAGTGACTCGCCTGAACGCCGGAGTACGACCAGAATATGCTGCCCCGACTGCCCTCAACCGAACACTCCACGATGACTGCGACGCACACGACTCATCCCACGTACTCAGGTTTGAGTCCCCTCTCTCATGTATTTACACGTACACACATACGCGTAGATCTTCATTGTATTGCGTACGTATTTAGCCATGGTTTAGTATACGTGTATGATGGGTATATGGATATATATATATATATATAGTTGGTATATACGTATTGGCATATGTATGAATATATGTCTAAATGTATATTAATTTATATGCATATAAATAGTATAAATCTCAATTAGTATAAAATATACGTATATGTATTATACGTGCATCCTTAGTACATGTTTAAAATATGTATATATGTACATAGTATAAATTCTATTAAGTATGTATATACATGTATCTATTATAATTATAATTATAATTAATTAGTATCAATGTATATGATAGATAATAATATATGATATGTCTACGTACTAGATGACCCAAGTGTAACCCCGGATACCCTATAGTTACATTGACCTGTGACCACGTAGCTTGTTAGCAGAATGCCATAAGTACACCGACGTACTGGCAAGACCGTATCATTGTCTGTCTGTTATGCACAACAACTACAAACATGACCCCTAGTGTAATCTCTGAGATCACTATGTTTTGATTGTGTGTGTTAGTATAATGTCTGATACAATATTGTATTATATGATATGTCTATAGGACTGTTGGATCACTCAGACGATACTTTGGAACCAGGACATTGGTATTGCCAGCTAAGGACCACAGGCGAGTACATTCTCTGACAGTTTCCATTATGTTGATTATCTCTATAACTCTTGTTGTATAGCATACATGACTCTGACACTATTATTTACACGAGTTGGCATCATTGAGACCTGTCACGTGGAGTCGTAATTTGGAATCCATCGTGCTAGCTGGGGAAAATAGGGAAATATTAGTAGCTTATGTGATCATACCCAACTTTGCATGCATCATAGCTCACCCACATCTCACGTCGGTACAGCCTGACCATTACATGCCTCATAGTTGTTACATGTAGTTAGCCTGACTATTACTCGCATCATAGCTATCCGGATGGTTAGTCTGACCTTACAAGAATGATAGCTAATCAATGTAACGAGCCTGATCAGTCCTAAGCCGATCATATGATATGCTGATGTTTCACACACTTAGTTAGATGATTCTTGACATGTATCTCGAGTGTATTGATCTAGCATCTCTACATGTTCCAGTTATTATTCTTGTACACACTTACATACCAGTTCATTGTTCTTGCGTGTACTTGTATTTCTATTTCATTGCTAGATGTACATTGATGATGATGTCCAGTATTTCTTATTCCAGTATTTCTTATTGCCAGTATTCATATTTGTCTTGTATTTCTTTACACTGTGTTATAGTTTTTGTCAATATATGTGGAACTGCTGTTAGTGCTTGTACTTCGTTCCAATCCTGACTGGATATTTTTTTCATAGGATCTTGAGGAGTTATGTACCACACACTATGGACCGGGTATAGATGCAGACTACACACCAGAGATCTTAGAGGAGACTATTCCTTTAGATGAGACTTTACCTGCAGCTATTTAGATAGTATTTACCTTATGCATCTGAGACTTATTAAGGTTTATTTCAGTTTATGTTTAGACTTATGTTAAGTTTAATTGGAGACTTGTGGAGACTTGTGTTGGACAGCTAGACTGTGGTTTATCTATATTTTGAGACATGGTATTTTACTATGTCATTCTTCTTATCTCTTATCGTGCCTTATACTCTTATAGTTGTTGTGATTGAGTTTATATTATGAGATATTGTGAGATGTATATTGTCCTCCTTATGGAGATTGATATCATTGACAGGTATTTAGTTATGTTAGTAATTATTGTGACCTAGACAGCGTTCTACCGCCGATGCTGCGGCGTAGGCTGGACGTACCCACGCTCTCGTGCCCCTATACCGGGTGCGGGTCGTGACATATTCTGCCAACTCAGTTAGCGGAATCTGTGTTTGAAAATATAATATTATGCATGTTCGTTTTCCGCCAACCCAGTTGGCGGAACATGTCTTTGTTTCAAAATTTTGACAAATTGTTTCGTTTCACATAATTTATATAAACATATTTTCGGTACAATAAATTGTATGATTATTCTATTGACATTCTCTTTTTACAAAAGAACGTTTGCAGGACATGATTTTTTTTCTAGGGTAAATTTAGGATGAAAAATATAAATGTTTGATTTACTCACATAAATAATTTTTTTCATCAAACATGAAAATTTTATTCCTGGATTAGATGGATATTTGTTTGTCCCAGAAAAAAGAAATTATTTCTTCTAATCTTTTTTAATTATTATTTTTTCTTTCTTTTTCATTTCTTTAAATTTTTTAATATTTTTTATTTTTATTTTCAGTTATTTTACTTCTTTTATAATTTTTTTAAGTTTTTTTTTACTTTTGAAAAAAATCATTTGTAGAATATTTTTTAAAAAAATTTTAAGAATAATTTTATTTTTATCATTATTTTTTAGTTTTTCCATCTTTTTTATTTTTAAGAATTTTTTTCTTCAATTTATTTCTTTTGGTTTTTTCTCTTTTTCATTTTTAAAGTCTTTTTTATCTTCTTCTTTTTTTCATATTTTAAGAATGTTTTTTCATTTTCTTTGGCATTTTTTTTTATTTTTTTAAATAAAATTCACATTCTTTTCGGGAATTTAATTCCATAATTTTTTATTCCAGAAAATATTGAATTTTCAGCTATATAGTATTTCATGTACAAAACGCCCCCTTTAATCAAATAGAATTAGTCATCTTTATGCAGACACATACAAGCACTATGGATTAAGGTCATACAAGACTCAAGTGTTTTACAGTGTTGTATATTCAATTTCATGGGCCATAAAGAACTTCATTTATAAAATGAATTATTTTAGGATTTTTGCGTATAAATCCCCTTATGTCTAGTATACTTTTAATAAAATTCTCCAATTTTTATGAATTATTAACAAGTCCTCGAAATAAGTGGTAAATAGAGTTATAAGTCCCTCCTATGTTTATTTTCAATTTATTTTATCCTAAGCCAGGGCTAAGATAAGTAATGAACGATTTTACCCCTATCAACAACCAAAATACTTTCTTTTATTTTCTTCCCAATTTTGTTATAAAAAAACTTAAAATTATTCATTTCCAAAGATCCCCAAATGGACAACCCTAATTTAGTTCATTCTAATTTTTAAATTTTTTTCATCCAACTTTTAATCTCTTTATAGCAAAATTTAATTCTCATAAAAAATGAAGGTTTATGAAGATATTAGTAAAGGTTTTTTTTTTCAATTGAGAATCACTCAAATTTGTAAATCTCCATTTTCAATTTCGGAAGAGAATAAGATATCAAATATGGATAAGTTTTAAACCCTTCCTTCATTTTCTCCTCAATGTAGATCTAGAGCTTTAGAAATTGGGGGAAATGAAGATTTAGGGGGATATGGTGAAAAAAATTATAGAACGCAAAAATTTGACAACCAAATTTTACTTTATTTAATTTCTAGATTTATAAATTAAAAAGAATTCTAATGTATTATTTCTAGGGTATGTATGTCACGCCCCAATCTCCCGCAAGCTCAATAGTCCCCACTGAACGTGAAATCACCACGTTACAGCTCTCCCGCGGGACAATCGTTCTCATCGGGACGTGATGCCGTACGAGCCTGGAGTTGCGCTCGTACAAGGCGATGTTGTTAAACACAAAAGTTATCATTGAAACAACCAAGTTACAGCGGAAGCTATTTTGTATGCCAAGCACACATCAGAGTAAAATGCAGCGAAGCTCACGATAGGGTCCAAATAAAATGCCCCGAAGGCAATGCCACAAAGGCGATGCCATGGAGATGATGAAATCTCTTGCTCTTTTCTCTAGCCGACAAAGGTACTTACAGTTCATACATCACGCCTTGTATATCCAAGCAGCGCCACTACGCCTGCGTACCTGAAATATTGCCCACTAACGTGGGTCAGTACACAACCGTACTGGTGAGCGGGGTAACCCACTCGTCTAAGCCGACACTAAGTAAAATAGTGAATGCAAACAGTTATATGGTGATCTTTCTAGTTGAATCCTCGATTCGTTTCATGGCATATAAATGACATGTTAAGGAAAGCTGTAAAGCAGTTTAAGCATGCAAGCATTCAATCTCAAACCAAACGACAAGCATTTATATATATATCCAACCCGAAGGATTCTAGCATGCAACCCGTCATACTCAATGTCATCGCTTGTACGATAAAATATCGAACCAACAGTCTCGCCTCAATATCCATCCTCAACCAAAGTTTATATTCCAATCCCAAGTGCACACTCTTGCCGAAGCAAGGTGGCCGCGCCTACACGAAAGCCAAACCAACAAAAGAAAAGCAAGCCATCACTTATACTATATGAAGTCACTGGCTAAAAGCCCTAAAGGACATTGATCGGACCAAGATCAACAGGGCAATCCTACCCGATCCAGGGCTGGGCAGCTACTCCCTTCTTGTGGTATCGGACTACCAGCACTGCGCCCAATTGCGTAATGCCATTGTTTCCTCCATGGTAGAACGGTCCCGGTGCCCCGGTGCCTCATCCTGTTCCAGGAAACCAAACCCTGTGCCACGCAGGTTATCCGTGACAATGCAGACACGTAGGTATGATGAGAGGATCGAACATTCTCGCCCCACCAAGCGATCCTAGACTCGTTCAACCGATATCCAACCGAAATGTCCATAACCATTTTCTAATATATCCAACCAAGGAATCCAAATCTCGACCTCAACATATAGCCCAAGGCACCAAAATATCAAGTATTTCATAGGCACAATGCCTCTTCTCAACACAGAGTCCAAATTGGTGCAACACCCATGCTCAAAGCAAATCCCAAGGCACAATGCCGTTTCAGAGGCACAATGCCCCATTCGTGGCACGATGCCCCATCAAGCGGCACAACACCCTCGCCGATGCAGTTGTTCGATTTTGAACCACAACTGCTCGTTTTGCAAGACAAAGCGACCATGTGATACTCGTGCACGGATGCACGCTCGCTCGCCCGAATTCTCGATATTCCTAATGCCTCAATGTATCATTCCAACCGTCCAAGCATAATCCCAATCTATTCAACCAACTGCTACACGAATGCAATATTCTAACTCTAGCTCTAACTATCCAACGGTTAAATCATTTCAAGCCACAATCCTACCAAGCCAATGACGTACACTCTATGCACGCCTCAGTGTATTGATTCTCAATATTTTAGCCCAAGTGTTCAAGCCTTTTACGTATTTTCCATATTATTAGGCATGAAAGAGTAGAGGAGAAGGGAAAGAGCCCACTCACAATGATTGATCCCGTTAGGCATCCTGTCCTGCCGATACGGCCAATCCTTTGAACCAGTGGTCCGATGCAAGCGCGATCTACTCAACTGGTATGACCGTGCGAGCAGGCCGTGCTCTCCAAATCATCCGACCGATCAGACTAAGAAAGATGGCATTATCGCTTCCATCCAGCTATTCAGTACTATTCTGAACGAACACCTGATTTCCATCGAACCCGCTAGCCATCTGCACATTGAAACCAACTAAATCAATCCTTCTTCCCAAAATCCAATATTTCAAATATAACCAGCATTTGATTTATTCAGTCCGACTCAGCGTAACGCTCCGAGCGGTTGTGGGGCGTTACATAATATACCACTTAGAATCAGGTTCGTCCACGAACCGTGCTGGTACTCATTCCTATCATATGCCACAATCCAATTCCATGGATCTGTTCTATGCAACACACATATTCACGATTCTTACTCCACATCTCGTTCTGCTGAACGCTCGTACAATTTTCATGAATTCCCACATCCTCCTTGTAGCTCAATACAACTTCTTCGTATCGCTTAGTTTTGGATCGTACATATATTTAAGGCGTCCCTAAACTACATGCATTTCAGTCGACCTTTGCGATAGCAAATTTGAACAAGTTACAAGGGTATCTTTATGTTCGAGGCGTCCATATTCTTTACTCCCAATTGAACCAAATCACGATTTCCATTCCAAACTGTTCGATTGATAACTAATCTCAATTATGAAGATTTTCCACCGACTCAAAGAGTTCGCGTTCTAACACAATTCATCCAACTATTTCTGAAAATCAGTACTAGCAACATCTCGAAATATATCTCATGCACCGAACGAATATCTCAACTGATCTACCCCAGCTATGCGACTTACCCAAATATTAACTTGCTTAGATCAGCTCAGTCCAACACATTTTCCTGCCATCTTAATATCTCACAGGGTGAATATCTATATTGAGGTTCGTGTGATCCACGAAGATCTCGCCGCCATGCCAAAGGGATAGTGTCGCCACGATTTCAACGTGGACACACTCGCCATAATTTTTAGGTTGCCCATGGAATAGTACTTTGCGCTGCTTCCACTACCTCGAAGCATAGAATATCACCTTTGCCTCTCGAACGAGCATGCTTTCCAGACTAAGTTCTGAGACATCTTGTAAATCTGAGGCAAATCTGTCCATTCCAGTATTCGCAAGGATTTGATCTGAACGAGCCATTGCTTTAACTTCATGAGCTAGTTTCACAGTCGTACAATTCATATGAATGTTATTTCCTTCCAGGGCACGATGAGTGAGAGGCGATGCCATCGATAAAAATCTGTGACTCTGAATCTCATCAGTTGACTAGGCTACTTCCACCATCGCTTTGATCTTCCGGTTGCATCTTCAGCTGAAGACTATCCCAAGGGTCTCTCAAATCCAATACTCAGTCAATAAGACAAATCTCATTCCTCACATATGCCCTCGACGCATTCCCAAATACACCGCCTCAAGGGTCATTCTATGGGTCTACCATATTCATATCTGATTCGACGGGCAAGGCGCTAGGGTCAGCTGTCCCGAATCTACGCTCGATAATTATAATCATCACGATGGACAGTTGCTATGAACCATGCTATATCTCATCTGCAAATCCGAATCAAAATCCAATCATTCCATCCGAGCGAACTTTCGAATCCGAGAATCGCGCTCGTTGAAACCGTCTTCCATCAATTCGTCGTTCTGTCCTGAATCCATCAAATTTCCGAATTGTATGTTCGATTCTCACACTACCACTTGTAATGATTCTCGATACTCAAGACTTGCTCAAATTTATGTTTGTTTGCCACGTTCTACATTGTATTTCCAACTTGCTCGAGCAGCACAGTGATTTGTTTCGACGTTGCTCTCATATTTAGCTATCTTCAAAAGTCTGTCCGCCACAATTCTTTTACCTTCCGTTGTTGACACAATCCGTCCACGTCTTCCGGAGAATCTGTTTACCATCGTTGCACCATCTTGCCAAAAATTCTATTTTCGATAAACCTGAGTCAACTTCTCGAGCAGCAATATCCAAAATCTTCCAAGTTTGTGTGAATCCATCGCATTGCCCCTCCAAGCCAAGTTCGTATTTCATTGCTCAACTAACAGCTCAAATGCTTTGCCCAAAATCGTAGTCCATGCTCGCTATCATTCGATTCACCCGTCGCTCGCTCAAGCGTAACCCAGTTGTTCATTCCAATCTCGTCCATCTCTTAAGCCTAACGATGCTTTCATTTGCATCAGTCCATTATCGATATGCTCAACTCAATATTCACTTGCTCCATTTTTATCCTTTCCAACTCAGCCGACAACACCAACCAACTTGTATTCCCGTTACTCGAGTCTGTTCAGGCAATTCTCATTGATATCCAACCAAAATATTTTTAACATCTTGCTCACAATATGGTATCCCATATACCACTCCGAATCGAGTCACTACTCGTATTACGATTTCTTTCACAGATCCAAGATCCGTTCGAACCATCCCTTATGTGTGATCATGCCTTTTCCAATTTGAGTTTGACACAAAACTCAGGCAATGCTTGAATTATCCAATTATTTCCATCAATCTCGTTATACAACTCGTGCCCTATCCCATTCTCAATAATTCCAACATTTCTTAAACCGTCTGATACTTTCGCAACACGAGCAATCGTGCAACGATTGTCTTCCAAGTAGTCCAGCCCAATACCCAACGGTTTTACACATTTGTTGTACGAGCAACTCGTACCAACTCATCCTGACATTCCCGAGCCAAACTCAAACATGCTCAACCAACTGATACATTGAGGCAATCAGAATCTCCCCGAACGACAAGCCAACCCAACCCAACGAAATCTCTCAACTTGTTGCACAAATGCAACAACGCCACCCAACTTGCTGCACGAATGCAACAACGCCTAACGAGGCTAAGCGAACCTACGAAAACCAACCAAAGCAACACAATGAAGCCTAACATGCTGCCACAACCAACAATAATATAGACTTATTGCATGAATCATCCAATGCGACATCGAGTAGAGTCAAGAGCTAGACGACACGTGGAAGCTATTTAGAGTTTGTGATAAAGCGAAGGACCAAGTCCGAAGAAATGAACCAGGTGCTCTGATACCAATCTGTCATGCCCCAATCTTCCGCAAGCTCAATAGTCCCCGCTGAACGTGAAATTACCTCGTTGCAGCTCATCCGCGGGACAATCGTTCTCATCGGGACGTGATGCCGTACGAGCCTGGAGTTGCGCTCGTACAAGGCGATGTTGTTAAACACCAAAGTTATCATCGAAACAACCAAGTTACAACGGAAGCCATTTTGTGTACCAAGCACACATCAGAGTAAAACACAGTGAAGCTCACGATAGGGTCCAAATGAAATGTCCCGAAGGCAATGCCACAAAGGCGATGCCACGGAGACGATGAAATCTCTTGCTCTTTTCTCTAGCCCACAAAGGTACTTACAGTTCATACATCACGCCTTGTATATCCAAGGAGCGCCACTACGCTTGCGTACCTAAAATATTGCCCACAAACGTGGGTCAGTACACAACCGTACTGGTGAGCGGGGTAACCCACTCGTCTAAGCCGACACTAAGTAAAATAGTAAATACAAACAGTTATATGGTGATCTTTCTAGTTGAATCCTAGATTCATTTCATGGCATATGAATGACATGTTAAGGAAAGCTGTAAAGCAGTTTAAGCATGCAAGCATTCAATCTCAAACCAAACGACATGCATTTGTATATATATATCCAACCTGAAGGATTCTAGCATGCAACCCGTCTTACTCAATGTCATCGCTTGTACGATAACATATCGAACCAACAGTCTCGCCTCAATATCCATCCTCAACCAAAGTTTATATTCCAATCCCAAGTGCACACTCTTGCCGAAGCAAGGTGGTCGCGCCTACACGAAAGCCAAACCAATAACAGAAAAGCAAGCCATCACTTATACTATATGAAGTCACTGGCTAAAAGCCATAAAGGACATTGATCGGACCAAGATCAATAGGGCAATCCTACCCGATCCAGGGCTGGGCAGCTACTCCCGCTTGGTGGTATCGGACTACCAGCACTGCGCCCAATTGTGCGATGCCATTGTTTCCTCCATGGTGGAACGGTCCCGGTGCCTCATCCCGTTCCAGGAAACCAAATCCTGTGCCACGCAGGTTATCCGTGACAATGCAGACACGTAGGTATGACGAGAGGATCGAACATTCTTGCCCCACCAAGCGATCCTAGACTCGTTCAACCGATATCCAACCGAAATGTCCATAACCATTTTCCAACATATCCAACCAAGGAATCCAAATCTCGACCTTAACATATAGCCCAAGGCACCAAAATATCAAGTGTTTCATAGGCACAATGCCTCTTCTCAACACAGAGTCCAAATTGGTGCAACACCCATGCTTAAAGCAAATCCCATAGCATAATGCTGTTTCAGTAGCACAATGCCCCATTCGTGGCACGATGCCCCATCAAGCGGCACAACACCCTCGCCGATGCTGTTGTTCGATTTCGAACCACAACTGCTTGCTTTGCAAGACAAAGCGACCAAGTGATACTCGTGCACGGATGCACGCTCGCTCGCCCGAATTCCTGATATTCCTAATGCCTCAATGTATCATTCCAACCGTCCAAGCATAATCCCAATCTATTCAACCAACTGCTGCACGAATGCAATATTCCAACTCTAGCTCCAACTATCCAACGCGTAAATCATTTCAAGCCACAATCCTACCAAGCCAACGACGTACACTCTATGCACGCCTCAGTGTAGTGATTCTCAATGTTTCAGCCCAAGTGTTCAAGCCTTTTACGTGTTTTCCATATTATTAGGCATGAAGGAGTAGAGGAGAAGGAAAAGAGCCCACTCACAATAATTGATCCCGTTAGGCATCCTGTCCTACCGATACGGCCAATCCCTTGAACCCGTGGTCCGATGCAAGCGCGATCTACTCAACTGGTATGACCGTACGAGCAGGCCGTGCTCTCCAAATCATCCGATCGATCGGACAAAGGAAGACGGTATTATCGATTCTATCCAGCTATTCAGTACTGTTCTGAACGAACACCTGATTTCCATCGAACCCGCTAGCCATCTGCACATTGAAACCAACTAAATCAATCCTTCTTCCCAAAATCCCACATTTCAAATATAACCAGCATTTGATTTATTCAGTCCGACTCGGCATAACGCTCCGAGCGGTTGCGGGGCATTACAATGTAAAAGGATTAAAAATAGTGGCTATTTGAGAGAGGAAGGAAGGGATAGAGAAGGGAAAAAAGTGACAAAAAACTGACAAAATAAGTATAAATGGAGAATTTTATTTGAGTATGAAGGTTGTGAGAAGTGTCACACCCTAGTCCCAATTTATGTGGGACCAAGTCACGTGGCAATGGTTAGCTAATATATATTCTGAGATTTTTAGTCTAATGGTGTCACACCCCGCTCCCAATATACGATGAGTTGAGTACGTAACCAGCATCCCTAGGCTACGTGCTTTACGAATAAACATATATTTGTAACCACGATTATTTCCTGTAAGTTCAAAGATAAAGTATAGAGTAAAGCTAAACCATCAACAAGTAAGAACTAAGTACATTCACAATACCACTCTTCTTTATTTATATCTCACCAGTCTGAGTTCTGTCTTCAAAAGATAATATACAAGCTACGCACAAAAATATACAACCACATGTCTACCTCCCATAAAGATTAATATACATATAATTATACAAGAACATAAAATAAAGTTGTTCTACATGCGACATCCCTTACTCTTCATACTCATCCACATTATACAAGGGAAGTACCTTGTCTTCGTCCTGGCCTTCATCTAGTGAACAAAACTTGGTCATCAAAGACATGCAAGTCCTCGATCCAAGAAAGGTAAAATAAATAAAATAATATGATACTAAAGATCAAGTGCAATGAAAATCTAAACTGAATAAACTCTAAGTACATGAGAATATACGACTTTGAACTAACTTCTAAAGTGATCTTAATATAGTGAAATAATTGTATTCAAACCATTCCTTAAGTTCTAAAGTAGTCACTAACACAATCACAATACAATTTTTCTTATATGATGATGCAAGTTAGAGAACTTGTTTGGATCTCATAGTCGAGCAGTGTCACGAGCACCTATCTAGGCAATAATTTCGTTACTAAGGATCAGGTTGTTGCGCTCCGGTCCTATAAGGACTGATCGTCCTCGCTTGGTCCCTACGAAACCGATCATCCTCGCTTGGGTGCGATGCCGTGCAAGCATAAGTTGCGCTTGCACCAGGCAACGTACCAGAACAAGACACAAGTTAGACAAAAATATACATATATAGGTACATAGTAAAATACAAAGAACCAAAGTTGAACACATTGATAGGAACACAAAATACTTTCTTTTATTGAATACTTGAAGATTTGGATTATAAAGTGCTTGCTTGGCTGAGTTACAAAATATGCCTTAGAAGGCTTACAACTCTTTTTACATTCCCAAAATTAGCCACAACGCCCACACATTACATCTGTAACCTCCGATTCTAAATTTCCGAAATAATTAGATTTTAATTTATTTTAAATATCAAGTTTATAAAATATTTTCTCCTTGAAATTTTTATTAGATTTTGAACAATGTTTGATTTTAGATGGTGATTTAAAATCTTTTATAAAAATTATTTTTCCTAAATATCGATTTCTTATAAATTAAATAGATAAATAATGATATATATATATATATAATACTCTAGCTTCGAATATTTATTGGCTTGAAATCATAAAATTATTGAAGGACTAGTTGTTTTCATAATAAATTTTCATATCCATTTTGGATTAGTAAATAAATAAATTACATATTTTCTAGGGTTTTGAAATATGGGTTTAATTAGTAGCTAATTTGGAATCAGTTAGCCTTGGAAGCCTCTTAAAACATTTTCTTAAATTATTTTTTTTTTATTAAATTTACCAGTTTACCGTCTCCCATTCACACCCTCATTTTTCCCACATGAAAACCCATTTATATATAATCTTGGCCATTCATTATTGGGCCAATCCTCACCCTTCATCCCACACCCTCTTTTCCTATTTAAAGTCTCTCACCCACACCATTCCTAAGAAACCCTAGCTAGCCCTCACAAATTTCCACAAGCCAACAAGCCATCACCATTGAATTGTGTGCTCGTGTCCGTGTGTCCAGCATTACCGTATCAGCCGTGTTGGCCTAGGGTCCGACCCCGGGTGTCCTACCGTATCCATTCATTTCCTGTGTCCAGATTTACAACATTATAACCAGATTTTCGTGTCCGACACCATCTGGACACAACCCCCACACCACAGTACATTCAAACCCCTGTGTCCAACACCCGGACACGTCCACAGTACATCGAATCCATCGTGTCCAGCCTCGGACACGATCCACCCGACTCATACAGAATTCAAAAACCCTAACCCTATGTTAAACCCTAACCTAGATCCGTCGACCGCCGTCGGCGACTGGGACCTCCTCCTCTGAGTCGAGCTGCCGTCCCCTCCTTCCGCCGCGTCGAGCTCGAAGATCCGACCGCCGCCGCAGCCAGATCCGCCGACGCCTTGCCCGCGTGACCCCGGCGAGACTCCTCCGCCGACGCCGGAAAACCCCGACGTGAGCCCCCTTTCCTCTTTCCCTTCTTCTGTTTTAATGAGTTAGGTTAGTTATAATTAATCAGTTAGTTTATAATTAAGCAGTTAGTTAATAATTAATTAATTAGTTAATTTGTAATTAGTTTAGTAATTAATGTAATTAGTTTAGTATATGTAAATAGCTAGTTTTATGTAATTAGTTTATTTTTATGTAATAAATATAAGGGTTTTGATTATGTAAAAAAAAAATTTGGTTTATATTATTAATTAAGGAATAGTTTCAATAATCAAAATTTGTTCGAAATTGGTTATTTGGACTGGTAACTGAAATTACTATAGATATAAAAAAAATATATTGGCTTTTACGTAAATTCTAAATTTGTATAAATAAACTTTTAAATTGTAATTTATGTTCGAAAGGAAAGTTTTAACAATTATTGTTCAAAATAATTTTGAAATGATTTTTATTAAATTAAGGTGTTACCTTAATAACAAACAAACGACCCTTCTCTTATTAGCCTGGTATCCTTATCTCAATTTTCGTGCCGAACTCCGATGTTGGACTTCTTTATATAGTTTCTAGCTAATTGAACTGCTCCAGACTTATTGGAACTAACTGCTACTTTATTTGGGATCACCTTGAGAAGGGTGGCATTATGTGCATTCTCTGATTAGTTATATATATAAAAATATTTGATTGATATATATATACAAATATGTACTTTGGTATATAAGTATATAATTATATACATCTATTTAGTGTACATACACATATACGTATTTTGTACAATTACTAATAGACACATATATATATATTATATGTTTTTATTGGTATATACTCTGAGTGTAAATGTGTATTATATACGTATCCCTACTAGATGACCCTAGTTGACTAGAGCCATGCCTGGCATAGCCCTGAGGTCAGTGTATTTCTATTGTGTGTTAGTGTAGCATCTGATACAAATGATATTATTATATATTTATAGGACTGTCGGATTCTCCAGACGATACTCTGGGACAGGACATTGGTATTGATAGCTAAGGACCCAAGGCGAGTACATTCTCTGATTAGTTTCTAATTTATGATATCTCCTATGTACACTGTATCTAGTATAGATATCCATGCTCTTGACACGTTGGTTACACGGATTGGTATACATGGATCTCGTCATGAGACGTTATTCCTTTTTTATGGTGTAGCTTGTACAAGACTTGTTTCCTTGTTATCTTGTGCATGTACGGACACTGATTCCCGGGAAGACTTGCTACCTCCCTAGGGAATCCCGTGCCATAGCGTACCATGATTGGATCTACTATACCAGTCGAGGGAGGGGAGTATTTTAGTATAGATATGTGATCATACCCAACTCTATATGCATCATAGCTCACCCCACATCTCATGTCGGGTGCGGCCTGACCATTTACATGCTTCATAACTGTTACGTGTGATTAGCCTGACCTCTATATGCATCATAGCTAACCAACGGTTAGCCTGACCTTACATGAATCATAGCTAATCACATGTAACCAGCCTGATCAAGTTCCGAAGCCGATCACATGTTAAAGCTAGTACTCATACACTTAGTCATAGGTTCTTGCTCATGGACATATTGTTTCTTCTCCTGCATTTACTTACAGTATTTCCAGTATTTCTTTTATTTCTCATACCTATACATGCTTCTCGTATATTTCCATCTAGAACTGCTACATAGTTTATATCATGAATATAGAACTGCTATTTAGAGATGTACTTTGCTCCTTCCTGACTGGAAAATATTTTTCCAGACTGTGACCTTAGTGGACTTATTTCTGACACTTGGGCATTGAATGTTACTGATTGCAGGTATGATTATTTTGTCGTTAGACTTGTCTTGTATTTCTGGTTTGCCTTGATATCTTATCATGCTTAGTTTATGTGATTGAGTATTTCTAACATTATTTTATGATATCCACGTCTCCTTATGGAGTTGGATATTCACGTGAGTTTGATTAGATAGTTACATGACCTAGACAGCGTTCTACCGCCGATGTTGCGGCGTAGGCTGGACGTACCCACGTACTCGTGCCCCTAAACCGGGTGCGGGTCGTGACACATTTTTAGTGGTGGCCCATGCAGGTCAGACTTCGCTAGTTGTGCGATGTCGTAGTAGTGCGACGTCATAGTTGTACTACTATGTGCCTGCTATAGAATATAGGACATAGGATACTAGGATGAGAGAGGATACTCAATCACAAATTCTTGAGATATTCCTGGGACGACCCCTTGAGAATCTTATTATAATTTCTAATTTTGAATCCTTCGCCTTGTTTTCGTCCGTCCTCACTCATTGATATTGAATTTGATTATTGTTGATCAATTATTAAAATTAGAATCTTGGTTTCATTGTAGAGTTGATTTCATGCCGAGATGAATTTTACGGACTAAATTTTACGATATCATCTGATGACATATATGGACGAGAACAGTGAGAAAGGTGAAACGTCTGCTTGGGTTATGGAACCTAGAGTTATCGCAACCGTACCGGTTAGCGAAGATTCTAAATGACATGACTGTAGGGTTGCGTACTTTAGTTATGGAACATGTCGTTTATCGCACCTATGCTTACTGGCATGACGAGGATCCTCAGCGTCATTATTTCTGACCGACATGTATGATTATCAGGTTGTGTCTTAAAAATTTTGTTCTTAGGATATCATCTCAACACTTATCTGTTTCTGTTATACAAGACTTTATTCCATCGTCCTTTTGGTTGCTAGCCGTAGAAACACCTTCAATCCTCAATCCAGTTCCTTGAGCTTTTATTCTTTGAGGATTCCTTGTTAAGTATGATACTTAGTGACTTGTAATTATGGCTGTGTCTTGAGTGTTAGTATTGGTTGAGTGTTGTTAGTGAGTTATAAGTGTTTCCTAGTTGGACATGTGAGCAGTAGGCCTTAACCTAGAGTTAACCCATAGCAAATACCTTGTAACAATGGTTCTAGGATAAGTGTCATTATAGTACTATAAGTAGAAGGAGAGTATAGAGTATCAGTGATAGTTCTTAGAGTTAGCATCAGAGCCAATTATCCGTCCTGGAAAATCATGGTTATGTAATTGAGTGATCTATGTAAACAATTAGGTATCAAGAAATTATGTTAAAAATTAATGGAGCATGACGTTCAATTTAATGATTTAGATCGGGTGTGTTAAAGGTAAAGAAATATATATGCATAAGGAGTAATAATGAGATGTCATGAGAAGAGAAATATCGGAATTAGTAATAAAAATGGTGAAGCGTATCACGGACTAGTTTAACAGGCTATAAAGGTTAAAAGGAAATACATATACAACAATCGAGATGAGGAACCGTACACATACCCATGAGAGTAAAGAAACATGAGTGTTATAGTAGATACATGTAATCATGAGTTATAATGAGCTTGATGAATGATCCATTAATGAAGCTAGTGATATAATACCAAGAGTGCTAATGATTCTATATCAAGGATTTGTCAAGAATGACGTTAATAACAGTAAGCACCCTGTATGATGATAATTAGATGATATACCAGTTGACATAAATTGAAAATCATGAAAAAAATTACAGGTGATGATAACTTTGATCATTGGAGATAATGGTGCAAGTGATTCAGGCAGTACAATTTTAGTACACAGTTATAGACACTAGATGCATTGAGTGCACCTTGAGTATCAGAGACCGTGAGCACTGATATGTACATTTGTGGATTTATAAATTAAAAAGTGGAAATAAGATTTTATTTTAGGAATAATTGAGGAGTTGAAATTATGTCATTAAATTTTTTTTGGATTTCAAATATGAATTCAATAAACATGGTTAAGGCTATAAAGATTTTAGAAGTGATTAAATTTTATTTCGATGTTGAGTATCTGATTTTGAGGAGGTATATGCATTTATTTTAAAGTTGTTCGAGAAGTTAAACCTTGACGATTATTTTGAGGATTAATTTTAAGGTAGATGAGAGATATGAATATTAATATATGAGTAGATGATATACATGTGTAAGAATCTGATGACTTGAGCATGATTGAGATGGCACGGCAGACTGACTTGGGTGTCCATCTAAAGTTGTATTGGAAAGAGCAGTACTTAGTATGGTGTGTTACACTTGGTGTGCACTTGAGTGATAAGAGAAAATAGTATGGACAATTATAGTAGGAACGAGAACTAGCAGTGGATATACTAAAGTAGAACAGGGGTACCTAAAGAGATAGAGGTATCAAATTTTACATGCACCAATTGACCTATAATCATGTTAGAGGTTCTTGGTATCAGATTTTGGTATTAATAGACAGGTGTGTGCAATACGGATATATTCATGGATCTTGTGGATTAATGATTTGTTGATATGGGTACCAGTGTACATGAATAGGAATTAGTTAGTGAATGTGCTAGAGTTAAGTGTTTGTTAGAGATAGTAGATACTACAAGTAATATGTTAGCAGGTTCTTTCTTTCCCTCATAATGATTCCTTCTTCCATCTTTCGATTGATTGGTTTTCCTAATACTGTAGTTCATATTCATGATTTTTTTAGGATATAACTAGTAGTACACCCTGACAGGGACTGCAGTACCATGACAGAAGACACATTGTCACGACCCGCACCCGAAATTTGGGCATGAGTCGTGGGTACGTCCAGCCTACGCCGCAGCATCGGCGGTAGAACGCTGTCTAGGTCTCAACATATAATATATCCTGTCAATAGTCTCAACTCCGCACGGAGGACAAAGATAATAATCCACAGTTCTATGATATACTCAATCATAAGTTATAAGAAATAATGGCACGATGGGAATAGAAAAGAGTTCTAATAAAAACATCCACAATAAAACCAACTCAAAACCTGGGTCTAAGTGACCTCACAAAGTCACAAATAATAAATACAACTCAGTCTCAGTCTAAAACAATAATACAGAAAAAGTAGTCTAAGAGCAGCCAGGTACGTTCTTCTCTAGGCTAGGCAACTCCTCTGGGATTTCCGGGGTGAAATCTTCCTCTAATCCTGGGCCATAATGAGTGGGGCAAAGATCCTCCAGGTCCTCTGAAAAATGTTATCCAGTCAGGATTGGAGCGAAGCACAAGCACTAACAGCGGTTTCATTAAATTGACAAAGTCTATAAACAGTGTAAGAGATACAAGATGGAAATAAATGCTGAAAATGAGAAATACAGGAGAAATAAAATAGACAATAGAGCATCTAGCAATGAACAATAATAGTGAATGCTAGAACAAGTGAATCTGAATAAAATAGACATCTAGCTAAGTGTTTGAATTATCAGTTTATCATGTGATCGGCTTGGGACTTGATCAGGCTGGTTATATATGATTAACTATGATTCTTGTAGGTCAGGCTAACCATATGGTTAGCTATGATGCATGTAGTGGTCAGGTTAATCATATATAACAGCTATGATGCATGTAAGATGGTCAGGCCGCACCCAACGTGAGAAGTGGGGTGAGCTATGATGCATGTAAAGGATTTGGATATGATCACATAATCTACTAATAATTCCCCATCCCCCAGCTAGCACGATGGATTCCAATCACGACTCCTCATGATGGGGATCTAGGGTGCTAACCCGTGTATCCACAGTGTCGGAATCAAGTATGTAATACACTACAATTTATAGAAGTAATCAATAATGAAAACTGTCAGAGAATGTACTCGCCTGTGGTCCTGAGCAAAATGTGAGGATCGATGTCCAAAGTGGGATCACAATGACCTATTTATGGAATATTAATGTCAGATATTGAATTAAAAGAATAACATGTTTAACTAATTAAATATGAGGCCTCTAGGTCAATTCTGAGGTTTTACTGGTCAAAATTTGGTTAACTAGTCAATACGAGCCCATATATATATCATAATAGTCCATATTGGACAAAACCTAACTAAACTAGTCATTTCTAGCTATACTAGACATTAGTACATAGCTATCTATGTGATATTACATAATACTTATAAACTAGAGTCTAGTTAGCACATATATACTTATATATAGTTTACAAGCTAAATCACTACCTAAAATACACCTCTAAAATTGATACACAGTTACTGTCTGGAATTTCCCCAGACCTACCCATACCTGCATCACACACAGGCTATACACCTCTCTCTCTCTCTCTCACTGAATTCAGCATTGTTCACTGACACCTGGACACACATTGGTTCATTCATTCATCTATACACTAATATCTCACCCCACACTGATTCTTAATCCTATACACACAGTCACACATCAACACATAGGTAAGCTGACACTAATACACTGCTCCTTCACTCACTCACTGAATGTTGGTACATGGACACAAGTAAACAGCACATTGCCATAACCCTCTCTCTTACAGAATTACACACACTGTCACATAGGCACATTGGTACTCAGACACAGGTTACTGACACACAGGCTCACTCATTGCTAATCACTCACCCACTCTACACACACTGATACCTCACTGCACACACAGGAACACACACACAGTGGCACTCCTCAACCTGGCACTGATCTCCCCAGCTACACCTACACATCACTGAAACCCAATTCACTGTACACACATACAGTTCAGACACAGGTAGTCATACTGCTCACCCCTAACACAGAATTTCACACACTGCACAGCCATCAACCTGGAACAAATCACTCTACATACACAGGTAGATAACTTGCACAAGATTTAATGTAGGTAACCATACACTAGTTATAACTACCCTGCAACACAGATATACACACTGGTATTAGTTTGTACAGCTGCACACACTAGTTAGATACACAGCTACACACTAGAATTTACATAGGTAACCCACTGATATAATGTCCTACACTCACACAGGTATTCACAAGTTTAAACAGGGATGCCCACACACACACTCTGACACACACAAGTTCACAGTGATACACACAACTTAACACCCTACACTATACTGATACTTACATTCTACTGCCATCCTCAACCTCTCAAGACCCCAAATATCCATCACATAGACCCCCAATCCGATACTGACCTGTCCCCCAATGTTGGTATACTGACATCCCTCTTCTAATACCAATATGCACTGAAACACAGTGCCACACACACAGGCATTCGTGAAGTAAAACCCCCAACCTATTGATACTCACACCCCAACTGCACAAATACAAATCCTACACTGCGCACAGACACAGTAAAGTCCCCACTGTGCACAGAACCTTCCCCAAACCGACTGCACAGTTTCCCCAACTGTACACAATATGTTCACAATGCAATTATATTTATGTATATAGATCTATATATATCAAATTATGCAGAAATACGAATACATTAGATAGGTAAAACCTTAAGGACATTTCTACAAACACAAGAAGTGCAGAAAACAGATTCACACAAGTACCCATGAATCCTAAATTCGAAAACCTAAGAAATCGAGATCTAAACTCATATGTTGGAGGTAAAAATCGTGTCTACACAAAATCCCTAGGTTTAGGGTTCCAAACATTAGGGGAAAACACCCACAGGTCATCAAAACACAATTATCCCCTAGGTCTTCATGTAGGACCTACGAAATCGAGATCCATACAATATGGTAGGTTTTCTAATGGCCAATAACAAGAAAAACAGAATTTAAAATGGATAGAAATTCGGATTTACCTATAGGGAGATGGTTTCCCTATTAAATTTCTTCTTTCCCAAGGTTCCTTGACCCAAGCACCTTGTTTCCCTTGCTTTGGAGGAGGAAGATGGAAGTCCTAGGGTTAGGTTTTGAAATCTGGAGTGGGGAGATGGTTTTTCTCTTATGGAGGCTAGGGTTTCTCCTTTCTACATGAAGGATGGCTTTGTGAGAGGCTTCCCTTTATATTAAGGCCCAGTTAGGGTTTCTAATGCATAGCCTAGGTTTATCCCCCAGGTTAGGTCAATAGGAACTTAACTAACTAAGGTTTAGTCAGTCTAGGGTTTGAGGTTCAACCTACAAATTTGAATTCTAGGGTTTCTCTAAAACTGGGTTTTCAAATTAGGGTTTAGTCATTAGGGTTTGTCCTAATGCGTTCTAGGGTTTAACCTAAACCAAATATCACTAACAACATACAAATAGTTTTAAAAACTCAGCAGATAAATTAAACACATAATTATTCAAAAAAAAATAGTGAATTTACACAATTGCCCTTATCTGGAAATGTGCTAGTGACAAGTCTACCCTCCTAAAAGAAATTTCGTCCTCGAAATTGGACTGAACTAGAACAAGATTGAAATCAGAAAAGGAAATGTACCTCAAGTCTAGAACAGATACGGGTATTGCTCGCGCATTTCGTCCTCTCTCTCCCAGGTCGACTCTCCTGGAGAGTGATGTCTCCATGCAATACGAACCAAAGGAATAGTTTGGTTCCTCAACACCTTCTCTCTGCGGTCCAAGATCTCTACGGGATGCTCGGGATAGCTGAGCGTCGGACCAACCTTAATCTCCGAGTGGTCAAGTACGTGACTAGGGTCTGCCACGTACCATCTCAGCTGCGACACGTGGAACACATCATGCACTCCCTCTAATGCAGGCGGCAAGTCCAATCTATACGCCACTGCACCTACCCTCGCAAGAATGCCAAAGGGTCCGATGTAGCGTGGGCTAAGCTTCCCGCCTCGACCAAAATGAATCGTGCCACGCGTCGGAGAAATCCGTAGGAATACTAGATCGCCAACCTGAAACTCAAGGGGTCTACGGTGGCTGTCGGCCCAATGCCGCTGTCTGTCCTGCGCCACTCACAGTCTGTCTCTGATGAGTTTCACCTTTTTTGCTGCATCCACGACCATTTCTGGTCCTAGCAAGGCTCTCTCTCCAACGTCGTCCCAAGATAACGGTGTACGACACCTCCGCCCATAAAGAGCCTCAATTGGTGACATCTCGATGCTGGCCTGGTAGCTATTGTTGTAAGCAAACTCTACCAGGTGCAGATGATTCTCCCAAGAACCTCCGAAATCTAGAACACAAGTGCGTAGCATATCCTCGAGAGTCTGAATAGTCCGTTCAGACTGCCCGTCTGTCTGGGGGTGATATGCGATACTGAACTTGAGCTGAGTGCCCAAGCTAGCCTGCAGACTCCTCCAGAAGTGGGAAGTGAAACGGCTATCCCGATCCGAGACGATGCTCACCGGAACTCCATGAAGCCTAACGATCTGACGCACATACATCTCTGCTAGCCTCTCTGTCGACGTGCCCACCTTGAAAGGTAAGAAATGGGCTGATTTGGTCAACCTGTCCACGATGACCCAAATCGCGTCTTTTCCTCCTGGAGAACGTGGAAGCCCTGAAACGAAATCCATGGTCACGTGCTCCCATTTCCATTCTGGAATCGGTAAAGGTTGAAGCAACCCTCCTGGCCTCTGCCGGTCTGCCTTTACCTGCTGGCACACTAGACACCGAGATACGAAGCGTGCTACCTCGCGCTTCATTCCATACCACCATACGTGCTCTCTCAAGTCTCGATACATCTTGTTGGCACCGGGATGCATCGAGTACTGAGAGCGGTGTGCCTCCTGCAAAACCTCCTCGTGCAGCTCCCCGCTCGGCACACACATCCTCGTGTCGTGCCTTAAGGAACCATCCTCTGCGATAGTAAAGTCGTCCGACAATCCTGTCTGAACCTGTGCCCTGATACTCCTCAGAGCCTCATCCTCGTACTGCGCAGCTCTGATCCTGTCCATCAGTTCGGACTGTATCTGTAATCCCCATATCTGAATCTCGGTACCGGGAACTAACACCTCAATTTCCAAGCTTTCCAGATCAGCCAACAAATGTCTGTCAGTCGTCAAGTACATAGCCATCGGATACCTGCTCAAAGTATCGACGACTACGTTGGCCTTCCCTGGGTGGTACTGCAATGAGATGTCAAAGTCCTTCATCAACTCTAACCACCTCCTCTGCCTCATGTTCAGCTCCTTCTGTGTGAATACGTACTTCAAGCTCTTGTGGTCTGTAAAGATCTCCATACGCTCTCCGTACAGGTAATGTTTCCACAGCTTTAGAGCGAAGATAACTGCTGCCAACTCCAAATCGTGGGTGGGGTAGTTCTTTTGATGAGGGCGTAACTGCCTGGAAGCATAGGCAATTACCTTCCCGTGCTGCTGAAGAACACATCCCAGACCCTTCCCTGAAGCATCACTGTAGATGGTGAAACCACCTGTCCCTGCTGGCAACGTCAAAACTGGAGCTGTTGTCAACCTCTTCTTCAGTTCATCAAATACAGCCTGGCACTCCTCCGTCCAGACAAAATCCACATCCTTCCTAGTCAATCTGGTCATTGGCGCTTAAATTTTGGAGAAGTTTTGTACAAACCTCCTGTAGTATCCTGCTAGCCCGAGAAAACTCCTGATCAAAGCTACCGAACTGGGGGTAGCCCACGACTCCACTGCCTCAATCTTCTGCGGGTTAACCGAGATTCCGTCACCCGATACCACATGCCCAAGAAATTCGACCTTGTCAAGGAAGAATTCACACTTAGAGAGTTTCCCGTACAGCTTCTCCCTCCTGAGAGTCTCTAAGACCAACCTCAGGTGCTCTTCGTGCTCCTCCGGGGTCTTGAAATACACAAGAATATCGTCGATGAACACCACCACGAACTTGTCAAGGTACTGGTGGAACACCTTGTTCATCAGGTTCATGAATACTGCCGGTGCATTGGTTAAACCAAATGGCATCACCATGAACTCAAACTGGCCGTATCTGGTCCGAAAAGCTGTCTTCGGCGTGTCCTCTCTCTTCACCTTCACCTGGTGATAGCCTGACCTCAAATCTATCTTTGAAAACACCCTCGCCCCGCTCAACTGATCGAATAGATCATCTATCCTCGGCAGCGGGTACTTGTTCTTGATAGTGATATTGTTCAAAGCTCTATAATCGATGCACATGGGCACCGTGCCGTCCTTCTTCGGTACGAACAATACCGGAGCTCCCCATGGTGATGAACTGGATTTGATGAAGCCTTTGTCCTGCAGCTCCTCAACTTGTTTCTTCAGTTCTGCCAGCTCGCTGTTGTTAACTCTATAGACATGTTGTGAAATGGGCTCCGCTCCTGGAACCAAGTCTATGGAGAATTTAATATCTCTGTCTGGCGGCAAGCCTGGCAACTCTTCTGGAAATACATCCAGGAACTCCGCTATCAGAGGATGTGGCAACTCCTCTTCTTCTGCCCTGGCTCCGCAAAATGTGCTCTTGCTTTGTTCCGCTGCTCCTCTGACGACCTCAAACTCCTGCTCTCCTGGTGGTCTAAATAATACTCTGCCTCTATGACAATCTATAGTAGCATGATGCTTACTCAACCAGTCCATTCCGAGCACGATATCGTACCCCGGAAGTGGCATGACAAGTAAGCTCACACTCAAGTCTCGGCCTCCTACTGACACCCTCCGGTCCTTGCAGTGATCACGGACTAGGATAATACCTCCACCAGTCGTGATCTTGCAAGTCCTAGCTAATGGTTCTGTGTCTAAATGATGTCAAAGTGCATAAGATACAGACACAAAACTATGGGAAGCGCCAGAGTCGAATAAGGTAAATGCGGGAATACAATCGAGAAGAACCGAACCTGTGATCAAGTCTCCTGTTGGCTCGATCTCCTCGACTGCCATGGCGTACGCTCGCCCCTAGGGTACACCTCTCTGCTGCTGATGCTTGGCGAACTTCTGATGTTGTGGTGGAAGAGGTCCCATCTGTTGTTGGCCTCCTGGTACGGTAGGTACCCTGTCTGATCATCTCTGGGCGGCTGCTCCATCCTGACCTGGACGAAAGGTAGGACAATCCTTCAGCTGGTGTGTCGTCGATCCGCAGGATAGACATGAGCCCAATCTCTTCCTGCAGATATCTCTAGTATGTCCCATCTTCCCGCAGTACGCACACTGGATAGCGGGCTGGTTCTGTCTCTGTTGCTGCTGCTGGACCTGCCCTCGGGCTGGTGCCTGATGCTGCTGCTGAAAGGGTCTCTGCTGTTGCTGCTGAAAGTGTGGACGCTTGCCCAGTCCCGTACTACTGTTTACTCCTCCGGAACCATCGCGTCCCCTCTTGGGCCTGAGGCCCAAGTCGTCCTCGGCTACTTGGGCATCCACCAATATGCCCTCGTAGGTAGCTGTGCGACGTCCCGACGTGCGAGACTTGATCTCCCTTGTTAGCCCCTTTCTGAATTTCCGGGCCCTGTCCCCCGGATCTCTAATCATCGATGGCGCGAAGCGGCTCAGACGGGAAAACTCCGCGGCATACTCGTCGACGGACGAGCTCCCCTGGGCTAAGTCATGGAACTGACTCTCCAAAGCTCCCAGGGCAACATCAGGAAAGAACTTTTCTTTGAAGAGCTCCTTGAAATCCTCCCAAGTGAGTCCCCTGCGCAAGAGTCTCGGCTCCGTGCGAAACCACGTCAAGGCAATGTCGAACATCTGGCTGCCAGCGGCCTCGATATGGAGGGCCTCCAGAAGCTGCGCCAAGCGCAAGTTCCTCTCAATGTCCTCTAGCCAATCATCGGCGTAGAGTATCCCTTCTGTCCCCTTGAACTCCCGAGGCATCATCCTCTTAAAATCCACAATGGTGCCCGGCCTGTGGTGGTGCTGATCAGGACGCTGCTGCTGTTGAGTGACTCTCTCTACAGCCTGGAGAGCCACTTGGTGAGTATTCTCCATGTTCACCCTCATCATCTCTGTTTGGGCCTGATGTGCCTCAGCCTGCACTCTCTGGGCCTCTACCGACGTCCTCTGGGCATCGACCATGCCCTGAATCAAAGCGAACATCTGTGCTCCATCGACGGGCACACCTCCTGGATGCTGAACTGGTGGTGGTGGTGCCGTCGTGGCTGTGGGGACCTTCTGAACTGGTGGTAGAGGACCCCCGAATGCTGCAGACACTCCCACATGTACTGGAGATGTAGGAGGTGCTGCGGATGTCTGTCCGGCAGGGCGAGAGGTGGCAGACCTCTCTGAATCTGTTGCTCCAAGTCTCTGGGACCTCCTCAGTGGCATCCTGAAGACAGATCGAAAGAATCAATTAAAGCAATAGATACGATATCATCAAGGAAGGACAGTAAATTTCTAAAGGAAAAAAATCAGTAAGAGTAGTATCATAAGAATCAGAATTTCCTAATTGTGATTGAGCATATCCTCGGCCAAATTTCTATTTCCTAAAACAGGCTCGTAGTAATACTCTAAGCGAGCACCACTACGATATCGCTCTAATGCGGTTCTAGGACTCGACTACAGACCTGCATGGGCCACCACTAAAAACGTGTCATGACCCGCACCCAAAATTTGGGCATGAGTCGTGGGTACGTCCAGCCTATGCCACAGCATCGGCGGTAGAACGCTGTCTAGGTGTCAACATATAATATATCCTGTCAATAGTCTCAACTCCGCACGGAGGACAAAGATAATAATCTACAGTTCTATGATATACTCAATCACAAGTTATAAGAAATAATGGCACGATGGGAATAGAAAAGAGTTCTAATAAAAACATCCACAATAAAACTAACTCAAAACTTGGGTCTAAATGACCTCACAAAGTCACAAATAATAAATATAACTCAGTCTCAGTCTAAAACAATAATGCAGAAAAAGTAGTCTAAGAGCAGCCAGGTACGTTCTCCTCTAGGCTAGGCAACTCCTTTGGGATTTCCGGGGTGAAATCTCCCTCTAATCCTGGGCCATAATGAGTAGGGCAAAGATCCTCCAGGTCCTCTGAAAAATGTTATCCAGTCAGGATTGGAGCGAAGCACAAGCACTAACAGCAGTTTCATTAAATTGACAAAGTCTATAAACAGTGTAAAAGATACAAGATGGAAATAAATGCTGAAAATGAGAAGTACAGGAGAAATGAAATAGACAATAGAGCATCTAGCAATGAACAATAACAGTGAATGCTAGAACAAGTGAATCTGAATAAAATAGACATCTATCTAAGTGTTTGAATTATCAGTTTATCATGTGATCGGCTTGGGACTTGATCAGGCTGGTTATATATGATTAACTATGATTCTTGTAGGTCAGGCTAACCATATGGTTAGCTATGATGCATGTAGTGGTCAGGTTAATCATATATAACAGCTATAATGCATGTAAGATGGTCAGGCCGCACCCAACGTGAGAAGTGGGGTGAGCTATGATGCATGTAAAGGATTTGGATATGATCACATAATCTACTAATAATTCCCCATCCCCCAGCTAGCACGATGGATTCCAATCACGACTCCTCATGATGGGGATCTAGGGTGCTAACAATAAAAACTACAATTTATAGAAGTAATCAACAATAAAAACTGTCAGAGAATGTACTCGCCTGTGGTCCTGAGCAAAATATGAGGATCGATGTCCAAAGTGGGATCACAATGACCTATTTATGGAATATTAATGTCAGATATTGAATTAAAAGAATAACATGTTTAACTAATTAAATATGAGGCCCTTAGGTCAATTCTGAGGTTTTACTGGTCAAAATTTGGTTAACTAGTCAATACGAGCCCATATATATATCATAATAGTCCATATTGGACAAAACCTAACTAAACTAGTCATTTCTAGCTATACTAGACATTAGTACATAGCTATCTATGTGATATTACATAATACTTATATACTAGAGTCTAGTTAGCACATATATACTTATATATAGTTTACAAGCTAAATCACTACCTAAAATACACCTCTAAAACTGAAACACAGTTACTGTCTGGAATTTCCCCAGACTTACCCATACCTGCATCACACACAGGCTATACACCTCTCTCTCTCTCTCACTGAATTCAGCATTGTTCACTGACACCTGGACACACATTGGTTCATTCATTCATCAATACACTAATATCTCACCCCACACGGATTCTTAATCCTATACACACAGTCACACATCAACACATAGGTAAGCTGACACTAATACACTGCTCCTTCACTCACTCACTGATTGTTGGTACATGGACACAAGTAAACAGCACATTGCCATAACCCTCTCTCTTACAGAATTACACACACTGTCACATAGGCACATTGGTACTCAGACACAGGTTACTGACACACAGGCTCACTCATTGCTAATCACTCACCCACTCTACACACACTGATACCTCACTGCACACACAGGAACACACACACAGTGGCACTCCTCAACCTGGCACTGATCTCCCCAGCTACACCTACACATCACTGAAACCCAATTCACTGTACACACATACAGTTCAGACACAGGTAGTCATACTGCTCACCCCTAACACAGAATTTCACACACTGCGCAGCCATCAACCTGGAACAAATCACTCTACACACACAGGTAGATAACTTGCACAGGATTTAATGTAGGTAACCACACACTAGTTATAACTACCCGGCAACACAGATATACACACTGGTATTAGTTTGTACAGCTGCACACACTAGTTAGATACACAGCTACACACTAGAATTTACATAGGTAACCCACTGATATAATGTCCTACACTCACACAGGTATTCACAAGTTTAAACAGGGATGCCCACACACACACTCTGACACACACAAGTTCACAGTGATACACACAACTTAACACCCTACACTATACTGATACTTACATTCTACTGCCATCCTCAACCTCTCAAGACCCCAAATATCCATCACATAGACCCCCAATCCGATACTGACCTGTCCCCCAATGTTGGTATACTGACATCCCTCTTCTAATACCAATATGCACTGAAACACAGTGCCACACACACAGGTATTCGTGAAGTAAAACCCCCAACCTATTGATACACACACCCCAACTGCACAAATACAAATCCTACACTGCGCACAGACACAGTAAAGTCCCCACTGTGCACAGAACCTTCCCCAAACCGACTGCACAGTTTCCCCAACTGTACACAACATGTTCACAATGCAATTATATTTATGTATATAGATCTATATATATCAAATTATGCAGAAATACGAATACATTAGATAGGTAAAACCTTAAGGACATTTCTACAAACACAAGAAGTGCAGAAAACGGATTCACACAAGTACCCATGAATCCTAAATTCGAAAACCTAAGAAATCGAGATCTAAACTCATATGTTGGAGGTAAAAATCGTGTCTACACAAAATCCCTAGGTTTAGGGTTCCAAACATTAGGGGAAAACACCCACAGGTCATCAAAACACAATTATCCCCTAGGTCTTCATGTAGGACCTACGAAATCGAGATCCATACAATATGGTAGGTTTTCTAATGGCCAATAACAAGAAAAACAGAATTTAAAATGGATAGAAATTCGGATTTACCTATAGGGAGATGGTTTCCCTATTAAAGTTCTTCTTTCCCAAGGTTCCTTGACCCAAGCTCCTTGTTTCCCTTGCTTTGGAGGAGGAAGATGGAAGTCCTAGGGTTAGGTTTCGAAATCTGGAGTGGGGAGATGGTTTTTCTCTTATGGAGGCTAGGGTTTCTCCTTTCTACATGAAGGATGGCTTTGTGAGAGGCTTCCCTTTATATTAAGGCCCAGTTAGGGTTTCTAATGCATAGCCTAGGTTTATCCCCCAGGTTAGGTCAATAGGAACTTAACTAACTAAGGTTTAGTCAGTCTAGGGTTTGAGGTTCAACCTACAAATTTGAATTCTAGGGTTTCTCTAAAACTGGGTTTTCAAATTAGGGTTTAGTCATTAGGGTTTGTCCTAATGCGTTCTAGGGTTTAACCTAAACCAAATATCACTAACAACATACAAATAGTTTTAAAAACTCAGCAGATAAATTAAACACATAATTATTCAAAAAAAAAATAGTGAATTTACACAATTGCCCTTATCTGGAAATGTGCTAGTGACACACATGACCTATATATTTTCTTAGATTGCATGGCTGTAGGTAGAATTTTCTTAGACCATGATCATTAAGGTTTTGACCATAGCAAAGATCTATGACAAGGTTATGACTTGACAAAAAGGGACAAGATGATTAAATTTGTGGATACGCATTGATATAAATAAAGAATTAAGGGGTTAGTATAACAGAATTGATGGATCATTAATTTTACGAAGATCGAGGTATGATTGAAATTCGAGAATAAACACTAACTTAAATGGAGAATTGAGAAATTTACATGGCAAAATTGAGGATTTATTAATTTTAGGAAGGTCTTGATATGAGTAAATTGATTATTAAAATTTGAGAAAATTTGAGAGATTATCATCTTATCTATTTGATTGCAAGATAGAAATTTTATATTTTAT
Organism: Iris macrosiphon; assembly: GCA_036927795.1. Lineage (NCBI taxonomy): Eukaryota > Viridiplantae > Streptophyta > Magnoliopsida > Asparagales > Iridaceae > Iris > Iris macrosiphon. Next base: position 54,081,488 of record JAYESA010000017.1, on the reverse strand, counting down.
ATTGAAGATTCTAAAGGTATCGCATCGTTGAGTATTTGAGGAAAAAGAAAATCGAGAAATAAATTCGTTAATGGAATGGTGTCGAATTCAATTCTCGGGAGAAGAATTTAGATTTGAATAAGCATCAATTGAAATTGAGTTAGAGGAGTAAGATGATTGATGGATTAGTGGTTAAAATTTAAATTTTGGGACACGATTTTACAAATATGCATTGATTGTATTTCAATTGGAGGATTGGATATTAAAATCCTTGAATATTTAGATACAAACTTAAATTTTTGGAGGAGATTATGACAAAGGGGATTTGATTTTTAAACTTGAAGATTTTTAGGAATATGATGTTATAAAATTTTGAAAGGTTGTGAAATAGCAATATGGAATTATTTCATGATTATTTGGTTTGAAATTTAAATAATATGATGAGTAAAGGCAATTATTGAGGATCTTAAATTTTGAGGACGAAATTTTTCTAAGGTGGGTAGACTTGTAACCTCCGATTCCAAATTTCTGAAATAATTAGATTTTAATTTATTTTAAATATCAAGTTTATAAAATATTTTCTCCTTGAAATTTTTATTAGATTTTGAACAATGTTTGATTTTAGAAGGTGATTTAAAATCTTTTATAAAAATTATTTTTCCTAAATGTCAATTTCTTATAAATTAAATAGATAAATAATGATATATATATATATATAATACTCCAGCTTCGAATATTTATTGGCTTGAAATCATAAAATTATTGAAGGACTAGTTGTTTTCATAATAAATTTTCATATCCATTTTGGATTAGTAAATAAATAAATTACATATTTTCTAGGGTTTTGAAATATGGGTTTAATTAGTAGCTAATTTGGAATCAGTTAGCCTTGGAAGCCTCTTAAAATATTTTCTTAAATTATTTTTTTTTCTATTAAATTTACCAGTTTACCGTCTCCCATTCACACCCTTATTTTTCCCACATGAAAACCCATTTACATATAATCTTGGCCATTCATTATTGGGCCAATCCTCACCCTTCATCCCACACCCTCTTTCCCTTTTTAAAGTCTCTCACCCACACCATTCCCAAGAAACCCTAGCTAGCCCTCACAAATTTCCACAAGCCAACAAGCCATCACCATTGAATTGTGTGCTCGTGTCCGTGTGTCCAGCATTACCGTGTCAGCCGTGTTGGCCTCGGGTCCGACCCCGAGTGTCCTACCGTATCCATTCATTTCCTGTGTCCAGATTTACAACATTACAACCAGATTTTCGTGTCCGACACCATCTGGACACAACCCCCACACCACAGTACATTCAAACCCCTGTGTCCAACACCCGGACACGTCCACAGTACATCGAATCCATCGTGTCCAGCCTCGGACACGATCCACCCGACTCATACAGAATTCAAAAACCCTAACCCTATGTTAAACCCTAACCTAGATCCGTCGACCGCCGCCGGCGACTGGGACCTCCTCCTCTGAGTCGAGCTGCCGTCCCCTCCTTCCGCCGTGTCGAGCTTGAAGATCCGACCGCCGCCGCAGCCAGATCCGCTGACACCTTGCCCGCGTGACCCCGGCGAGACTCCTCCCCCGACGCCGGAAAACCCCGACGTGAGCCCCCTTTTCTCTTTCCCTTCTTCTGTTTTAATGAGTTAGGTTAGTTATAATTAATCAGTTAGTTTATAATTAAGCAGTTAGTTAATAATTAATTAATTAGTTAATTTGTAATTAGTTTAGTAATTAATGTAATTAGTTTAGTATATGTAAATAGCTAGTTTTATGTAATTAGTTTATTTTTATGTAATAAATATAAGGGTTTTGATTATGTAAAAAATAATAATAATTTTTGGTTTATATTATTAATTAAGGAATAGTTTCAATAATCAAAATTTGTTCAAAATTGGTTATTTGGACTGGTAACTGAAATTACTATAGATATAAAAAAAAATATATTGGCTTTTACGTAAATTCTAAATTTGTATAAATAAACTTTTAAATTGTAATTTATGTTCGAAAGGAAAGTTTTAACAATTGTTGTTCAAAATAATTTTGAATTGATTTTCATTAAATTAAGGTGTTACCTTAATAACAAACAAACGACCCTTCTCTTATTAGCCTGGTATCCTTATCTCGATTTTCGTGCCGAACTCCGATCTTGGACTTCTTTATGTAGTTTCTAGCTAATTAAACTGCTCCGGACTCATTGGAACTAACTGCTACTTCATTTGGAATCACCTTGAGAAGGGTGGCATTATGTGCATTCTCTGATTAGTTATATATATAAAAATATTTGATTGATATATATATACAAATATGTACTTTGGTATATAAGTATATAATTATATACATCTATTTAGTGTACATACACATATACGTATTTTGTACAATTACTAATAGACACTTATATATATATTATGTATGTTTTTATTGGTATATACTCTGAGTGTAAATGTGTATTATATACGTATCCCTACTAGATGACCCTAGTTGACTAGAGCCATGCCTGGCATAGCTCTGAGGCCAGTGTATTTCTATTGTGTGTTAGTGTAGCATCTGATACAAATGATATTATTATATGTTTATAGGACTGTCGGATTCTCCAGACGATACTCTGGGACAGGACAATGGTATTGACAGCTAAGGACCCAAGGCGAGTACATTCTCTGATTAGTTTCTAATTTATGATATCTTCTATGTACACTGTATCTAGTGTAGATATCCATGCTCTTGACACGTTGGTTATACGGATTGGTATACATGGATCTCGTCATGAGATGTTATTCCTTTTTCATGGTGTAGCTTGTACAAGACTTGTTTCCTTGTTATCTTGTGCATGTACAGACACTGATTCTCGGGGAGACTTGCTACCTCCCTAGGGAATCCTGTGCCATAGCGTACTATGATTGGATCTACTATACCAGTCGGGGGAGGGGAGTATTTTAGTATAGATATGTGATCATACCCAACTCTACATGCATCATAGCTCACCCCACATCTCACGTCGGGTGCAGCCTGACCATTTACATGCTTCATATCTGTTACGTGTGATTAGCCTGACCTCTATATGCATCATAGCTAACCAACGGTTAGCCTGACCTTACATGAATCATAGCTAATCACATGTAACCAGCCTGATCAAGTTTCCAAGCCGATCACATGTTAAAGCTAGTACTCATACACTTAGTCATAGGTTCTTGCTCATGGACATATTGTTTCTTCTCCTGTATTTACTTACAGTATTTCCAGTATTTCTTTTATTTTTCGTACTATACATGCTTCTTGTATATTTCTATCTAGAACTGCTATATAGTTTATATCATGAATATAGAACTGCTATTTAGAGATGTACTTTGCTCCTTCCTGACTGGAAAACATTTTTCGAGACTGTGACCTTAGTGGACTTGTTTCTGACACTTGGGCATTGGATGTTACTGATTGCAGGTATGATTATTTTGTCGTTAGACTTGTCTTGTATTTCTGGCTTGCCTTGATATCTCATCGTACTTAGTTTATGTGATTGAGTATTTCTAATATTATTTTATGATATCTACATCTCCTTATGGAGTTGGGTATTCACGTGAGTTTGATTAGATAGTTACATGACCTAGACAGCGTTCTACCGCCGATGTTGCGCCGTAGGCTGGACGTACCCATGCACTCGTGCCCCTAAACCGGGTGCGGGTCGTGACAACATCCTTTTAGTAGGACCAAAATAACAAAACATCTAGCAGAAGAGAAGATGCCCACTGGAGAGGAAAGCTAAGGAAGCAGCACAAGCACGATCCCTCGGAAGGTTGTGCTAACACTGATTTAGAATGCTTGCCAATCTCTCGCGTCCAGTACCTGGATATTTGCCCATAAACTTGGGTCAGTACTACCATATGTACTGGTGAGCAACCATGGCCAAACTCACCTTAAAATTCATACTAAGTAAGCATGTGAAGCTAGCATTATTAGGTGATCTTTCTAGTTGTCTAGTTTCTTTTTAATAATTCATGCAAGGAAACATAGACATTAGATAGCATATGCATATGATAATTCTTACCCACGGCCGAGCTGTTATCCTGCAGCAAACACACAAGTTAGCCACAATTTGCATATGAATAACCTATGAATCAATCTAGGCATCAGGTGTTAGGTATGCAAGAAGGTAAACCTAGCATGCACCCAAACTATGTGATGGTCCATGGGTAGCCCCATAATTAGCAGCGGGGACCCAAGGTTTAGCTCTTCACTAGCATGCACATGTGTCGGCAGCTGTGACTCAGGGTTCAGCTTCACCAACGCACACGAGTACTAGTAGCTGTGACATCATGGGCTCCGCACAACACTAATAGACATATCGCCCCACTAGACCCCCAGCGGGCCGTATCCTCAGGGCGAAACAAAAATCTCTTCCTGACCGAGCGATTCCTAATGCCCCAGGAACCATTCGAGAGACAAGACCTTATGCACAAGTTGTCCGAGACCAATGCATGACATAAAAGATCTAGAAGATATAATACTATAATGCATAGTTCTGAACAACAAATACACAAATTCCCATCTTCTTATTCTTATTCCACATATCACATTCGAAATATGGGGACTTACCAAAAATTAGGTTGTGCACCATAGAAACGAAGAACATGCAACCTAATTGATAGGAAAAGCATAATTCTAATATTTCAAGCATGCAGTTCATTTCTTTGGCATATCTTTTTAGTGAGGAAACAATTATAAGTGAACTAGAGATTCTTTTATTAGGCGTGCAGACTAAAGGATTCATCGAAGGGCCTAAGCCACTCACCGAATGAATCGAACGAGAGGATGGGGAAGCCTTATGCAACGTTCACTCTTTGGTTATGCGTCCTGAAAATACAACAATACTTGGTTAGCATACTTCGATCTCCTTCCCTTACGATTCGAAAAGAACGCGCAACCGAGAAAGCAAAATCATGAAAACTAAGTCATCAAAAGCAAGATAAAACATAAAGCAACACAAAATCAAGAAGCAAAGCAACCAACGAAAACTCTTGGACTTATTTTAATAGAAGCCGTTCGATCAATTCGAAGGGTTCATTATATTTCGTCCATGTTGATTTGGTGGTAAGGTTTCCCCGAGACTCGATTCTCAACCAAGTCAAAGTAGCAAGTATTCCATAAGTAACCGTTTGGAGCAGGGCGTTATAGACCACCCCACTGAGAAGAAGTTTTGTCCATGAAACTTATGAGATCAAGGAGGCAAAGATCAAAGCATCAAGCGGTCAAAGGAATCATATTCACCAACATCGTGTCCACTAGAGTCGCTTTCTATATTCAGCTGATACACTCTAGTTCTCCTAGTCTGATTATTTTGATCAATTGGTGGGCCTGGAGGGTCTAATTCTGATTCTCATTCACTGCCAAGGCTTTAAGGATTGGACAATCGCGGATCATATGATCTAGTTGTCCATATTTAAAGCACCCCTTAGTAATGTGACGACAAGACTCTTTGGTATGACCCGGACGGCCACAGAAGTTGCACACTTTCCTGCAATTCTCAACTGCATCGCCTTTTTTTTGCCGTTATGGTATCTCTTAGCAGGAGGATTTTGAGGAGCTGGTGCCTTTTTCGGAGAACTTCGTGGTATGAACTGCTCATTCTGCACCGCTGCCTTAAAAGCTTGGATGTACGTTTTGCACTCCCGGTTCATAACATCCTTTCTCAGGTTATCGTTTAAGCCTCTTATGAACCGATGTGTACGAGCCCCGTCATTTGGAATTATTGAGCTAGCGAACTTAGCAAGTTTGGAGAATTCTGACTCATAATCTTCGACGAACATGCTTCCTTGATTAAGTTCGGTAAACTCATCTTCTTTCTTCTGTCTGACAGCTGGCGGGAGATATTGTGCAAGGAATGCTTCCTTTAACATTCCCCAAGTGATCTTACTATCCTGATACTTGGTGGCGAGATCTGCTTTCTTTATTTTCCACTAATCGTGTGCATGTAACCGCAGCTGCATATCTGCACACGCCACCCTCTTATTCGCAAGTATTGAAGCAAACTTAAACAAGCTCTCCATATTTGCGATCCAGTACATCATCTTATCTGGCGCGGTCCTGCCTTCAAACTCCGGAGGGTTCAACTTCAGAAACTCAGCACCTTTAAAGGTAGACTTCCTGGCCGCACGTCGAGGCTCGTTAGTTTCTGCTAAGCCTTCTCTCTGAGGCATGGTCGGGGCAGTCATAGGTGTCATGGCAGTTCCTGATGCACCATTGTGTGCTATCAGTATTGTCACTATTTGAGTCAGAGAGTCAAACTGCTGTTATTGTGCCAAGGCTCTAGTATCAGCCCGTTGCTGCTGAGCTTCAAACCGTTTTTGTTGGATAGCATGACGATTATTTTGATTCTCAAACATATCGATCAGCCTATCAATTTAGTCATCGCTCACGCTTGCTGCGTGCGATGTCCATGGGTTACTTGTTACAGTCATCTTGCTGCAAAAGAGAGTAGCTTGCATTAGTCTCATAACGTATTTATGGACTTATTGCATGGGACGTTGGGTTTTCATACTCTTAGGGACATTAACACCATCCATTTACTTATATATAGATTTGCAACCATTTTTAAAATTTGAGAATTTTGAAACCACTTGAAAACTTATATCATTTTCTAAAACGATATTTGAAGAGGCTAAGGGCGTAAAGCCGTGCTCTGATACCACATGTCGTACCCCGGTCTTGTAAGGATCGATCGTCCATGCTTGGTCCCTACGGAACCGATCATCCTTGCTTGGGCGCGATGCCGTGCAAGCCTAAGTTGCGCCTGCACCAGACAATGTACCTACACAAGACACAAGTTAGACAAAAATATACATCTATAGACACAGATTAAAATATAGAGAACCAAAGTTGAACACATTGATAGGAACACAAAATACTTTCTTTTATTGAATACTTGAAGATTTGGATTATAAAGTGCTTGCTTGGCTGAGTTACAAAATATGCCTTAAAAGGCTTACGACTCTTTTTACATTCCCAAAATTAGCCACAACGCCCACAAATTATATCCTTTTAGTAGGACCAAAATAATAAAACATCTAGCAAACGAGGAGATGCCCATTGGAGAGGAAAGCTAAGGAAGCAGCACGAGCACGATCCCTCAGAAGGTTGCGCTAATACTGATTCAGAATGCTTACCAAGCTCTCATGTCCAGTACTTAGATATTTGCCCACAAACATGGGTCAGTACAACCATATGTACTGGTGAGCGACCGTGGCCAAACTCACCTTGAAATCCACACTAAGTAAGCATGTGAAGCTAGCATTATTAGGTGATCTTTCTAGTTGGATAGTTTTTTTTAACAATTCATGTAAGGAAACATAGACGATAGAAAGCATATGCATATGATAATTCTTACTCACGGCCGAGCGGTTATCCTATAGCAGACACACAAGTTAGCCACAATTTGCATATAAATAACTTATGAATCAATCTAGGCATCAAGTGTTAGGTAAGTAAGAAGGTAAACCTAGCATGCACCTTAACTATATGATGGTCCATGGGTAGCCCCATGATTAGCAGTGGGGACCCAAGGTTCAACTATTCACTAGCACGCGCATGTATCGGCAACTGTGACTTAGGGTTCAACTCTTCACCTGTAAACCCTCTAAAATTTTAAAATTTTATTTAAAGTATTTTTATTGAATTATTGAATTTCTTTAGAGTATTTTCATAGTTAATTAGAAAATAAATTATATTGATTTAATTTACTTAGATAAATACTCATTTAAAATTATTGCTCAAAACTATTATTTTTATTTTATTTTATTTTAGGATTCCTTGTTAAAGGGTGATAGATTTTTAGAATTATTTTATGTGCAAATATTTTTTTTTGGATTTATAACCCCATCCATATATGTAAATAATATATAGTTAATAATAATAATAATAATAGTAATAAAAATAATAATAATAATAATAATAATAATAATAATAATAATAATATAAAAGAAAAGAAAAGATAAAAAAGAAAAAAGAAAAAAGAAAACCCTACCCTATTTCCTAAACTAAACTAATATAAAACGTAAATCCTAATCCACCCCCTACACCAGCAAACCCCCCTAATCCTAGCAAACCCAGAACCCCCCCCATCCCGATTTTTCTCTCTCTCTCTCTCTCTCTCTCTATATATATATATATATATATATATATATATATATAAGAAACCAAAACCTAAACCTAACCCTAACCCTAATCCCCGACGCCTACACCCCCAGCGCTGACCCCGACCTCAGCCAACCTTCAGGGGACCACTACGCAGCCGGCGGCAGCCGCACGCACGGGGAACTTCTTCAACCGCGGACAGATACGAGCCCCGCGACCCCATGTTCCCATGACGCGTTTTCCTCCGCTTCTCGATGGTTTTTAGAACCGTCTTCTTTAGTACGTTTACAAGCTAACCCTCTATGATTTCCTTCAAGCGGAATAAATTTTTGTGGCCTGGATTGGTCGAAAAATCGACCGGAAGTTGGCCGAAAAACTGACCAAAAACAGTCCAGAATTTCAATCCAAACCCTCATGTTCATGCCCAATTTGCCACTAACCTATTCAATATTTTCAAAATCTAATTGAAGAGTTTTCTTCTCTATATAACCGAGAATTTAACTCTTCTTTTAGTTTTTATTAATTTGTTTTATTTGTTAAACTATTCGACCTCCAAAATGACCAAAAACTTGGTAATTTAAAATTAAAATTTTGTGATACGGAATGCGCCCTGCCAAACGGGACTACCTCATCGCGTACCAATTATACCGAAAGGCGCATATGGTATATCCTGACATGTGTGCTTTCGCGAAAGTTGATTTGGACGTGTGTGCGCGTCGAAACTCAATCTGTATCGTGACTTTTGCAAAACACTACCCCACTTTGTGTACGCCCATCAGAATATAACAAAACTTGTGCCATTGGATTCGTGGTATCATGCTGGTCCTGTGACCCAAGTTTCATGCGATTATGAGACATTTGACAAAGCCGCCTATTCGCGGGCCCCACGGTTTGACTTGAAGGGCAAATTTTTGATCGGCTCACCGGAATCCAAAATTGGACATACCACTGAGTTTGTATCGATGTTTAGAATTTGTTTGGCCTATAATTTGTCCCGTTTAGAAACCTTTACTTTTGGCATGTATTTTGGTGCAAAGTGGGCCACATGTGGACCCCGCTTTGACCCAAAATTATCGTTTTGCCCCTATGTCCAAATTGGACGAAAGGGTAGACTTTTCTGACTATCTCGCTTATTTCGGGAATATTGATGATATTTATTTCAGCATCCAGAGACGTTCATTCTGATGCCATAGTTCTGATCCCTTGCGCTTGACGTCTGGACGCTTACACTTCGCAGCTTTCTTGCCATGTAAGTATACCTTGCCAAATTGCTTATAGTACTTTGCATGTTATCATATTTTTATATATATTCATTATATGTGTGTTTTCTTTCAATCATAATTATATATTATATATGTTGACACACATTTGACACATAGTATCATGGAAGGGGAGGACAGTCAGTAGGTGTATGGGCTACCCACTATGGTAAACCGTAGTAACTAGCACGCACTACGGTAGTTGTGTCGCGATGGTCGCTACCCGATGTAGGAATGCAAGTCGGGAACAACGCCCAACCTACGCCACAGAATCGGCGGTAGAACGCTATCTGGGTAATCTATCTAGCTATATAATGAGTTACCAACAATAACAATATACTCAATCACAGATCTAAGATAGAATCGAGCAAGAATATGATAAAGAATGGAATAGTCACATACAACTCATGAGTCTAAAATAATAACATCAATGAGTCTGAAAGAATACTAACAAATAAGCTGGAGACAAATCCAATACAAAAGAATACTAAGAAGCTACTATTCCCGGGTCATCTGTCTCAGTTGGGATAAGTCCCTCCTGAGCCAGGGTCGCTGACTCTAAACCCACAACATGCTGAGGTCCATAATGTGTAGGGTACCACTCCTTAGTGTCATCTGGAAAAAATATATCCAGTCAGAAAAGGAGCAGAGTACATCTCTAACAGCAGTTCTAATCAATGATAAAAACTATGTAACAGTAAATAGATGTGAATATACAAGATGCACAATAGATACAAGAGATACACAATAAGGAAATACTGGAAATAAATACAACAATGAACAATATGTCAATGAACAAGAATACTAATGACTAAGTGATTGAGTACTAGCTTTAACATATGATCGGCTTGGGAACTTGCACAGGAATAATGGCCTGGTTAGTCATACGTGCGGAGTATGACCAACACACATAGGAAAATAATACTTGCACATAAAGGTATGATCACATATCTAAACTAATACTTCCCACCCTCGACTGGTATAGTAGATCCAACCATGGTACGCTATGGCACGAGATTCCCCAAGAAGATAGCTAGTCTTCCCGAGAATCTGTGTCTGTATATGTACAAGATAATCAATGAAACAATACTTGCACAAGATACACCATATACCAAGGAATAATATCTCATGACGAGATTCCGATATACCAATCCATGTAACCATCGTGTCAAGAAGACATGGATATCTACACTTAATACAATGCACATAGAGGATATCATAAATGAGAAACTATTAGAGAATGTACTCGCCTGAAGTCCAAAGAATAGTCTCACAGATGTCTGATACGGTGCCTCGAAGACCTAGATATGGAATATAATATTAATATAAGGTTTCATAAAGAAAATAAGTTAAACTAGTCAACTTCTAGGTCAACAAGCCATCTCTAAGTCAAAAGTCAAGCTAAGTCAACTCTAAGTCAAACTATGGTCAACTATGGTCAAACTATGGTCAATTATGTCAAACTACCTATTTCTAGGTTGCACGAGTCTATTTCAAAGATGTTGGGTTCAAATATTAAGAATCTAGGTCATACTAGCTACATCTTAGGATACTAGGATACCGTATCTCAGGATACATAAAATAATAGGTAAAGCATCACATATATATATCAAACAAATATTAAATATATAATATTCTAATTACAAACATTAAATGGATACCTTGGTTTCGAACCAACTTGGTATCAAAATACTAACCCATAATCTTGATACCCAAACCCAATACCTTGGGTATCCTCAAATACCTTAATTCTTACCTTGGTATTTCAAGGTAATATCCAATACATTGTTTATACTAACTACCCATAATAATATACGCTAACAACTTAAATATTATAAATATAGTATACTAAAACACAATTAGCAATTAGGAATGTATCTACATATATTTTAATACCATATAAATACATATATAAATTTATGAAATTTTAATACCTAAAATCCCAAATAAACCGCAGAAGTGTCGGTAAAGGCTGCTGGCCGCTGTCGCAAATGCTGTTGCTGCTGTGGCGGAAACTACCGCTACCGCGACGGATGCCCGCTGTTGTCGCCAAAACCTCCGCTACGGTGTCGCTGTTGCTACTGCTGCTGTTGCTATTGCTGTTGCTATTACTGCTGCGGCTGCTGTTGCTATTAACTGCTGCTGCTGCTGCTGTTGCTATAAACTGTCGCCACAGCTCCCTGTTCTCCCTCCCATATATATATATATATATATATATATATATATAACATAAATATATATATAATATATAACACATAATATATAATACTACCATATATAACTTACCACTATATAAATATATGTAAACATACATACACCTCCACAAACATATATATGTACATAATAACTATTATGACATAACATATATATATATATATATATATATATATATATATATATATATATATATATATATATATATACTTATATGTTATATGTATTTAAATTGTGTATGTTTATATATGTATGTACGTATATATGTTACTATATATATAACATACACAATATAAATACATATAACATATAACATATATATATATATGTATATATATATATATATATATATATATATATATATATATATATATATATATATACACATCTCAATAACTAAGAGTAATGGAGAAATAGATCTAAAATTAAATTGCACAAACACATTGAGCGTATCACACTCGTATCCCACTAGATTTAGGATACGCTTGCGACACGAGTCCACCATACATCCAAACGTACCTCGAAGGACATGAATAAGTCTAATATATTATTTATGAACAATACGAAGAGTCAAACACAAATCTATGTGTCCGTATCAAAATGTGACATGTTCAAAGTCCCGTGTCGGAGAAAAAATCTCCAAATCAACACGTATCACCAAATTACTGGGATACGACCTACAGTACCCAATTGTGGACACGACACTAGCCCCAAACACACAAGCACATGCCAAATTGATCTATATGACCAATTGACACACACAACAAATGTCAATCTCGGAATTTCCCCAAAATTGACACAAAAAGTACCATAACTTTCTCAATAGGCCTCCTATTAACACAAAACCAAATCCTATGGGTAGCCTATGTATATAAGTTGATTTCTTATGGTTAAATCTCAGATTTAGAACCTAAATTAAGGGGAAAAATTGAATTGTACCTATTGGGAGATGGATTTCTAATGAAATCTCCAAATATGATAAAATTGGCCTCCAACTTTTAGATCCTTGCTCCTCTTTGTATATTCTTGCTTCCTACTTCTAGATCCTTGCTCTACTAGCCTCTAATAATGATTTAAGAAGGAAATGAGATGAAATTTGGTAGGAAATGATATGGGAATGAAGAAATTTGGTGGAGGGAAATTCTAGATCTAGTTTTCAAATGAAAAGATGAGAGAGAAACTTTTCCCCTCTTTTTATATAGGCCGGCCCCCTCTACCCCTTCCTCAAGCTATTATATAATATCCAATATACCCCTTAGGACCTCTCATTAAGAAATAATTAAGGAAAAAAGCTTCTAGTATAATGGTTTAATTAAATTAATCATCCTCCTAATCAATGTGCTTCTAAATGGGCTAAAATCTAACAATTAATACATGTTGGTCCATGAGTCTAAACTAAACTAGGTAGGTTCACGAACACAAGTCCAAAATAAATAACTAACATCTAATAACATTTAAATAATACAATAAATAATTATTTATCAAGCACAATATTTAATTAAATATAAAATTACTAAAATACCCTTTCCTAGAAAATATGGTAGTGACAAGTCTATCCTCCTTAAAATAATTGTCCTCGAAATTCAAAGACGAAAACTACCCCCAAAAATATCAGAACATAACAATGAACAGAACTAAAGAACAAAACTAACTATGAAAGAACATACCTCAAGGCAGAAACAAATATGGATAACGCTTTCGTATTTCATCCTCTCTCCCAGGTAGACTCCCCTGGAGAGTGATGCCTCCATTCGATGCGTACCAAAAGAATAGTCTGGTTTCTCGGCACCTTGTCTCTCCGATCCAGAATCTCAACTGGCTTCTCTGGATAGCTAAGAGTAGGGCCCACCTCTATCTCTGAGTGATCCAATACCTGACTAGGATCTGCCACGTACCATCTCAACTATGACATGTGAAACACGTTGTGTACTCCCTCCAATGCAGGTGGCAAGTCTAGTCTATAAGCAACTGCACCGACCCTCTCTAGAATAGTGAAAGGTCCGATGAATCGCGGACTAAGCTTCCCGCCTCCACCGAAGCAAATCGTGCCTCGTGTCAGAGAAATCCTCAAAAATACCAAACCACCAACCTAGAACAAAATACAACCTTAAGAACTTAATCTATAACAAACAACAATAACAAGTACAAAACAAAAATCTAAACTATACCTCAAACTCCAAAGGTCTCCGGTGGCTATCGGTCCAATGCCGTTGTCTGTCTTGCGCCACTCGAAGTCTGTCTTTGATCAATTGAACCTTCTTCACTGCATCTATAACCATCTTTGTTCCAAGCAAAACTCTCTCTCGAACATCGTCCCATGACAAGGGAGTACGACACCTCTGACCATACAGAGCTTCAAAAGGTGACATCTCTATACTAGCCTGGTAACTGTTATTACAAACAAACTCTACCAAATGGAGATGGTCCTCCTAAGAACCCTCAAAATCTAGTACACAAGTTCACAATATATCCTCGAGAGTCTGAATAGTCCTCTCTGACTGCCCATCTGTCCGGGGATGATATGCATTACTGAACTTGAGCTGAGTGCCTAAACTCGTCTACAGACTCCTCCAGAAATTAGAAGTGAAACTACTATCTCGATCCGAGACTATGCTGATGGGAACTCCATGTATCATGAAAATCTGCCTCACATACATCTCTGCCAGCTTCTTTGTAGACGAACCCACCTTGAAAGACAAAAAGTGAGCCGACTTGGTCCACCTATCAACAATGACCCAAATCGCGTCTTTCCCTCCTGGAGATCATGGAAGTCCGGACACAATATTCATAGTAATGTGTGTAGAAGCATGAAAAATATGCTGGGAAGAGCTACGCAGCCTCTTGATGCAGAGCAGCGTAAACGGAGGCCTTTAGAGCCATCAAGCGTGCAACAGAGCTTTCTTCGCTAAAACACGGCATGAAGTATAAGCTCAAAGGACCATCCGCGTAAGTGCAGTACGTCCAGGCCGCTCCAGCGTAAAACAGAGTTCTTCATCGCCTCCATGGCATAAAAACTCAACCGCTCTCAAAGCAGCGTTAATGCGTACGAGGAACGCTTCGTCTTCCCCTAAATGAACCTGTCAAGTCACGCAGTGAATCTGACTTCTGACTCCTGACAAAAAGTGCTGCACGGCTATCCAGACGATGGCTGGAAACGATAGCAGACCCCTCGGGACGTGCTCCACAGTATGATGGCGGATCTCGGCATTTAATTCAAAGGATTTGGTTAAAGCATCACCAAACCGTTGTTTACTGGAGTCCCCTCAGCATAAACCACTCTTTCGCGTACAAGGGAATACGCCGCCCTGTTTTACACAGGCAAACATGAGCTGTTTTACGCTCCGCAGCAGGCAAACCGCCTGCCAAGTCAAAAGCTGCACCTCGTACGGGACTCGAGGCACGTCTCCACGTCTAGTTGCACAGAGCGGTGACAGTTTCTCTCAAGGCACGTCTCTGCGACGGGTGCACAGAAGGGCTGCAGACCTTCAAAACACGCCTCCCAATTTAATACATAAGATGGTGGCAAATCTCTGCAAGAGATTCGATTATATCTCCAAAAGACATAATTCCGGCTAAGACGTCCACATCAACACGGTACGCGGCGGCTTCTACGCCCCTTCAGGATCTGTGCTCACGCGGCTCCTACGCCCATTCCAGCATGGTACGCGACGGCTTCTACGCCCCTTCAGGATCTGTGCTCACGCGGCTCCTACGCCCATTCTAGCACAGTACGCAGCGGCTTCTACGCCAATTCAGGATCTGTGCTCACTCAGTCTCTACGACCACTCGGCTTCTATGCCTGCTCGGCTTTTATGCCTACTCGGCTTCTATGCCTGTTCGGCTTCTATGCCAGCTCGGCTTCTATGCCTGTTCGGCTTCTATGCCTATTCGGCTTCTATGCCTACTTGGCTTCTATGCCATGGTGACAGACATTTGGCTTCTATGCTAACCTCTGCTACACAATGGATACCTACCTACGTGGCTTTTACGTCGTGATCTTAGTAGCAATTGTACGCGTTGTGTCCCCTTAGTTGGACCCGCATCATACGCTCATTCAAAAGATCATCTATACGTAGGCATTGGTTACTTTAACCGTTGTGTAAAAGGGTGCTGTACTTTCCACTCCTCGGTTGTTACACCGATGGAGTGGTCACTGTCACCAAAACTCTATAAATAGAGACCCCTATCAATGGGGAACAAGGTCGACAATTTGGAAGATCGAACCAGGTCGGAGAATTGATAGAGTGAGAGAGAGAGAGAGAGAGAGCACCCGGAGCTCAGGCAAAGAGTAGGGATCGACGACTTCAGCATCGTGCATCCACCCTCTTCTGCAACCTTCGAAGCTACTTCTTGTCTCCTACGGCACTTCTTCAACATCGTGTGGTCCAAGGGATAAAGTGATCGACCGCAGATCAGACACCTATAGCAATATCTACCCAGATTAAATAAATTGTACTCCCACATCCTCGTATAGGATTACATTGTACAAGTTTGTTTGTAAACAAAAGAAGGCGGGTTCCGTGTAAACCCCCATATCGAATATATTCCTATTCTTTTCGTTTAAATAACCACAAACAAAATGGCGACTCTGCTGGGGACATCTTTCTCTTCTGACGAGGAAGCAATTGCTCAACACGATGCGGTATCCGTGGGATCCGTGAAGAAGACACTGGTCGTCCAATTCGACCAGTCTGCCTACGAAGACATGCTTCGGACTAGGGGTGGCTCTCACTCTCTCTCCGTCCAAGACAACAAGAAGTTGCGCAAGGTGTGGATGCCCAAGACATCCTCTACCGTTCCTGTGGACTCTCCGATCTCTCCGACCTCTCCGATCTCTCCGAACAATGAGGTGGTAGCATCGCTCCCTCCGTGCCCTGCACGTAAAAGTCAGTTTCCTGCTACGCGCGGTACAGACAAAACTTCGGGCAAAGCCTCAACGCTGACCCAGAAGTATCCACTGCGCTTTACGCGCAGAAATCAGTCTCCCGCTATGCGCGGTACAGACAAAACTTCGGGTAAAGCCTCAACGCTGACCCAGAAGTATCCACTGCGCTTTACGCGTAGGAATCAGTCTCCCGCTACGCGCGGTACAGACAAAACTTCGGGCAAAGCCTCAGCGCTAACCCAGAAGTATCCACCGCGCTCTACGTGTAGGAATCAGTCTCCCGCTACGCGCGGTACAGACAAAACTTTCGATGGTGCCTCAACGCCAAATCGGAAGTATAGATCACGCTCCACGCACAAAACAACATCTGACATCTACGGTAAACCAGATGAGCGCTGTGATCTCCGCGAGGGAAAGCAAACAGGCGAATACTCAGCTTCTCGGCCTTTACGCCAGCAAGAGAACAATCTGCCTACTCTCCGGATTACGCGAGGAGCCGAGGGCCGGCTGAGGACCTCTCCAGCTTTATGCCAGACTGAGCGAATTTCTAGGTTACGCCAGATACAGTCCAGCGGCGTAAAACAAGCTCAGATTACGGAAAGACACCCTCCCAGGGGATTATCCGCCGCCCAGATGGCCAACCTGTTGTATACAGGTGGTATAGGGAAAACTGGGGTGCCCAGTCTCCGCGTACCCGCTGATGGGAATAGAAGATACAAGCCTTCGTCTTCCTCTTCGGCAAATCCTCCTGACCTGCGTACTCGTCTCGCCCAAAAAGACAAAGACAGGAGCCGTAAACAGGTTTTAGGACCCCTAACGATCAAACGGGAAGAGATCGTATGAAAAGATGCATCAACATCCAATGTCATCATGATGTATGAACCATACGAAGATGATGCCTTTATTGTCCCTCCTACCCACAGCGATCAGCATCCAATAATCTTCAAACACAAGCAGAACGGTCCGGTTGAACAGGAAGAATTTCGCGAGCCTGAGACTGGGAAAATGCAAATCCACAGGTATAGCCCACAAGCTTTGAAGATTATACAGAACATGGGTTATGATCTGAAATTAAAGCAAGGCCTCAACTATGGAAAGGGTAGACGAACACCGTTGTAGGGTAATTCTCGCCATCAACAAGCTCGTTTCGGATTGGGATATGCTGCTAATCCCAAGACTTCAAAGTCTAAACCTATACGACCCGAGATAATTCCTGCTGAGTCAGTTTCTACAACCAGGGACCACAGCGTGTCTGGGGGTAACTCGCCTCGACGAAATAAAGCAGCGTCCAAGGCTAGGGGCAGAATGTCCATAGGATCCGAAGATAGCGCAACAACCGCTATCTTCCCGGAAGACCATGAAACTCAGATATCAAAAGCCCCACGACCAAAAGGAACTTTCTCCTTCAAAGAAGATGACATAATTGAAATCTTCAATATATTAAGGAAGGAACGGAAGCTCCAGCTACCCGACATCAGACATCCTGAGAGAGCTGGCGACGTGGATCACCCAGATTATTGTCTCTTCCACCGATACACTCATCACCCCACAAAGGCATGCTATGTAATAAAAAGGAAAATTCAGAAGATGATCGATGCCAAGGTCATCACTTTGAATCTGTGAACAAGGGCACGGGCCGTACCAATTGGATTCCCATTCCTTTCTTTCATAAAGATTTGGTCCCATCAAAAATTGACATGTCCACAATCATAATGTTTGTCATGTTCATATTACCTCTGAATAAACTTTCGACCATCAATTATCATGTCCATATTACCTCTGATATCGATTGTCATCTACACTTAAAATTCGTACTTAAATTCTAAAGTACGCCAGTAATGTTAAGTCCACAAAAACTGCCATGTCCATATTACCTCTGAGCAGATATGTGCCTCCCTCCCCGATGGAGTCATAATCATAAAGTTTGTCACGTTCATATTACCTCTGAATAAACTTTTGACCATCAATTATCATATCCATATTACCTCTGATATCGATTGTCATCTACACTTAACATTCGTACTTAAATTCTAAAGTACGCCAGTAATGTTAAGTCCACAAAAACTGCCATGTCCATATTACCACTGAGCAGATATGTGCCTCCCTCCCCGATGGAGTCACAATCACAAAGTTTGTCATATTCATATTACCTCTGAATAAACTTTCGACCATCAATTATCATGTCCATATTACCTCTGATATCGATTGTCGTTTACACTTAACATTCGTACTTAAATTCTAAAGTACGCCAGTAATGTTAAGTCCACAAAAACTGTCATGTCCATATCACCTCTGAGCAAGTATATAATCCACGCCCCGTGACGAGGTAGGACCCATAGCACAAAAATTCTTGGCAGCTATAAACTCCTACCATCCATATGTCTGGGAAGCAGCATCATCGTCCAACATCGTCACGACGTATGGACCCCATGAGGATTCTATCTTCGTTGTCCCGCCTAGCTGCAGCAGTCAGTGCCCCATATTCTTCGATCGCATGCGCAGTCAACCGGCCAGCCTGGAAGACCCTTTCGATGACGATACTGGGAAAATGCAGATTCACCGATATAGCCCGCAGGCATTAAGGATCATGCAAAACATGGGCTATGACTTGAAGCGGAAGCCAGGCCTCAACTACGGAAGAGGCAGACGAACGCCGCCACACGGCAACCCCCGGTATCGTCAAACTCATTTCGGGTTAGGGTATGCCACATCCCTTACGACTTCCAAGTCGGATGAGGACATCTTTTTCTCCTCCCAGGACGGCCCATCACCCCCCGACTCACCTGATGCTCTCGGACAAACGCTATCAGTAAATATGGTGGTGACAGATCCCTCAGAAGCAGATGAACAGGATTCTGTGCCTTTTGAGAATGACTCTTGGGCTCAACAAATAGATACGCAGTGGGAATTCTGCTTCGAGCAAAGAGAACCTCCCACCAAAGACGAAGTTATCCAAATCGATGTTGGGGGTGAACTTTCGCCAAAACCAATATTTATCAGTGACAATCTTCCCCCAGCTGAAAGGGGAGAAATCATACAGCTGATAAAGGAATACATCGACGTCTTTGCATGGGATTATGGGGATATGCCGGGCCTTGACCCAAAGGTGGCTACTCATAAGCTCAATATATTGACCAATTCAAAGCCTATAAAGCAGCACCAACGCCGGTTCCGCCCGGACATGATGGACGCCATTAAAGCTGAAGTCAAGAAGCTGATAGCCTATGGTTTTATTCGGGAAGAACAATATCCCGACTGGGTCGCCAATGTTGTCCCAGTCATGAAGACAAATAGGAAGGTACGTATCTGCATCGATTACCGAGATCTGAATGCAGCCTGCCCCAAGGATGAATTCCCTCTTCCCATCACGGACATCATGATCGACAACACCTGCGGCTTTGAACGCATGTCTTTCATGGACGGGTTCTCAAGGTATAATCAGATCAAGATGCATCCTGAAGACGAGAAGCACACTGCCTTCCGTACCCCATTGGGAGTATATTGTTACACGGTCATGCCCTTCGGATTGAAGAACGCCGGGGCTACATACCAACGGGCTATGAGCAGCATATTCCATGAGCATTTATGCAAAACAGTAGAATGTTACGTGGACGACATAGCCGTCAAGAGCCGCCTCAAGGATGATCACTTTCAAGACTTGAGGACGGTATTCGAGTTAATGCGCCAACATTAACTCAAGATAAACCCTACGAAGTCCTTTCTGGGTGTATCTAGTGGCAAATTCCTGGGATTTGTCATCACCGCCAAAGGCATCCAGGTGGACCCTGACAAAGTCCAGGCCATCGTAGAAATGCGACCGCCCCACAATCTGAGGGAACTTCGAGGATTTCAAGGCCGTCTGGCTTATATCCGGAGGTTCTTATCCAACCTCTCAGGAAGATGTCAGCCCTTTTCGCATCTCATGAAGAAAGGTGTATCCTTCGTGTGGGACAAAACCTGTCAGCAAGCATTCGGGGATATCAAACGCTACCTCACCAGTCTGCCAGTTCTGGTGCCTCCCGTTATGGGAAAACCGTTCTTGCTATACGTCCGAGCAATGGATCATTCGCTAGAAGCTCTTCTCGCACAGAAGAACGATGTAGGGCATGAACAGGCTATCTACTACCTCAGCAGGATGATGGTCGGAGCCGAACACCGGTACAACCCAGTGGAGAAATAATGCTTGGCTCTGATGTTCGCTAACCAAAAGACGCGGCACTACGTCACCGGCCAGACTATCCACATCATCTCCAGGATTAACCCTCTTCGAGTACTGATGAGCAAGCCGAGCGTTCTTAATTCCCGACTCGCAACTTGGGCGATGCTGTTAACACCATATGACATGGTATACGTACCGCAGAAGTCCATCAAAGGCCAAGCGCTGGCCGACTTCCTAGCCGCTCATCTGATCCCGGAGACCTCCAAATTATACAAAGACATTCCCGACGAAGTTGCAGAATATAATTCCGCAATGGAAGGTGACGCATGGCAACTGTTCTTCGACGGCGCCTCCAGAACCGGTCCTAAGGGAAACATCGTTTCGGGAGTAGGAGTCGTCATGGTCGCCTCTGATCAGCTCGTCATCTACCGAGCATATTCTCTTAGCGAGCCCTGCTCCAATAATGTGGTGGAGTACAACGCTCTACTAATAGGGCTCCAAGTTGCTAAAGAGCTGGGGGTAGAGTCCCTGGAAGCTTTTGGTGATTCTCTGCTTATCGTCAATCAAGTCAGAGGAATATATGAAGTCCGGAATCCAGACCTCATCCCCTATCACCAAGCGACGGTCGAGATAGCCATGACATTCAAAGGATTCTTCCTAGAGCATGTCCCTCGATCCCAGAATCTGGAAGCTGATGCCCTAGCCAGTCTAGCGGCGGATTTAGCTACTCCTATAAGAAGGCAGAATTCGGTGATCCTTCTTAACAGAGATTTATTCTGCGTGAAGAACAACCTCCACATAGAACGCAGCCACGCTGTAAACACAGATCCCCCTGGAAGAGACTGGAGGAGTCCCTTCATAGATTTCGTCGCATACGAAATCTTGCCAGAAGACCCCAGAGAAGCAGTATCCGTCAAGAGACGATCATTACGCTTCTACTTTGATGCATCTTCACAATGCCTATATCGTCGGACTTACGACGGACTGCTATTAAGATATCTCTCAGACGATGAAGCACAGCAGGTTATCCGGGAAACTCACGACGGCATATGCGGAGCGCATCAGCCCGGTCCTAAGCTACAGGATCGTATCAGAAGAATGGGCTATTACTGGCCCACTATGATCACAGACGCGATCAGCTATGCAAGACAATGCAGAGCCTGTCAGGTTCATGCAGACTTCATACACCAACCGTCTGAATATCTACATCCTACGGTTGCATCCTGGCCCTTCGAAGCATGGGGTGTGGATATCATTGGTCCTATTCACCCGTCTTCCTCCAGAGGCCACCGGTTCATACTGGCCATCACGGATTACTTCTCCAAATGGGCAGAGGCGATCCCTCTGGCTGAGGTAAAGGCGTCTGACGTAATCAGCTTCATCAAGCACCACGCCATTTATCGCTTCGGGGTACCCTGGAGGATAATTCACGACAATGGGCCTCAATTCATCAGCCAAGCGTTTCATCAGTTCTGCGATAAAAATCGGATACACAATATTGCCTCTACGGCGTATTATCCAGCTGCTAATGGTTTGGCAGAAGCTTTCAACAAAACCATTATCAAACTCCTGAAGAAATTCGTCTCTTCAAACAAAAGAGACTAGAACGAGAAGCTAGACGAATGTCTCTGGGCATATCGCACAACGGTACGAACACCGACAGGTTGTACCCCCTTTTTACTGGTCTACGGAAGCGAAGCAGTTCTTCCCATCGAAATCTAGATCCCGTCGCTCAGGATAGCCGTGAGTAGTGAGCTGACTCGAGAAAAGAATGACCTGTTAAGGCTCCAAGAGCTAGAAGGATTAGACGAGAAACGCCTCCAAGCTCAACAGCGCATCGCGCTCTACCAAGCACGCATTTCCAAAGCCTTCAATCGTAAGGTAAAGGAAAGAGTGTTCAAAGTCGGCGAGCTAGTCCTAGCCGTAAGAAGGCCGATGATTCTTACTCACAGAAGCAAAGGCAAATTCCAGCCCAAGTGGGAAGGCCCTTATGTGATCGAGACAACATTCTCGAATGGCGCTTACAGGTTAGCCTAGCCTAATGGAGACCTGTTAATGGCTCCTATCAACGGCAAATTCCTGAAAAGGTACTATGCTTAAACTCCCTGGCTCGGGTGGAATATAGCAAGGATCTCATATTTTGACAAAACTACTCCCAAAATAAAACTAGTTGGGTTATATCCTATCATGTCTGTACGACCTCTAAATAGATATGTCCTGCTAAGAAGTTTATCGAGAGTCTATCATGTCCATACTACCTCTGATATTACTCTCGCGTAAAAAACTGTCATTTACATTCCAAAATGACGGGTCCACAAAAGTCAGAAAAGAGTCACCTTTATTTATTCCCAAAAGGGAGGCAAAATTACATCTGGGCAAGCAAAAAGGGAAAGGATACATCATAATGGCGGAATAGCCAGATTGTGAATCAGCCGCTCCAGTGCAGCTATCCTCTCATTCCTAAGAACCAAGGCATTGGCGCGAGCCTGCTCCAGCCGTGCCTCGGGAGTGTTCGTAAGGGTCAGATCAGCCTTTGCCCGAAGACAGCCCGCTCGAGCAGCTTCTGCACGGTCCAAATCTTGTCGCGCTGCGTTCAGACGACCAG
Source organism: Iris macrosiphon (assembly GCA_036927795.1). Classification (NCBI taxonomy): domain Eukaryota; kingdom Viridiplantae; phylum Streptophyta; class Magnoliopsida; order Asparagales; family Iridaceae; genus Iris; species Iris macrosiphon. The sequence continues at coordinate 54,058,253 of JAYESA010000017.1, read as the reverse complement.
CTGCTACCTCTAGACCCGCCAACGATTGAGAAGCCCATACCTCATGTCACACCCCAGTCCCAAAAATACGTAGGACTAGGACATGTAAGCATGCCAGCCGCATGGATATGGCAACTCCAATATATGGAAACCAAATCCACACGTACGCTGTAATATGAATATCAAATCCACAAGTGGTATAACTGTAATACAAGTCACAGGATAAAATCTAAATCTCATCCACCAAAATCATATAGAAATAAATAAACAGTTTCGATGAAACTAGATCTCAATAAGAAGTATCTAGGATGATAGTTGGATGGAAACAAATCCACTATCAACTCGAATAGGAAAGGTAAATACAATATAAGTACAACACAATCAAACCCAATATAAGTATACCAGCTATCGATCACGGCTCGAAGAGAAGACATCCACTAAGCATATACAACCATCCAAATCTGCGCTCCTGCAAATACTCAAGAATAGATACACCTGGCAGCGGACCAGGTCCTCAGAGGGACGTAACAAGATACAGAAAATATGAGCCAACTTGAATACAGTAAACATGCATATAATTTGAAAATAAATAAGTACGCTGTACAAGACAATCTATATGAATGCAAATGAGGACAACTTTTTGACGTATGGGCAAGGGTAGTCTACTCGATCTAAGCCTCACAACTCACACACTCGTCTAGAACATCAGAAATCGATATACCTCTGGGGTAGCGACCAGCGCGACTCTACAGAAATCGACATACATCTGGGGTAGCGACCAGCGCGACACACGCCCGTAGTGCGAACTATATACTACGGTTTACCAGAGTGATTAAAAGTCCATACGCCTAATGATTGTCCTCCCATGATACTAGGTGCCATGTGTGTGTCAACATATCTAATACATAGTAATGACTGGAGAAAAATTACACATGCAAAAACTATACAGAAATGAAATAAATAAAAAAAATATAAATAGCATGCAAAGTACTGTAAACAATTTGGCAAGGTATCTTGCCTGGGGTCCTGCTGCTGGTATGAATCAGAGTCTAAGTCACAGTCCAAATAGCCTATGTATTACAAATTTATCACGTCAAAAGATAATTTATTTTAATTTATTTAATTCTAGAATAATTACTCTAAAATCCTATTTTAATCTTATTATTCTGATTTTTATGTTAGTTCCTAAATTTTGTCCAATGAAACTGAATTTTATCAACTCGAGACTCATGGCACGCAAATCGAGGCAATCTGTTGACCGAAAAGTCAACCGACACAAACTCAATTTTTATGCATGATTTCCTATAGATTTCAGCATCAAAAACATTCTGGAATTTATGGCTCGTCCGAATTCAAATTCGTTTGGGAATTATGGAACATACAAATTTTGTATTGTGCACCGATGGTTAAATTCTAACCTAGAAGTTCTACAGAATTAATAGTATGTAAATACTTCGAATTAAATTCTGGGAAAATATATGTCGATGATCTCGACATTAGCTTTCCGAAACTTTAAACGGTTCGTGATTCTGATTCCGGGTTCTCCCGAAATTGCGAAAACATCGAAATACGTCTATTTTTGGACATACTATGCTCTACGAATTTTTCAGAATTTAATACTAATAATTTAGAAAAAAAATTTATATAATCAGAAAGCTAACCTCATTATCATTCTAACAAAAAAAACTAGGCCTCGTTTGGTGTCCGGAGCTATGCGCAATAGCTTCTGGAAGATGAAGGAACCCTAGATGACAATTCTCCAAAAATCGGCTGAAGAAAAACCCTAGAAATTAATATCTAAACTATTATATATATATATATATATATAGGAGAGAGAAAGTGCAGCCGCGGCTCACAGCGTGCCATGTGGCAGCCATCCGTGCAGCCCCGCCCAGATCGAACGGTCGCAGTTTGATGCGGCTCGGCTCAGCTGAGTCCGAGTCGAACTCGGTCTCGGCTCGGCTCGACTCGCACCCACTCAGCGGTCACTGACAGGCGGGCACGACACTGTTCACTGCTGGAGGCTGACAGGTGGGCCCCCTGTTTGCTGACTGGGCAGAAATAATTACTTTTTGGGTTTTCTTTTTCAGAAATTAGTTTTTAATTCAGTTTTTCATAATTAACTCAAAATAAATGCTAAAATAATCAAAAAATTCCCAAAAAATTGTAGAAAATATATTTTATTATTTAGAACCTAAAATAAAATTTTGGGATATTTTTAATTAATTTTGAACATAAAATAAATTCTTTAAAATCCTCAAAAAGTAGTGTTACTAGTTTTTAATTAACTAAAAATTATGAAAAAATCCCAATAATCTAAAATAGCCTAAAAATAATTCTAAATAAATATTTATATAAGTAAATTTACTAAAAAAATTATTTTCTAATTAACTAAGATAATACTCTAAATAAATTCAACATCTATAATAAATATAGTAATATAAAATATACACAAATGCCTATTTTGGGTGAAGGAGTTTACAATCTACCCAACTTAAAATAATTTCGTCCTCGAAATTAAAATAAGGCATAATTTGTTAAATCCTTCACATTCGTACATAAGGTACGTCAATCGCAATCTCTTTCAAAAATTTAAATAACAAAATCTATTCAAATCTATCGCGATCACTTCAAAATTAAGATAACCACTGTTTAAATCAAAATTTAACCTGTCGTAATCTCTTCTTGATTTTTAAATAATCAACATCCAAATCTAACTCAAGTCTATATGACATCTCACATCAAAATTTATATCATAATTTCCAACTATCATAATCTCCTCTAGACTTTGAACAATAAACAATTCTAATCAAATCTTATTCCTATTCTTAACTTAAGAATTTTGTACTATTCAAATATTTAAACTCAATTTACATCCTCAATATTTCAAATAGGTGACCCAACAATCAAAATTGAACTTTTAATTCAAATCATCAAATTGTAAAATTTAAATCTAATTAACCAATTGTTCAAGTCTAAAATTCTATATTTATCCTCAAAATTTAAATCGATGATTCATCCTTCAATATTCAAAATTTAAATCATGTGCTCAAAGTATAAATATTTGGTCCACAATATCACGATTTTAAAATTCGTTAAATCCTCATTATCTTAATCCTTCTTTTAAAATTTCTCAAAATTAAAATGACTTGAATCTCCCAATCTAATCTTACTTGATCACAATCTAAAAGAAATTCCTCTCAAGTTGATAATGCACTACTACCCAACTTAGAATTTATCCATCTATCACAGAAGGCTATATACTTTAAGAAAAATATTCCTTAATTTATTTACTCATGTCATTCAATCCTCAAAACTTCAACGCCGATTATATCATATATGATATGTCCTAAATTACAAAAGAATAATCCTCAAGTATGTGATCGGCCTATGGGTTATATCTAGTACTCTCTGTGTATTAAACTTATACCAAGCATGAGGTTTCGTCTTTCCGAAATAAGGGAAGACGGAGATCAATAATAAAGAGTTCAAGGGCGAGGTAATAGAATAGAAGTATCGGGATCAAGGCGTTTAAAGAATTCAAATAGGAATTGTCAAAGCAGTTGTGGATTGAAGTCCTATTTTGGTAATGTCTATCCACATGCTCGCATCGGTACAGTTATGTAACGGATACAATATGCTTAGACATATCTTGAGGGCAAGTACAGGTTTCTACTAGTCAACTATATATCTCAATCCACGTAAAGTATTATTGCGAAGGGCGAATCAAGCGCACTATGGTTGATCAGACCGTAATACACTGATTCTGAATTATATTATTGTGGACCTCCCCAATAATATATATGTCATGAACAAGCTCGATAAAGAATAAGCTTGCAAAAACTAGGCTATAATAGCAGCATAAGTCAAGGTAGTACAGCAAATATAAGTATGCTAGATGATGATGAAAGGAGGTACAATTTAATTCAAGTTCACAAAAACAAAAATAACTAAACAAAAATAATAAAAGACTCTACAATCCCTACAGTTATCATACAACCCCCTTGTCTAAGTCGCTAGTCGACCAAATAGGGGCAAGGACCTCTAAATTCTATCGTCTGAATAAACATTGTCGTCTTTTGCTAGAATGCAATTAATGTTGTTCAATCACACTCCATTAATAGGTCAAAAGACTATGTGATACTAGGTGTCAAACATTATGGAAAAACTTCTAACTAACTCTAGTAGTGTCTATACTACTCTCAAGTCTTCTTAATACATCAAGGGGTAATGGTATACCAATCTAAAGATAAGAAATTCTAGGGTTCACTAGATATTCTAAACTTAGTGGTGTGTCTATATTCTCGTTGTATTCTTAATAGGTGTGCTACTCTAATTATCATCTAACAACAGGAACTTCTATATTATAGGAGAAGGCTATATTTAAAGAACTATTAGGGAAGTACATGAATCGAGCAGGATGCGGCTATTCAAATAGAACAGATTGGAAGAAAGGATGAGTCATAGTCAAATATGGATGAGATCCTATACTCTATTCCTAGGTACTGGCTTGCTTGGTACAGTAACGTAACCGAGACAATATACTCTCGACCTGCATGGGCCACCACAAAAATATGTCACGCCCCAGTCCCAAAAATAAGTAGGACTAGGACACGTAAGCATGCCAGCCGCATGGATATGGCAACTCCAATATATGGAAACCAAATCCACACGTACGCTGTAATATGAATATCAAATCCACAAGTGGTATAACTGTAATACAAGTCACAGGATAAAATCTAAATCTCATCCACCAAAATCATATAGAAATAAATAAACAGTATCGATGAAACTAGATCTCAATAAGAAGTATCTAGGATGATAGTTGGATGGAAACAAATCCACTACCAACTCGAATAGGAAAGGTAAATATAATATAAGTACAACACAATCAAACCCAATATAAGTATACCAGCTATCGATCACGGCTCGAAGAGAAGACATCCACTAAGCATTTACATCCATCTAAATCTGTGCTCCTACAAATACTCAAGAACAGATACACCTGACAGCGGACCAGGTCCTCAGAGGGACGTAACAAGATACAGAAAATACGAGCCAACTTGAATACAGTAAACATGCATATAATTTGAAAATAAATAAGTACGCTGTACAAGATAATCTATATGAATGCAAATGAGGACAACTTTTCGACATATGGGCAAGGGTAGTCTACTCGATCTAAGCCTCACAACTCACACACCCGTCTAGAACATCAGAAATCGATATACCTCTGGGGTAGCGACCAGCGCGACTCTACAGAAATCGACATACCTCTGGGGTAGCGACCAGCACGACACACGCCCGTAGTGCGAACTATATACTACGGTTTACCAGAGTGGTTAAAAGCCCATACGCCTAATGATTGTCCTCCCATGATACTAGGTGCCATGTGTGTGTCAACATATCTAATACATAGTAATGACTGGAGAAAAACTACACATGCAAGAACTATAAAGAAATGAAATAAATAAAAAGAAATATAAAAAGCATGCAAAGTACTGTAAACAATTTGGCAAGATATCTTGCCTGGGGTCCTGCTGCTGGTATGAATCAGAGTCCAAGTCACAGTCCAAATAGCCTATGTATTACAAATTTATCACGTCAAAAGATAATTTATTTTAATTTATTTAATTCTGGAATAATTACTCTAAAATCCTATTTTAATCTTATTATTCTAATTTTTATGTTAATTCCTAAATTTTGTCCAAAGAAACTGAATTTTATCAACTCGAGACTCATGGCACGCAAATCGAGGTGATCTGTTGACCGAAAAGTCAACCGACACAAACTCAATTTTCATGCATGATTTCCTGTAGATTTCAGCGTCAAAAATATTCTGGAATTTATGGCTCGTCCGAATTCAAATTCGTTTGGGAATTATGGCACATACAAATTTTGTATTGTGCACCGATGGTTAAATTCTAACATAGAAGTTCTACAGAATTAACAGTATGTAAATACTTCGAATAAAATTTTGGGAAAATATATGTCGATGATCTCGACATTAGCTTTCCGAAACTTTAAACGGTTCGTGATTCTGATTCTGGGTTCTCCCGAAATTGTGAAAACATCGAAATACGTCTATTTTCGGACATGCTGTGTTCTACGAATTTTTCAGAATTTAATACTAATAATTTAGAAAAAAATTTATATAATCAGAAATCTAACCTCATTATCATTCTAGCAAAAAAAACTAGGCCTCGTTTGGAGTCCGGAGCTATGCGCAATGGCTTCTGGAAGATGAAGGAACCCTAGATGACAATTCTCCAAAAATCGGCTGAAGAAAAACCCTAGAAATTAATATCTAAACTATTATATATATATATATATATATATATATATATATATATATATATATATATATATATATATATAGGAGAGAGAAAGTGTAGCCGGGCTCACAGCGCGCCGCGTGGCATCCATTCGTGCAGCCCCGCCCAGATCGAACTGTCGCAGTTCGATGCGGCTCGGCTCAGCTGAGTCCGAGTCGAACTCGGTCTCGGCTCGGCTCGACTCGCACCCACTCAGCGGTCACTGATAGGCGGGCCCGGCACTGTTCACTGCTGGAGGCTGACAGGTGGGCCCCCTGTTTGCTGACTAGGCAGAAATAATTATTTTTTGGGTTTTCTTTTTCAGAAATTAGTTTTTAATTCAGTTTTTCATAATTAACATGAAATAAATGCTAAAAATAATCGAAAAATTCCCAAAAAATTCTAGAAAATATATTTTATTATTTAGAACCCAAAATAAAATTTTAGGATATTTTTAATTAAGTTTGAACATAAAATAAATTCTTTAAAGTCCTCAAAAATTAGTGTTACTAGTTTTTAATTAACTAAAAATTATGGAAAAATCCCAATAATCTAAAATAGCCTAAAAATAATTCTAAATAAATATTTATATAAGTAAATATACTAAAAAAATTATTTTCTAATTAACTAAGATAATACTCTAAATAAATTCAACATCTATAATAAATATAATAATATAAAATATACACAAATGCCTATTTTGGGTGAGGGAGTTTACACCTCAGCCTGAGCGAGTTTTTCCTTCAGCTTGGAGGCCCTCGCCGCATTCCCTTCATGCTCGGTACGACCCTGCGTCTCAACGGCAAGAGCTTCTTCCACGACAGCTTTTCTCCTATCCATCTCCAGCTTATGCTTCTGGATGGAGTTGTCTAGGCTTTCCAGCTTTGTAGCAAGCCGCGCAGTCATGAGGTCGAACCGAGCCTGGACGTCAGCATCGAGGCTGCCCCAAGTCAGCTGCAAGTATTCGGTAATGGGTTGCTCTAACCCATTAACCACCACCTCCAGAGCGTCAGCTGCCCCAGGATCACCGAGCTCCCTGATGACCACGATCGAAGCAAGAGAAGTCTTCTTCAGGCACTCAAAATCTAGACTCTTCGCTAACACCATTGATATCATCGTTTTTAAACCGGTGTAGAAAAGGCTGGTATGTTGCTCGGTCAACGCATCTAGATCCGACTGGACGCCGAGATTGGCCGCAATATCACCAAGTCCCTCTCCCGGGACAATTGCAGACGAGGTGGCCACAGCCGTCGCATCGGCGCATGGCGCGACCGAAGAAGGTGCGGCAACGGCGATCGAAGTCCTTGCCATACTCACAAGAGGCAGGGTCACGACGACGGGTTCATCCTCCTCTTGAGATGACGAAACGACTCCGGGCGTACTGGCCCCCGAAGCCACTTCCTCATCAAAGTCGAGCGCCTCCGTATCATCGTCAGGAGCCCGAGCGGAGCCAGAATGCGCTTCAACGCTATACTCCCCGTGGGCGCTATCCCCTGAAAAGAGGACAAGAAAGCTAATATCAGCATGATGATAATCCTTCTAAAAGGCGACATGAAGACGACATTTATCCGGAGCCAACGGCATATACGACACATCTGCACCCGAGGTAGCTAAACTACGCCTTAATGACGCAATGCGAATCGTCATGCCTGGAGAAGGAGGTGGGCCGACTGACATCACCGAGAGTTCTGCCAAGCCCTCACCAAGACGCGGTCGAGGTTTATTAGCTGGAATCTCGCCAGGCACGCTCGCTGACACAATGGGAGTTTTACCCGTTGCTGACCTCGGGAAAGATTCTCCCATCTGCCTCGGCCACACAGGCAAACTCGCTCCGCTACCTGGAGCAGCAGCCACGACAGCGACCTCTAGCGAGGATTCTCCGGCGCCACCGGCCGGAACTGTAGAAGGTCCCTCTCTAAAAGGCGAGGAACCTCCGGCCAAAGAATTATCCCTGATATAGGAAGAGGCAGGCTCACTCCCGGGAGCCTCAATACCAAGAATGCGGAAAGGACGGGCGACCGTCTCCTTCCTGCTCTTACGAAGAGAAACTTCCTTCAGAGCAGAAGCCCGTCGCTTCCCAGAAGAGACTACCAAAGCCCCCGCAGGCGGAGGCACTTCACACCTCGGCACCGACACCAGAGGCTCATCCGGAATACCAGACTCCTCACCCTCGTCCGAAGAAACCGAGGGGACGTCAACTCTTCCCCCAGGCTTGGGAGAAGGCACCCTGAAGCTTCCATGCGTGTCGAAATCACGATGGAAGGTGTTAATCGCCACGTAGAACTGGGCATAAGAATGGAGAATGCGGAGCTCCGTGGAGGCTGTAACGACCGGCACGATAAAGCTTGCCCCCGTACAGCCCGTGAAGAAATATCGCCACCCTCTAGCTCCATCAATGAGTCCGCCCCTGGACCTGAAGCTGGTGACGGCATTGCCTACATGCAACTGATCGTACCCAAACTGCCTGGCGAACCGACTAGGCAAGTAGGGCTCGAAGAAGCAGTGATCTTCGCTCCTGTATAGCAGATGGGAGGGCCTAACACAGACCAACCAGTTAAAAGCTTCCGGGGAAAGGTCGGTCTTCTCTCCACCTGAATCCTCAAGCCACACCCCTGATTGATTGCGATGTACGGAGGGGACAATACAGAGAATCTTCCAGCCCTGGCTGAGGTTCAACACCAACCGACAGTCTAAGACTGTGTTCACATTCCAGGAGGAATCCTTGTAATTCAGCAAGAATATACCCCCCGAACTGCTACCGGAGCCAGGAGACATCACCCGGGGATTGTGGAGGATTAACCATCCCATCAAAGTATAGAAATGGTAATTCCACCCTGGGAAAACTCTCACGCCGAGCTTCGTCGGCGAGCAACCCATCAGTTATGGCTCTCAGGCCAGCCTGTATACGGCACACCATGGCGGGAAGCAAGCCCAGTCTTGCACCAAACACCAGGCGCACTGTCGGCCACAGGATGTTTTAGTGAATACGGTCCGCGGATGCTGTGCCGGGCACTACTATTCGACGCAGCCATATGGAAAGGAAACCAGCCAACTGGGCTTCCTTAGACAGAGGCCGGAGACAACGCCTCAAGTAACTACAGGCCTTAGTGCCTTCGGGGTACTTTTCTACCCCCTCGACGAGAATTTGATCCGGAGCTGCGGCCTCCTCCATAAGACCTCGATGACCTGGGCGCTAAGCACGTCCAAACAATTCACGGGCTCATTTTTGCCCCCCGAGGCTTTCTCCGACTTGGCAGCCCTAGCTGGGTGAATGAAGAGGTAGGACATCCACTTGGTGGTGTGAGCCAAATCAGAAGGCTTGTTATAAAAAGTGGCGCACGCGAAGTATTGACACATCAGCTCCTGATATACTTCCGCCACCCGAGGGTCCAAATCCCCCAACTCCCGGTTGGTGGGAACGTACTCTTCATAGGGGGTATCCCCCATCGGCAGTCTCGAGATAACTGCCATCTCATGGAGCGCCAATCCCAACTCCCCCAGTGGAGTGGCAAAGGTCCCAGTGAGCGGAATGTACCGCTCCATCAGCGCTAGGAACAAGTTAGGGTTCGGAGGCAACCCAACGCTCGTCGCACTCATAATGGCATATAATCCAATAACCTCCAGCTCTCTCCGGAATTGCTTCAAGGCCCAGTCAACCAGGCATGTCCATCGGGAGTTTGTTGGGGCAATCCACCCATTACACCGGGGATTCTCCTTGGGATATACCCTGCCTCGTCCCATGAAGTCGTTGCAGAAGGTCGACAATTGGACCGGCTGGATCACCGAGCTGTCTTCACTCGGGACACTACCCGGGCACAGTCCCCGGAACAACATCACAAAGCCGAAAGGGCGACTGATAAATGACCCTCGGTCAGCTCCTTTGAGATGAAAGATCTTCCCCGGCTTACCGTGAAGATCAGGAGTCAGCATCCACGACATCTTCTTGGGATGCGTCGTATGGAAGAAGGCCGAGATGGGATAATCCCTCGGCATCGTTGGCAAATACAAAACTAAATTCTCGACAGGGAAAACCCAGGGCTCCCTCTTGGGCCTCGTCTGGGACTGTTTGTCAATCATGTCCCCAAAGAGGAAAGCCGGCTTTATGTACTGCTCCCCGTCTACGTAGGTCAGGGGCTCGCCATTAATCATGCTCAGCAGCGTCCGCTCGCCCTGAACCGATATCAGAAACCCCCTTCCCTCAGGAAACTGGGGTCCGGAGATGGGAAATGACACGTGGGACAGATCCTCCAGGTAGTTTGAGTGCAGCATCCCAGCAGCGGAGCCCATCACCTCGGCCAGTGGAGACTCACCCAAATCAACTGCAAAAGTGCAAGGAAAAGATGTCACTACAAGTCTTGCACGAACATGCAGACCGAAGAAACGACAGTCTGTGCTCTACGCAGGATTATGCAAATCTGGCTATTTTACGCCGGCAGTCCTCCCGACAAGCGTAAAACTCAAATTTTACGATATACACCAATTTTCGATAGCCAGAGCTTTTACGCTCAGAGCTACGAAAATATGGAGTCTTTACGCTGGCACATTAGAAATGTGGGCGTAAAAGATGAAAATGCCTCCGTGCATCAACTTCTTCCAAAGAGGCTATCAGCACAGAAGACGACCTAGCGCGGTCATGTTCAACGTGTGCGAAGGATTTTTCATCGTTTTTTGTCACCCCAAAGGTTCTACCTCTAAGGCCGGGTGCGCTACTCGTCGGCGGGATACTTTGCTCGAAAGGAAGTTCGCCTTGCCCGACCAGAGACTCCCTCGCTGGGACAGAAGAATGAGAGGAAGAACCTATGCTCTTTCCCTTAGCGGAGGGGGTTTGTTTCGGCGCCATTTTTGAAGACTCGGAGTGCTCGGAGAAGGAACGAAGAAAAACTCGGAACAGTCGAAAGATCTCTTTCGCAGAAGACAGATAAAAAGTTTTTTTCTCTCAAAAAACTTGGGGTATATATAGTCCGGGTCGACTCCTCGAATCCTCGGACGAACTCCTCGAGACCCTAACCAAATCTTACAAATTCAATGAGGGGTTATGATTGGATGCTACGTCAGCCCACTACCCTTGGAAGACGGACAGTCGGCGAATTCGAAAGGTTTTTCGTGCAAAACGGTTCAGCGGGTTCTACGCTAAAGGAGATTTCTACGCTCGACAGCTACGGATCTACGGTTTTTACGCTCGCAAGCTACAAGTCTATGATTTTATGCCCGGATGCCTTTGTGCTCGGTAGCTTTTATGCTCGAGAGGCCACAAACCTACGACTTTACGCTCAGCAGATACCAAATCGACGATCTCACGCTCGGTGGCGCTCAGTTTACGCTCAGAGGCAACAGATCCGCAAACTTCACGCTCGAAGAAATTTTCTTTCAGCTACAAATCAAACAGTTCTACGCTAAAGGAGCTTTCTACGCTCGACGGCTATGAATCTACAGCTTTACGTTCGACAGCTATAAGTCTATGGTTTTTGCCCGGATGCCTTTGTGCTCGGTAGCTTTTATGCTCGAGAGGCAACAAACCTACGACTTTACGCACAGGAACCACAAGTCTACGATTTCATGCTCGATGGTGTTCTACGCTCACAGGCTACAGATCTTCAGTCATACGCTAAAGGAGCTTTCTACGCTCGATGGCTATGAATCTACAGCTTTACGTTCGACAGCTATAAGTCTATGGTTTTTGCCCGGATGCCTTTGTGCTCGGTAGCTTTTATGCTCGAGAGGCAACAAACCTACGACTTTACGCACAGGAACCATAAGTCTACGATTCCGCGCTCGATGGTGTTTTTCGCCCAGAGGTTACAGACTGATGATTTCGCGCTCCATGACTTCCCGCATATTTGAAATAGTCCCCAAGACGGTCGATTGCAAAGAGTTTACACAGAAGATACTCGTTCTTGACCCAAAGCATCCCAAGTACCCGAAGCATACAAGAGTTCAAACATTGAGAAATTACTCTTCTCGGGTCAATTGGAGGTTCATCCAGACTCCAGTCTGAACGTCTCATCTACCAAGATGGCAAACTCAGTTTTGACAGTCATTCCTCGACCCTGTCCCAAGGGATTTTCGAGAAGTCACTCTTGAAGACGAAGTCTGAACAAAAAATTCTATTCATCAGAAGTTCAGAGCTCTACGCGGCTCCTCAGTCCTAGCAACAGGACAGTTCTAAAATGTTCAAAATGCTCTACAGCATTCTATGGACTATTCGCTATGCGTAAAGGACAGGACCTAGCACTCTTTCTACAGAGTCGGCATAAAGATTTAGACGTGTTGAAGCTACACATATTCAGACTTCACAGCAACGTATGGCAAAATGATCATATGAAGAAGCAAGACGATTTTATTAAAGATCAAAATTATGATTACATATGAGGAAAATCCAATCTACAAGGGTTTTCTTTTTATTTTCATGATTACATCTGAGGAAAACTCCATCTACAAAGGAGATACCCCCTCGTCGTCCGAAGATCGCCCAGAAGCTGTCCTGACAGGTTCTCGCATGGGTAGAGATCTTCCTCTTCTTCGAGGATAGTTCATCGACTACCACAGTCATGAACAAGAAGATCCTCCATTCGCCATGGCCGATCCAGTTGAGGTATCTTCTACCCAACTCGATCGAGGACGATAGATTACGGTTTGTCTAATCTCGTCCGCGGGGATCTCAGGAGAAGAGATACAACTTGCAAACAGTATGGTAAAATATGATCCTTCCCTTCTCCCGGAAGAACCACCATACAAAGTTCCCGATTATCCCGAGCAAGGGAGGCTAAGATATCCTTCCATGGTCCATCGTTGCAGTGGATATTTGCTCGAAGATGCCGTCTTTTTTGGCTCCCTACATGCATGAAGAACATGATCTCCTTCTTCCTCAGGTCGACCCGACAAACTCCGGCGATCATCTCTGCATGGTGATGGGAATGTGGTGAGAATAGGTTCACCCCCCCAGCCTTTTTATAGGCAAAAGAGATCACAGCAGTCCCTAATAAATCTGCCATAAAGTCCGCATCGACCATTTCAGCGCTCCATTCAGAAACGTTTCGAGTTACGAGGGGCCGTTCATGCTTCATTCAAAGCGTTTCAAATTCTGAGGAATTTAAAAGCTTTGAAGGGGGTCTTGTAGAAGCATGAAAAATACGCTGGAAAGAGCTACGCAGCCTCTTGATACAGAGCAGCGTAAACGGAGGCCTTCAGAGCTATCAAGCGTGCAACAGAGCTTTCTCCGCTAAAATACGGCATGAAGTATAAGCTCAAAGGACCATCCGCGTAAGTGCAGTACGTCCAGGCCGCTCCAGCATAAAACAGAGTTCTTCATCACCTCCATGGCGTAAAAACTCAACCGCTCTCAAAGCAGCATAAATGCGTACGAGGAATGCTTCGTCTTCCCCGAAATAAACCTGTCAAGTCATGCAGTGAATCTGACTTCTGACTCCTGACAAAAAGTGCTGCACGGCTACCCAGACGACGGCTGGAAACGATGGCAGACCCCTCGGGACGCGCCCCACAGTATGATGGCGGATCTCGACATTTAATGCAGAGGATTTGGTTAAAGCATTACCAAACCGTCATTTACTGGAGTCCCCTCAGCATAAACTGCTCTTTCGCGTACAAAGGAATACGCCGCCCTATTTTACACAGGCAAACATGAGCTGTTTTACGCTCCGCAGCAGGCAAACCGCCTGCCACGTCAAAAGCTGCACCTTGTACGGGACTCGAGGCACGTCTCCACGTCTAGTTGCACAGAGCGGTGACAGTTTCTCTCAAGGCACGTCTCTGCGATGGGTGCACAGAAGGGCTGCAGACCTTCAAAATATGCCTCCGCATTTAATGCATAAGATGGTGGCAAATCTCTGCAAGAGATTCGATTATATCTCCAAAGGCCGTAATTCCGGCTAAGACGTCCACATCAGCACGGTACGCGGCGGCTTCTACGCCCCTTCAGGATCTGTGCTCACGCGGCTCCTACGCCCATTCCAGCACGGTACGCGGCGGCTTCTACGCCCCTTCAGGATCTGTGCTCACTCAGTCTCTACGACCACTCGGCTTCTATGCCTGCTCGGCTTCTATGCCTACTCGGCTTCTATGCCTGTTCGGCTTCTATGCCTGCTCGGCTTCTATGCCTGTTCGGCTTCTATGCCTATTCGGCTTCTATGCCTACTTGGCTTCTATGCCATGGTGACAGACATTTGGCTTCTATGCCAACCTCTGCTACACAATGGATACCTACCTACGTGTCTTTTACGCTGTGATCTTAGTAGCAATTGTATGCGTTGTGTCCCCTTAGTTGGACCCGTGTCACACGCTCATTCAAAATATCATCTATACGTAGGCATTGGTTACTTTAACCGTTGTGTAAAAGGGTACTGTACTTTCCACTCCTCGGTTGTTACACCGATGGAGTGGTCACTGTCACCAAAACTCTATAAATAGAGACCCCTATCAATGGGGAACAAGGTCGACAATTTGGAAGATTGAACCAGGTCGAAGAATTGATAGAGAGAGAGAGAGAGAGCACCCGGAGCTCAGGCAAAGAGTAGGGATCGACGACTTCAGCATCGTGCATCCACCCTCTTCTGCAACCTTCGAAGCTGCTTCCTGTCTCCTACGACACTTCTTCAACATCGTGTGGTCCAAGGGCTAAAGTGATCGACCGCAGATCAGACACCTATAACAATATCTACCCAGATTAAATAAATTGTACTCCCACATCCTCGTATAGGATTATATTTTACAAGTTTGTTTCTAAACAAAAGAAGGAGGGTTCCGTGTAAACTCCCTTATCGAATAAATTTTTATTCTTTTCGTTTAAATAACCACAAATAATGTGCTCTCATTTCCACTCTGGAATGGGTAATGGCTGAAGTAAACCTCCTGGCCTCTACCTCTCGGCTTTTACCTGCTGGCACACTAAGCATCTGGATACAAACTGTGCCACTTTCCTCTTCATGCCATACCACCACACACTCTCTCACATATCCTGATATATTATGTTGGCACCTGGATGTATGGAATACTGAGAGCGATGAGCTTCCTGCAATACCTCGTCACGCAGCTCCCCACTAGGCACATATAATCTAACTCCATGCTGCAAAGATCTATCCTCAGCAATAGTGAAATCATCCTCCAATCCTGCTCTCACCTAAGCTCTGATACTCCTCAAAGATACATCCTCATACTGTGTCGCCTTGATCCTGTCCATCAAATCTGATTGTATCTGTAATCCCCACATCTGCATAGCCAAACCAGGAACTATCACCTCAATGCCCAAGCTCTCCAAGTCCTCCAACAAATATCGATCCTACGTCAAGAACATAGCTAGCGGATATCGGCTCAAAGCATCGACAACTATATTAGCTTTCCCAGGATGATACTGTAAAGATATATCAAAATCCTTCATCAGTTCCAACTACCGGCGCTGCCTCATGTTCAACTCCTTCTGCGTGAAAACGTACTTCAAGCTCTTATGGTCTGTGAAAATCTCTACACGCTCTCCGTATAAATAGTATTTCTACAACTTTAGGGCAAATATGACTGCTGCCAACTCCAAATCATGGGTAGGATAGTTATTTTTATGAGAACGCAATTGCCTGGATGCATAGGCAACCACTTCCCCATTCTGCTGAAGAACACAACCTAAATCTTTCTCCGATGCATCACTATAAATAGTAAAACCTTAAGACCCTGATGGCAACGTCAAAATAGGAGCAGACGTCAACCTCTTCTTTAATTTCTCAAAAGCAACCTGGCAATCCTTCGACCAAACAAACTCTACATCCTTCCTAGTGATTCTGGTCATCCGCTCGGCAATCCTCGAAAAATCTTGCACAAACTTTCTGTAGTAGCCTGCCAATCCCAAGAAACTCCTCATCTCTGCTACCGAACTCGAGGTTTTCCAAGACTCCACTGCTGCGATCTTCTTCGGATCCATTGAAATACCATCACCAGTCACAATATACTCCAAAAATTCTACCTTGTCCAAGAAGAACTCACACTTGGACAGCTTTTCATACAACTTCTTCTTCCTCAGTACATCCAACACAATCCTCAAATGCTCCTCGTGCTCCTCCGATATCTTCGAGTATATGAGTATGTCGTCGATGAACACCACCACAAACTTGTCAAGGTACTGATGGAACACTTTGTTCATAAATACCGCTGGTATATTGGTCAACCCAAACGGTATCACCATAAACTCATACTGACCATACCGAGTTCTAAAAGCAGTCTTTGGTATGTTCTTCGGCTTCACCTTCACTTGGTGGTAACCTGATCTCAAATCTATCTTAGAAAATACCTTGGCACCACTCAACTGATCGAACAGATCATCAATCCATGGCAAATGGTACTTATTCTTGATAGTGAGATTATTCAATGTCCTGTAATTAATGCATATGCGCACTGATCCATCCTTCTTTGGTACAAACAATACCGGGGATCGCCACGGTGAAGAACTTAATCTGATAAACCCCTTATCCTGCAATTCGTCCACCTGCTTCTTCAGCTCGACCAGCTCACTGTTGTTTAATCTATAAATGTATTACGAAATTGGTTCTGCACCTGGCACCAAGTCTATAGAGAATTCAATATCTCGATCTTGCGGCAATCCTAGCAATTCCTCAGGAAACACATCCAAGAACTTTGCTACCAACGGATGCGGTAACTCCTTGTCTTCCACCATAGCTCCACAAATAATGCCTTCTCCCTGCTATGTAGCTCCTCTAGCAAACTAGAACTCTGGCTCTCTTGGCGAACCAAACAAAACTCTACCTCCTCTACAATCTATACTAGCACGGTGCCAACTCAACCAATCCATCCTGAGTACAATGTCATAGCTCGAAAGTGGTATTACAAGTAGACACACACTCAACTCTCGGCCTCCTAGAGTAACTCTCCGATCCTTGCAAATATCATTAACCAGGATAATGCCTGCCCCGGTCATGATCTTTTAAGTCCTAAGCAAAGACTCATCTACCAAACCATGCTTCAGAGCAAAAAAAAAAAATAGATACAAAACTATGGGAAGCACCACTATCAAACAAAGCTAAAGCTGGAATGGAATCAAGAGGAATAGAACCTGCGATGACATCTCTGGTGGGCTCGTCCTCCTCGACGGTCATAGCTAATGCTCGTCCCTGACGTGCATATTACTGTTGTTGATGCTGGACATAACGCTGTTGCTGGGTCGGAAGCGGTCCCCTCGGGTGTACTGCAGGTGGTCTCGCTTGTGCCCTCGAAGCTGAAGCTGCTCCCTGAACTGCACGACGAGGACACTCTCTCGATTGATGCCCTTCAGTACCATAATATAAATAAACTCCCAACCTCTTCATGCAAACTTTCCAGATGTGGCCGAGCTTCTTGCAGAAGTGGCAGGAAGATTGCTGTAACTGTCTCTGCTGCTACGGTGCTTGATAAAATGGTGCCCTAGCTGGAGTCTGGTGCTGTTGCGGCTGTTAGAAAGGCCTGGACTGGAAATGAGGACGTTTGGCAGATACTGCACTGCTGTTGGCCCCCAGAAAAAGAATTACGGTCTCTCTTGGGCTTCAAACCCAACTCCCGCTAAACCTTGTGTGCCTCCGCAAGTATCTCCGAGTATGTCTCATAAAAAGATGGAATGAGGATCTTAACTTCCCAGTTTAGACCCTCACAAAATCTAATAGCCCGAACTTCCAGCTCTCTCACCAAATACTCTGTAAATCGGCTCAACCTGCCGAACTCCGCAGCGTACTCCTCCACAGACATACTCCCTTGAATGAGGCTCTCAAACTGCCTCCCTAAGTCTAGCCTGTCTGCCCGAGCAAAGAACTTCTTCTTGAAGAGGTCCTTGAATACCTCCCAAGACTGTCCCGCGTCAACAAGAATCGGCTCATTCCTAAACAAAGTACGGGCGACATCGAACAATTGAAGTCCTACCGCCTCAACCTTCAGATCCTTTGAAAGATAGGACACCCTCATAAGACGCTCAATGTCCTTGAGCCAATCATCAGCATAGATAATACCCTCCGTCCCCTTGAAGACCCTAGGCTCCAGCTTCTTGAAGACCTGAATGTTGCCTGGCCGAAGCTGAGCAACCTGAGGAGCAACCTGCTGCTGGACCGGAACTCCTCTCTCGACTACGACACGAGCAAGCTGATGAGCACTCTCG
Source organism: Iris macrosiphon (assembly GCA_036927795.1). Classification (NCBI taxonomy): domain Eukaryota; kingdom Viridiplantae; phylum Streptophyta; class Magnoliopsida; order Asparagales; family Iridaceae; genus Iris; species Iris macrosiphon. Next base: position 54,039,824 of record JAYESA010000017.1, on the reverse strand, counting down.
ATGCCTTACCATAAAATATCGGTCTGCCTCTGATATGCCTCTGACTGAGCCCTCTGTACCTCGAGCATCTCACAAAAATAATATAAACATTTGTGTCGCCTCTGCTGGCATAGGAGGTGGAGGTAGAAGCCCCTCAGATACAGCTGGTACAGTCCTCTGAGTAGGTGGTTGACCTCCGAAAGCAGCCGACACTCCACTCACCGGAGAAGTGACTAGTGCAGGACCTCGGGACATCGCAGACCTCTCAGAAGCAGCCCTCCCCTGCTGCGATCTAGTCTTAGGCGGCATCCTGAGACAAAGTGAAAGAAAGAATCAATATGGCACATGATGTAAGACACTCAAGGAAGGACAGTTTAAAGATCAAGTATCAATATCAAAAGAGAATAGTTGAATGAATCAAAAAAAAATTTCCTAGATGTGATTGAATATTCTCAGCCTAATGGTTTAAAGAAATTTTCCTAGAATTTTTCCTAGATGTGATTGAATATTCTCAAAAGAATTTCAAGGAAGGACAGTTTAAAGATCAAGTATCAATATCTAGTCTAATGGTTTAATTAAATTAATTATCCTCCTAATCAATGGGCTTCTAAATGGGCTAAAATCTAACAATTAATACATGTTGGTCCATGTGTCTAAACTAAACTAGTTAGGTCCACCAACACAAGTCTAAAATAAATAACTAACATCTAACAATATTTAAATAATACAATATATAATTATTTATCATGCACAATATTTAATTAATTATAAAATTACTAAAATATCCTTTCCTAGAAAATGTGGTAGTGACAAGTTTGTCACTACCATATTTTCTAGGAAAGGATATTTTAGTAATTTTATATTTAATTAAATATTGTGCATGATAAATAATTATTTATTATATTATTTAAATATTGTTAGATGTTAGTTATTTATTTTGGACTTGTGTTGGTGGACCTAACTAGTTTAGTTTTGGCTCATGGACTAACATATATTAATTGTTAGAATTGAGCCCATTAGAAAGCCTATTGATTAGGAGGTTGATTAATTTAATTAAACTATTAGACTAGAAGCTTTCCTCCTTAATTATTTCTTATGAGAGGCCCCAAGAGGTATATTAGACATTACATAGTAGCTTGAGGAAGGGGTAGAGGGGGTCGGCCTATATAAAAAGAGGGAGACCATTTGTCTCTCCTCTTTTCATTTAAAAACTAGATCTAAAATTTTCCTCAACCAAATTCCTTCATTCCATATCATTTTTTTCTACCAAATTTTATCCCAATTCCTTCCCAAATCACTATTGGAGGCTAGTGGAGCAAGGATCTAGAAGAAAAAAGCAAGGATCTACAATTTGGAGGCCAATTTCATCACAATTGGAAGTTTCATTGGGAATCCATCTCCCAATAGATATAATTCAAATTTTTTCCTTAATTTAGGTTCTAAATCTGAGATTTAACCATAAGAAATTAACCTATATGCATAGGCTACCCATAGGATTTTGTTTTGTGTTCATAGGAGGCCTATTGTGAAAGTTATGGTACTTTTTTGTATCAATTTTAGGGGAATTCCGATATTGACATTTGTTGTATGTGTCAATTGGTCCTATAGATCAAATTGGCATGTTCTTGTGTGTTTGGGACTAGTGTCTTAACCACAGGGCTAGTGTCGTAACCACAATTGGGTACGTGTAGGTCGTATCCCAATAATTTGGTGATAAGTGTTGATTTAGGGATTTTCCCCCGACACAGGACTTTGAACATGTCATATTTTGACACGGACACATAGATTTGTGTTTGACTCTTCGTATTGTTCATAAATAATATATTAGACTTGTTCGTGTCCTTCGGGGTACGTTTGGTTGTGTGGTGGATTCGTGTCGCAAGCGCATCCTAGATCTAGTGGGATACGGGTGTGATACGCTCTATGTGTTTGTGCAATTTAATTTTATATCTATTTTTCCATTGTTCTTAGTTATTGTGATGTGTAATTATATGTATATTATGTCATAATAGTTATTATGTACATGTATATGTTTGTGGAGGTGTATGTATGTTTACATATATTTATATAGTGGTAAGTTATATATAGTAGTATTATATATTATGTGTTATATATATTTGTGTTATATATATATATATATATATATAAGAGGGAGAGCAGGGAGATTTGGCGATAGTTTATAGCGATAGTAGTAGCAGTTAATAGAAACAGCAGTAGCAGCAACAGTTAATAGCAATAGCAGCCGCAACAGCAATAACAACAACAACAGCAGTAGCGACGACTGCAGCAATAACAACGACACAGCAGCGGCGGCTTTGGCCACGGCAGCAGGAATCTGTCACAGTAGCAATGGTTCCCGCCACAGCAGCAACAACATTTATGACGAAAGCCAGCAGCCTTTAGCGATACTCTGCGGTTTATATGGGATATTAGGTATTTAAATATATTTGATATATATACGTATATATATATGGTAATAAAATATATGTAGATACATTCCTAATTGCTAATTGTGTTTTAGTATACTATATTTATAATATTTAAGTTGTTAGCATATATTATTATGGGTAGTTAGTATAAACAAGGTATTGGATATTACCTTGAAATACCAAGGTAAGAATCAAGGTATTTGAGGATACCCAAGGTATTGGGTTTGGGTATCAAGATTATGGGTTAGTATTGTGATACCAAGTTGATTCGAAACCAAGGTATCTATTTAATATTTGTAATTAGAATGTTATATATTTAATATTTGTTTCATATATATATGTGATACTTTACCTATTGTTTTACGTATCCTGAGATACGGTATCCTAGTATCCTAAGATGTATCTTTATGACCTAGACTCTAGTATTTGAACCTAATATCTTTGAGATAAACTCGTGCAACCTAGAAATAGGTAGTTTGACATAATTGACCACAGATTGACCGGTTTGACTTAGAGTTGACCTAGTTTGACTTTTTGACTTAGAAATGGTTTGTGACCTAGAAGTTGACTAGTTTAACTTATTTTCTTTCCGAAACCTTGTATTGATATTATATTCCATATCTAGGTCTTCGAGGTACCGTATCAGACATCTATGAGACTATTCTTTGGACTTCAGGCGAGTACATTCTCTGATAGTTTCTCATTTATGATATCCTCTATGTTCATTATATTAAGTGTAGATATCCATGTCTCCTAGACACGATGGTTACACGGGTTGGTATATATGGATCTTGTCATGAGATGTTATTCCTTGGTATATGGTGTATCTTGTACAAGTATTATTTCATTGATTATCTTGTACATATACAAACACTGATTCTCGGGGAGACTAGCTATCTTCTTGGGGAATCTCGTGCCATAGCGTACCATGGTTGGATCTACTATACCAGTCAGGGGTGGGGAGTATTAGTGTAGATATGTGATCATACCTTCCTGTGCAAGTATTATTTTCCTGCGAGTGTTGGTCAACACCACACGTATGACCAACCAGGTTATTATTCCTGTACAAGTTTCTAAGCCGATCACATGTTAAAGCTAGTGCTCACTTACTTAGTCATTAGTATTCTTGTTCATTGACATATTGTTCATTGACATATTATTTATTATTGTATTTATTCCAGTATTCCTTATTGTATATCTCTTATATCTATTGTGCATCTTGTATATTCATATCTATTTACTGTTACACAGTTTTTATCATTGATTAGAACTGTTGTTAGAGATGTACTCTGCTTCTTTCCTGACTAGATATATTTTTCTCAGATGACACTGAGGAGTGGTACCCTACACATTATGGACCTCAGGATATTGTGGGTTTAGAGTCAGAGACCCTGGCTCATGAGGGATTTATCCCGACTGAGACAGATGACCCAGGATTAGTAGCTTCTTAGTATTCTTTTGTTCTGGATTTTTCTCCAGCTTATTTGTTAGTATTCTTTCAGACTCATTGATGTTATTATTTTAGACTCATGAGTTGTATGTGACTATTCTATTCTCTATCATATTCGTGCTCAATTTTATCTTAGATCTGTGATTGAGTATATTATTATTGTTGGTGGTTCATTATATTGCTAGATAGATTACCCAGACAACGTTCTACCACCGATTCCGCGGCGTAGGCTGGGCGTTGTTCCCAACTTGCATCCCTATATCAGGTGCAAGATGTGACACATTTTTAGTGGTGGCCCATGTAGGTCTCAAACCTGCAACCTTCGCGTTATCAACACATGTCATATTTTGACACGGACATATAGATTTGTGTTTGACTCTTCATATTGTTCATAAATAATATATTAGACTTGTTCGTATCCTTCAGGGTACGTTTGGATGTGTGGTGGACTCGTGTCGCAAGCGTATCCTAGATCTAGCCCTGCTGCGATCTAGTCTTAGGCGGCATCCTGAGACAAAGCGAAAGAAAGAATCAATATGGCACATAATGTAAGACACTCAAGGAAAGGACAGATTAAAAGATCAAGTATCAATATCAAAGGAGAATAGTTGAACGAATTAATTTTTTTTCTCTAGATATGATTGAGTATTCTCAGCCTATAGCCTATATCCTATATCTTGACACAGGCTTGCAGTAGTACAACTAAGTTGTCGTACTACCACGACATCGCACAACTTATGAAGCCTGACCTGCATGGGCCACCACTAAAAACATGTCACGACCCGCACCCGATGTAGGGATGCAAGTCGGGAACAACGCCCCACAGAATCGAGGGTAGAACGCTGTTTGGGTAATCTATCTAGCTATATAATGAGCCACCAACAATATCAATATACTCAATCACAGATCTCAGATAGAAATAAGCACGAATAAGATAAAGAATAGATTAGTCACAACAAATTATGAGTCTAAAATAATAAATCAATGAGTCTGAAAGAATACTAACAAATAAGCTCGAGACAAATCCAGTACAAAAGAATACTAAGAAGCTACTAAACTCGGGTCATCTGTCTCAGTTAGGATAAGTCCCTCCTGAGCTAGGGTCTCTGACTCTAAACCCACAACATCCTGAGGTCTATAATGTGTAGGGTACCATTCCTTAGTGTCATCTGGACATACGGCTGACATGCTTACGTATTCCTAGTCCTACGTATTTATGTAATCCCCCTGAATTTTCAAATTATTAAATATTGGATTTTTCACAATTTTCTGGCATTTTCTGGGAATTTTCTGAAATTAAAATCAAGGCTCTTAATTATTAAATGATTTTTTTATTATTAATAAATAATATTAAAATATCATGAAAATAACATTTTTGGGTGTAAAATGGAAAATTGGACTTAGGGTAATTTTTCTGGATTTTTCTGGGCTCAGACCTATTTTTAAATGCCTAAAAACTATTTTAATTAAATTAATTAAGTAATTATCTATTTATTTATTTATTTATTATTTATTTTATTTTATTTTTTATTTTCTTTTCTCCTTGGGCCGGCCCGGCCCAATGGACCGGCCCGTTAGTCTCCGGCCCAGCCCGCCCTTATCGGGTCGGGTCGGGTTCAAGCAAACCCGACCCGCCGCCAGCCCGACCCGTTGACCCATTCTCCCTCACCCCTCCCCACGACCCAGGCGGCCGGAATTCTCGCCGCTCCGGCCTCCACACGCAGCGCCGGCCGTTCCGGCTCGCTCCCCGCATCCTCCGCGGCCACGCAGCACCGAGCACCCCCTCTCCTCCTCCTATTTAACCCCTTCTTCCTCGTCCTCCTCATTTACCCTAACCCTAAACCTAACTCCGGCGACCGGCTCCGCCCTCCTTCCCCGCGCCGGCACCCCCATCCTCCTCCCTCAACCGCCGCCGCCCTCCACCAGCGCCTCGTCGCCCTCGCAGAACCCTGTCGGCTTCGTCGTCCTCCTCCACAGCCCCTCCTCTCTTCCCGGGCACGCGAGCAGCCGCCTCCGGCCGCCCCTCCTCCCCGTGCGTCGTCGACCACCGGCTCCGCCCAGCCCCAAGGAACCACCCTCGGCCCCAGCAGCGTCGCTCCGCCCTCCTCCGGCCGAGCTCCCCTCGCCGGGATCCAGAAACCCTAACCCTAGGTTCCCTGTGTCCGACACGAGTCGGACACGACTCGACCCTGATTTTCGGGGCCCCTTCAGGTGCGTGTAACATTCGCCTCGTAGCTCCGTTTTCAATTCTGCAAATTGCGTTGTGAAGCCTGTATGACCCTCTCGGTGTCCGGATAAACTGTTCGGGGCATCGCGTCCTGTGGTGATCGCACACCGCGATCCAAAAACAGGAAAAACCAGACCCTGTTTTACCCCGGAACTGAGTGCGCCCCGCCAAACGGGACGACTTGGTCGCGTTCGGTCTTCACAGATACGTGCGCGTCGTCGATACGGATGTGTGAGATTTTGTGGAAGCTGATTCGGGTGTGCGTGCACACCGGAATCAACGCGTATCCGCGGACATCGCCCCGTATCCGACTTTTTGGCAATTCGCCCTAACTTCTTGTACACTCGTCATATCGAGACGAAACTTGCGCCATCGGACTCGTAGCGATACGCTGGTCCTGTGGGTCAAGTTTGGTTCGATTCTGAGAACGTTGACGAAATCGCGTGTCGTGGGCCCCACAGGCCACGCTCGACGGGCGATTTTGTGTTCAGCTCATCGGAATCCAAATTTGGAAGTTCCGTTGGGTTCGTATCAGCGTTCCTGACTGTTGACACTAAGTTTGTTGAATTTGGAGACCTTTGACCCGGACACGTTTTTCGGTGCAAAGCGGGCCCACCGGCGGACCCCATTTTGACCCGAAACTGTCGTTTTTGCCCTTATCTCCAAATTGGACCCAAGGACAGGCATTTCTAGCTATTTGACATCTTCTGAGCATGTTGGTAATGTCTATTTCAGCTTTTGGACTTATTTCTGGAATTTTCCCCCGAGAGCCAATATTAATCAGATTCAAACAATAGGCAAGTACCTGCACTTCAAGTTAATCTATATATATTATGATAATTAATTCCCTGCCTTACATGTACCCTTGATGATTACACCTAGTGTTAGAAATGTTAGATTTCATGTCTCGAATATGTGAGTCCATGTCTTGTTTTTCATGTCGGGTGGGAGAATACCTAGAAGGCATGTAGTTTACCCTTCCCCTTGTCATATTTAATAGCTGTTGGTACACGACTGTACCTCAGCCGGATCTCGATTTCCCCTGTTTAATAGCCGTTTATGACGGCCGGATTAGCCTTATAAATTCCTACATGCTTACTATGTATTCTAAAACAAACACAAGTTCACACAGATAGTTTCTGTTCATGTTCTATTTCTTGCTGACTGTGTAGTTTCATTTCCTGTTTTATTTATTTCTGCTTTCTCATATTCCTGCTTACAGTTTTAACTCTGAAATAATGATGTTCTGTTATGCAGTTTCTTAACTTGATATTCAATATTTAATTGTCATAAATATTTAGTTTAACCTTGTTGTGCACTGTGTACTTTGCTCCTTTCCTGACTGGATCTGTTGATTTAGGCGATGATGAGGATCTTGCCCCTACTTATTATGGTCCCTATGAGGGGACTGATGATACCTATGAGGAGCCAGAACCCACCCAGGAGACCCCTGCTGCAGAGTAGCTAGTAGTAGCTATCTTTTATTTATATTCTTATCTTATTAACCGGGTTTGTCCCCGATTTCATTCTGAATTGCTGTACTAAAATATTTGAATCTGTGGTCGCATTTATTTCAATTGCAAATCTTAAGTTTCAGTTCTCATTATTATCTTGCCAATGTTATTTGTGGATGAGCTAGTTAGTAAATATGGATTTGACCTAGACAGCGTACTACCGCCGACTCTGCGGCGTAGGCTGGACGTACCCACGCACTCGTGCCCGAACTTCCGGGTGCGGGTCGTGACACGTTTTTATGGTGGCCCATGCAGGTCCTATCCTTAAATAGGGTAATACCCTAGGACAGGGTATGGAATAAAATTAAGGATTCTAGGAAAAGCTCATTCATAGTATAGGGTCCTTATTTTCTTGATATCTTTGCTGCTCAATTTTCCTATCGCCTTTGATTTCCAAGTATTCTATTCTGATCTTCCTATCCCTTAATCTTTCAGAATGGTCCAGAAAAGGAACACAGTAGGAGGCACATCGGAACCAGCTGAGCAGAATGTGCCTGAGACTCTTGCACTCCCGCCGCCTCCATCTGTTCCGGCAGTTACTCTGGATGGGGCACAGCTACTTGGAGTGTTCCAGGGATTGGTGGAATCCCAGAAAGAACAGACTGCACTTCTGTGGACCAGCCTCTCAGAAGCTCTTAAGTCCCAGGAGTCGTCACTCAAGAGGCCAGGGAGTGCCAAAGACTTCAAGAATCTAAGACCCCTGGAATTTTACGGAACTGAGGGCATTCTCTATGCCGATGAGTGGATAGAGAATGTCGAGAGACTCCTGAAGACTGCTCGGGTCCCTGATGACCTCAAAGTGGAGTCCGCAAGCCTGCAACTGTTCGACATTACTCGAACCTGGTTCAGAGATGAACCCCAACTATCTGCTCCTGACATCACCTGGGAGGACTTCAAGAGACTATTCAAGGAGAAATTCTACCCCGAAGTGGCTCGGGAAGCTCTCAAAAGCCAATTCGAGAGACTGGAACAAGGTAACCTGTCTGTTGATGAATATAATGCTGAATTTAGCAGGTTAAGCCACTTTGCGGAGTACATGGTTCGTACCCCGGAAGACAGAGCCCGTAGATTCAAGAAGGGGTTGTCTCCGGATATTCGCCTTGCTGTCACCACCAGCCGAGCTCGCACCTATGAGGAAATCTTAAGCGTGGCACAAGGCGTTGAGAGAGACATGGGGCATAAACTGAAACGAGAGAGAGATACCAGAAATGCGGGACCCAACAAACACCCTTTTCAACAACAACAACAACAACAGAGGGCCCCGCAGCAAACTCAGCGTCCTCTCCCTCGAGCTCCAGCACCCCAACACCAGGCTCAGGGACAGAACCAACAAGCTGCTGCTTATAACTTTTGCCAAAAACCAGGTCATACTTGGCAAGTCTGCAGGAAGAGGCTAGGTGCCTGCCTCTACTACGGCTCAGCAGCGCATCAAATGAGGGACTGTCCAGCTGCTCAAGGACGCACCGCTGCACCAAAGGCTCCAGCCCAGGCCAGGGCCCCAGCAGTACAACAGAGGGGACCCCCGCTTCCAACACAACAAAAACGCTTTGCTCAGCACCAACAGCAGCAACAGAGGGGTGCACCGCAGCAAGGCCGTGCTTATGCAATGACTCTGGAAGAAGATGAAGCTACAGCAGACGTGATCACAGGTTCTGTGCTTATAAATTCAATACCAGCTATTACTTTGTTTGACTCTGGAGCTTCACATTCATTCATGTCTGTAGATTTCCTTATGAAGCATAGCTTAATCACTAAACCCCTTAGGAATTGTTATAAGATTATTACCGGTGGAGGAATCATCCCGGTTAGTGATGCCTGTAACAATTGTCCTATTATATTATATGGAAGAGAACTGTATGCTAGGCTACTTGTAATGCCCGTTCCCAGTTTTGACATTATACTGGGTATGGATTGGTTAAGTCAACATCATGCCACTATAGACTGCCACAGAGGTAGTGTAATCTTCAGGCCACCTGACAAGCCAGAATTTGAATTTGCTAGAGGTTCTAGAGAAATGGGTAATAACAAAATTTGTGGAGCCCTAGTAACAGAAGAAGTGCCACTACCTATCATCTCTAAATACCTTGACATCTTCCCTGAGGATCTTCCAGGCTTACCCCCAGACCGAGAAGTTGAATTCTCCATTGACTTAGTGCCAGGAGCAGCACCAGTATCTCAAAATCCCTACAGAATCAACAAGAAGGAGATAATAGAACTAAATGAGCAAATCAAAGAACTAGAAGACAAATGCTTCATTAGGTCTAGTGTCTCACCCTGGGGAGCTCCAGTATTATTTGTGCCCAAGAAGGACGGAACATCCCGAATGTGTATTGACTATAGGGCATTGAATGTGTCACTACCACTTTTCTATATAAGGGCATTTCTGTAATTTATCTATTAAAAAAAAAAAATTTTATGTATTTAATTAATTGCTGAGTTTTATAAACTAATTATATTATTATTAGTGATATTTGGTTTAAGGTAAGCCTAGAATTTTAATTTAAGATGGAACCTCAAACTCTAGCAGACCTAAACCTTAGTCAATTAGGTTCTACATGACTTAACATAAAGGTTTAACCTAAAACTAAGCTTGGAAACCCTAACCTAGTTGTTTATATAAAAGGAAGCCTCTTTCTAGGCTATTCTTCACGTAGAGAGAAAAGAAACCCTAGCCTCCACAAGAGAAACCATCTCCCCACCCAATTTTCGAGATTAAACCTAGGGCTTCCATTTTCTCCTCCTCCAAAGCAAGGAAATCAGGAAACTTGGGTCAAGGAAACTCGGGAAGGAAGAACTTTCATAGAAGAACCATCCCTGAAGGTAAAAACCCTATTTTTATTCCTTTAATTTCTGTTTTTAAATGGTAATGGCCATTAGGAACCCCCAAAACTGTGTGTAGTTCGAATTTAGGGTTTTGATTAGGTTTAAGTGTCCCCAACATAGTTTTCCCCAATTAACAGAAACCCTAACCCTAGATATTCGAAGGTAGGTTGATTTCATCTCATGTGGGTAGGTTGATACTCGGTTTTAGGGTTTTTGGGTTGAGGATTCATGGGTTGTATGTATATTTGTTTCTTGCACTGCATGTGTTCGATGAAATGTTCATTTAGGGTTCATCCATCTAAGATAGTTGAATGTATGCATATCTTGGTTTATAGACTATATATATATATATATAATACCATTGCCTGTGTTCTAGTTATTTGTTGGTTTTCATGTGTTTAGAGGTGAGTTCTGAGCGGTCGGGTTGAGTAAATTCTGAGCACAGGGTATTTGAGACTCCTGTGCATAGTCGGGTAGATAAACATTTTTCAGAGGTTGTGTGGTGCAGTGCCAGTGTGTATGTGTATCAGGATGGAGAGGTCAGTGTGTATCCTAGAGATATCTAGGTTTGTAGATGTGTGTGTGTGTTTGAAGAAGGGTAAACTGTGTTGTTCAGTCGGGTATGTACAGGCCTGTGTGTGTGTCTTGGGTTTCATTGTGTACTCGGGTTTGAGGGGAACTGTGCTGTGCTGTGTATTTCTGTAGGGTGAACTCAAGTGATTGTGTACATCAGTATTTGTGTGATGAGTACCTGTGTAGTATCTCAGAAATCAGTGTGTGGATAGATGATACAGTGAGTTGATATCTGTGTGTATACTGTGTGCCAGTTTCAGGAATTGGTTGTGTGCAGTTGGGGATTTGAGGGAGAGGTGTAGTGAGTGTTAGTTTTAGTTCTAGAGTGCCAGGTTGATGAGTGCCAATGTGTGTTTTTGAATCAGTATTTTATTTGTGTGTGCAGTGAACTTCTACCTATATGTCAGTGTCTAGGTATTATCTAAGTGCCTGTGTATATTGTGTAGTGATAATTCTCTATGTGTTAGATGTTTGTGCATCAGTAAACTGTGTGTGTGTATAGTATACTTATGTGTATCAGTAGATAGGAATATCTGTGTGTGTATATGTGTCAGTTGGTACCAATTTTAGAGTAGCAATATAGGGATATATATATGTGAGGGTATCTAGTGTATCTAAACTGTGATGTATCAGCAGTAAGGAGGGGTGGGGGACACTGGTATCAGTGAATTATGGTATACATCAGTGTAGAGTTTTGGTATCAGGGAATAGGGGTTTATGGCTGTGTCTGTGTGTGTTCAGAGGACATATGTGTGTGTGAGACTGTTGTGTGTATCAGTTCTCATTTACTGATATTGTGTATCAATGTCATGTGTGTGAATGCAGGATGTGTATTAGAGTGTAGAGTCAGACCCAGATTTATGTATCAGTGTTACCTGTATGTTCAGTGTGGCTGTGTGTAGCTGAGAGGGATGCACATGTGTGTGTCTTAGTCTCCTACAGATTTCAGTGCAGGATGTGCACAGTAGGTATGTGTGTGTGTGCATTGAGAGGGAGGGAAGTTCTGTGAAATTGGTACCTGTGTGTGGAGTATCAGAGTAGGACAGTATGTGAGAGACTGTGTATATGTGTCAGTGTGTAGGTATTTAAAGTCTGGGTGTGTGTTTCTGTGTATTTGAACTGTGTCTGTGTCCCAGTGTGTGTCAGTTAAATCTATTAATTTCTGTGGGTGTATACTGTTAGTTGTGTGTGTCTAAATTTCAGAATCAGCTTATCAAGGAACCAACTGTGTTTCCTGTGTGTACATAGGTTAATTGACTGTGTCAGTTGGTATCAACTCAAGTATCAGTATTGGGGACTGATACTTAATTTCAGTTGGGGTGATGGTGAAGGTCTGTGTGTAGTTGTTATGTGTCAGTCAGTTAGAAAGTAGAGTTAGTATGTTTTGAGAGTTAGTAAGCTAGGATTGATAGTTAATGTATATATATTAAGAATCAGTTAGCCAATTAGAATGTCAGTTAGTATTAGTAGCTTGTTAGTTATTTGGGTATATATGTTAATATGATAAAATAAGTTACTAGTTAATGTAGATAATTAGCTAAATAATAAGCTAGTATCACTTAGAAACTTAGGTAAATACCTAGAATAACTAGTGTTAGCTAGTTAGTGGCCAATTTAGACCAATTGACTTAGTTTGGACCTAGCTAAGACCTAGTTTAGCTAGTATTGACCTAGAAACCTCGTATTTAAATTGTTAAGCATGTTTATTCTTTTATTTCAATATTTTGACATTAATCTTCCATAAATAGGTCATTGTGATCCCACTTTGGACATCGATCCTCACACCTTGCTCAGGACCACAGGCGAGTACATTCTCTGACAGTTTTCATGGTTGATTACTTCTATAAATTGTAGTGTATTACATACTTGATTCCGACACTATGGATACACGGGTTAGCACCCTAGATCCCCATCACGAGGAGTCGTGGTTGGAATCCATCGTGCTAGCTGGGAAATGGGGAACTATTAGTAGATTATGTGATCATATCCAAACATTATATGTACCATAGCTCACCCCACTTCTCACGTCGGGTGCAGCCTGACCACTTATATGCTCCATAGCTGTTATATATGACTAGCCTGACCACTATATGCACCATAGCTAACCATGCGGTTAGCCTGACCTAAAAGAATCATAGCTAATCATATATAACCAGCCTGATCTAGTCCCAAGCCGATCACATAATAAACTAATATTTCAAACACTTAGTTAGATGGTTATCTTTATTCAGATTACTTGTTCTAGCATTCACTGTTTATTGTTCATTGCTAGATGCTCTATGGTCTATTTCATTTCTCCAGTACTTCACATGTTCAGCTGTTATTTCCATCTTGTATCTCTTATACTGTTTATAGATTTTGTCAATTTAATGAAACTGCTGTTAGTGCTTGTGCTTCGCTCCAATCCTGACTGGATAACAACATTTTCAGAGGACCTGGAGGACTTTTGCCCTACTCATTACGGCCCAGGAATAGAGGGAGATTTCACTCCAGAAATCCCAGAGAAGGTGTCTATCCTAGAGGAGAACTTGCCTGCCCATGCTTAGATTATTTTTCTGCGTTTATTGTTTTAGACTGAGACTGAGACTGAGATGTATTTATTTTTATTTGTGACTTTGTGAGGTCATTTAGACCCAGGTTTTGAGATGGACTTATTATGGTTGGTTTAAATAGAACTCTTTTCAATTCTCATCGTGCTATTATGGTTATAGTTGTGATTGAGTATATTATAGAACTGTGGTTTATTTTATCATTTGTCCTCCGTACGGAGTTGAGACTATTGACAGGATATACTATGTTTGTGACCTAGACAGCGTTCTACCGCCGATGCTGCGGCGTAGGCTGGACGTACCCACGACTCATGCCCAATTTCCGGGTGCGGGTCGTGACACATTTTTAGTGGTGGCCTATGCAGGTCTAGTCTGTAGTCAGTAGTCTTAGATTCACATTAGAGCGATATTGTAGTAATAGGAATTAGGCCAAGGATATGCTCAATCACAATTAGGGAATTCCGATTCTTATGATACTATTCTTAATGATTTATTCCTTTAGAAATTTTTCTGTCCTTCCTTGATATCATATCTATTGCCTTAATTGAATCTTTCGATCTGTCTTCAGGATGCCGCCAAGAAGATCCCAGAGACTCGGAGCAGCAGATACAGAGAGGTCTGCCACCTCTCGCGCTGCCGGACAGACATCCGCAGCACCTCCTACATCTCCAGGACAAGTGGGAGTGGCTGCAGCAGTCGGGGGTCCTCCACCACCTGTTCAGAGGGTCCCCGCAGCTACGACGGAGCTACCACCACCACCACCAGTTCAGTATCCAGGAGGTGTGCCTGCCGATGGGGCACAGATGTTCGCTTTGATACAGGGCATGGTCGACGCCCAAAGGACGTCGGCAGAGGCCCAGAGAGTGCAGGCTGAGGCACATCAGGCCCAGACAGAGATGATGAGGGTGAACATGGAGAATGCTCACCAAGTGGCTCTCCAAGCTGTGGAGAGAGTCACTCAGCAGCAGCAACAACCTGGTCAGCAACAACAGAGGCCGGGCACCATTGTGGACTTCAAGAGGATGATGCCTCGGGAGTTCAAGGGGACAGAAGGGATACTCTATGCCGATGATTGGCTAGAGGACATCGAGAGAAACTTGCATTTGGCGCAGATTCCAGAGGCGCTCCAGATCGAGGCCGCTGGCAGCCAGATGTTCGACATTGCCTTGACGTGGTTTCGCACGGAGTCGAGACTCTTGCGCGGGGGACTTACTTGGGAAGCTTTCAAGGAGCTCTTCAAAGAAAAGTTCTTTCCTGATGTCACCCTGGGAGCTTTGGAGAGTCAGTTCCATGACTTAGCCCAGGGGAGCTCGTCCGTCGACGAGTATGCCGCGGAGTTTTCCCGCCTGAGCCGCTTCGCGCCATCGATGATTAGAGATCCGGGGGACAGGGCCCGGAAATTCAGAAAGGGGCTGACAAGAGAGATCAAGTCTCGCACGTCGGGACGTCGCACAGCTACCTACGAGGGCATATTGATGGATGCCCAGGTAGCCGAGGACGACTTGGACCTCAGGCCCAAGAGGGGACGCGATGTTTCCGGAGGAGCAAACAGTAGTGCGGGACCAGGCAAGCGTCCACACTTTCAGCAGCAGCAGAGGCCCTTTCAGCAGCAGCACCAGCAGCACCAGGCACCAGCCCGAGGGCAGGTCCAGCAACAACAGCAACAGAGGCAGACTCAGCCTGCCATCCAGTGTGCGTACTGCGGGAAGATGGGACATACTAAAGATATCTGCAGGCATAGATTGGGCTCATGTTTGTCCTGCGGATCGACGACACATCAGCTGAGGGATTGCCCTACCATTCGGACTCGTCCAGGCCAGGGTGGAGCTGCCGCCCAAAGAGGACCAGGCAGGGTACCAGCAGCACCAGGAGGCCAACAGCAGAGGGGACCACTTCCACCGCAAAATCAGAAGTTCGCCCAGCATCAGCAGCAGAGAGGTGCACCCCAGGGGCGAGCATACGCCATGGCAGTCGAGGAGATCGAGCCAGCAGGAGACTTGATCACAGGTTCGGTTCTTCTCGATTGTATTCCTGTATTTACCTTATTCGACTCTGGCGCTTCCCATAGTTTTGTGTCTGTATCATATGCACTTCGACATCATTTAGACACAGAACCATTAGCTAGGACTTGCAAGATCATGACTGGTGGAGGTATTATCCTAGTCCGTGATCACTGCAAGGACCGGAGAGTGTCAGTAGGAGGCCGAGACTTGAGCGTGAGCTTACTCGTCATGCCACTTCCGGGGTACGATATCGTACTCGGAATGGACTGGTTGAGCAGGCATCATGCTACTATAGATTGTTATAGAGGCAGAGTATTGTTTAGACCACCAGGAGAGCCGGAGTTTGAGGTCGTCAGAGCAGCAGCGGAACAGAGCAGGAGCACATTTTGTGGAGCCAGGGCGGAAGAAGAGGAGTTGCCACATCCTCTGATAGCGGAGTTCCTGGATGTATTTCCAGAAGAGTTGCCAGGCTTGCCGCCAGACAGAGATGTTGAATTCTCTATAGACTTGGTTCCAGGAGCGGAGCCCATTTCACAACATGTCTATAGAGTCAACAATAGCGAGCTGGCAGAACTGAAGAAGCAAGTTGAGGAGCTGCAGGACAAAGGCTTCATCAAATCCAGTTCATCACCATGGGGAGCTCCGGTATTGTTCGTATCGAAGAAGGACGGCACGGTGCGCATGTGCATTGATTATAGAGCTTTGAACAATATCACTATCAAGAACAAATACCCGCTGCCGAGGATAGATGATCTTTTCGACCAGTTGAGCGGGGCGAGGGTATTTTCAAAGATTGATTTGAGGTCAGGCTATCACCAGGTGAAGGTAAAGAAAGAAGACACGCCGAAGACAGCTTTTCGGACCAGATACGGCCAGTTTGAGTTCATGGTGATGCCATTTGGTTTAACCAATGCGCCGGCAGTATTCATGAACTTGATGAACAAGGTGTTCCACCAGTACCTTGATAAGTTCGTGGTGGTGTTCATCGACGATATTCTTGTGTATTCCAAGACACCGGAGGAGCACGAAGAGCACCTGAGATTGGTCTTAGAGACTCTCAGGAGGGAGAAGCTATACGGGAAACTCTCTAAGTATGAATTCTTCCTTGACAAGGTCGAATTTCTTGGGCATGTGGTATCGGGTGACGGAATCTCGGTAAACCCAAAGAAGATCGAGGCAGTGGAGTCGTGGGCTACCCCCAGTTCGGTAACTGAGATCAGGAGTTTTCTCGGACTAGCAGGATACTACAGGAGGTTTGTACAAGACTTCTCTAAGATTGCAGCGCCAATGACCAGACTGACTAGGAAGGAGGTAGATTTTGTGTGGACGGAGGAGTGCCAGGCTGCATTCGATGAGCTGAAGAAGAGGTTGACGACAGCTCCAATTTTGACGTTGCCATCAGGGACAGGTGGTTTCACCATCTACAGTGATGCTTCAGGGAAGGGTCTGGGATGTGTTCTTCAGCAGCACGGGAAGGTAATTGCCTATGCTTCCAGGCAGTTACGCCCTCATGAAAAGAACTACCCCACCCACGACTTAGAGTTGGCAGCAGTTATCTTCGCTCTAAAGCTGTGGAAACATTACCTGTACGGAGAGCGTGTGGAGATCTTCACAGACCACAAGAGCTTGAAGTACGTGTTCACACAGAAGGAGCTGAACATGAGGCAGAGGAGGTGGTTGGAGTTGATGAAAGACTTTGACATCTCATTGCAGTACCATCCCGGGAAGGCCAACGTAGTCGCCGATGCCTTGAGCAGGTATCCGATGGCTATGTACTTGACAACTGATAGACATTTGTTGGCTGATCTGGAAAGCTTGGAGATTAAAGTGTTAGTTCCCGGTACTGAGATCCAAATGTGGGGATTGCAGATCCAGTCCGAGCTGATGGACAGGATCAGAGCTGCGCAGTACGATGATGAGACTCTGAGGAGTATCAGAGCACAAGTTCAGATGGGATTGTCAGACGACTTCACTATCACAGATGATGGTTCTTTACGGCACGGCACGAGGATATGCGTGCCTAGCGGGGAACTACGCGAGGAGGTTTTGCAGGAGGCACACCGCTCTCAGTACTCGATGCATCCCGGTGCCTACAAGTTGTATCGAGACTTGAGGGAGCACGTATGGTGGTATGGAATGAAGCGCGAGGTAGCACGCTTCGTATCTCGGTGTCTAGTGTGCCAGCAGGTAAAGGCAGACCGGCAGAGGCCAGGAGGTTTGCTTCAACCTTTACCGATCCCAGAGTGGAAATGGGAGCACGTGACCATGGATTTCGTTTCAGGGCTTCCACGTTCTCCAGGAGGGAAGGACGCGATTTGGGACATCGTGGACAGGTTGACCAAATCAGCCCATTTCTTACCTTTCAGAGTGGGCACGTTGACAGAGAAGCTCGCAGAGATGTACGTGCGACAGATTGTTAGGCTTCATGGAGTTCCTGTGAGCATCGTCTCAGATCGGGATAGTCGTTTCACTTCCCACTTCTGGAGGAGTCTGCAGGCTAGCTTGGGCACTCAGCTCAAGTTCAGTACCGCATATCACCCCCAGACAGACAGGCAGTCTGAAAGGACTATTCAGACTCTCGAGGATATGCTTCGCACTTGTGTTCTCGATCTCGGAGGTTCTTGGGAGGATCATCTGCACCTGGTAGAGTTCGCTTACAACAACAGCTACCAGGCTAGCATAGAGATGTCACCATTTGAGGCTCTTTATGGTCGGAGATGTCGTACACCGTTATCGTGGGACGACGTTGGAGAGAGAGCCTTGCTAGGACCAGAAATGGTCGTGGATGCAGCAGAAAAGGTGAAACTCATCAGAGACAGATTGCGAGTGGCGCAGGACAGACAGCGGCATTGGGCCGACAGCCACCGTAGACCCCTTGAGTTTCAGGTATAGATTGTTGTTTTCTGATTGTGTTTGTTTGTTTGTTTAGACTGCATGTTGAGACTATTTTTGTGTTAGGTTGGCGATCTAGTATTCCTACGGATTTCTCCGACGCGTGGGACGATTCGTTTTGGTAGAGGCGGAAAGCTTAGCCCACGCTACATCGGACCCTTCGGTATTCTGGCGAGGGTAGGTGCAGTGGCGTATAGACTAGACTTGCCGCCTGCATTGAAAGGAGTGCATAATGTGTTACACGTGTCGCAGCTGAGACGGTACGTGGCAGACCCTAGTCACGTACTTGATCACTCGGAGATTGAGGTTGGTCCGACGCTCAGCTACCCTGAGCAGCCCGTAGAGATCTTGGACCGCAGAGAGAAGGTGTTGCGGAACCAAACCATCCCTTTGGTTCGTGTTGCTTGGAGACATCACTCTCCAGGGGAGTCGACCTGGGAGAGAGAAGACGAAATGCGCGAGCAATACCCGTATCTCTTCTAAACTTGAGGTATATTCCTTTCTGATTTCATTCTTGTTCTAGTTCAGTCCAATTTCGAGGACAAAATTTCTTTTAGGAGGGTAGACTTGTCACTACCACTTTTCCATATAAGGGCATTTCTGTAATTTATCTATTAAAAATTTTTTTTTTTTATGTATTTAATTAATTGCTGAGTTTTATAAACTAATTATATTATTATTAGTGATATTTGGTTTAAGGTAACCCTAGAATTTTAATTTAAGATGGAACCTCAAACTCTAGCAGACCTAAACCTTAGTCAATTAGGTTCTACAAGACTTAACATAAAGGTTTAACCTAAAACTAAGCTTGGAAATCCTAACCTAGTTGTTTATATAAAAGGAAGCCTCTTTCTAGGCTATTCTTCACGTAGAGAGAAAAGAAACCCTAGCCTCCACAAGAGAAACCATCTCCCCACCCAATTTTTGAGATTAAACCTAGGGCTTCCATTTTCTCCTCCTCCAAAGCAAGGAAATCAGGAAACTTGGGTCAAGGAAACTCGGGAAGGAAGAACTTTCATAGAAGAACCATCCTTGAAGGTAAAAACCCTATTTCTATTCCTTTAATTTCTATTTTTAAATGGTAATGGCCATTAGGAACCCCCAAAACTGTGTGTAGTTCGAATTTAGGGTTTTGATTAGGTTTAAGTGTCCCCAACATAGTTTTCCCCAATTAACAGAAACCCTAACCCTAGATATTCGAAGGTAGGTTGATTTTATCTCATGTGGGTAGGTTGATACTCGGTTTTAGGGTTTTTGGGTTGAGGATTCATGGGTTGTATGTATATTTGTTTCTTGCACTGCATGTGTTCGATGAAATGTTCATTTAGGGTTCATCCATCTAAGATAGTTGAATGTATGCATATCTTGGTTTATAGACTATATATATATATATATAATACCATTGCCTGTGTTCTAGTTATTTGTTGGTTTTCATGTGTTTAGAGGTGAGTTCTGAGCGGTCGGGTTGAGTAAATTCTGAGCACAGGGTATTTGAGACTCCTGTGCATAGTCGGGTAGATAAACATTTTTCAGAGGTTGTGTGGTGCAGTGCCAGTGTGTATGTGTATCAGGATGGAGAGGTCAGTGTGTATCCTAGAGATATCTAGGTTTGTAGATGTGTGTGTGTGTTTGAAGAAGGGTAAACTGTGTTGTTCAGTCGGGTATGTACAGGCCTGTGTGTGTGTCTTGGGTTTCATTGTGTACTCGGGTTTGAGGGGAACTGTGCTGTGCTGTGTATTTCTGTAGGGTGAACTCAAGTGATTGTGTACATCAGTATTTGTGTGATGAGTACCTGTGTAGTATCTCAGAAATCAGTGTGTGGATAGATGATACAGTGAGTTGATATCTGTGTGTATACTGTGTGCCAGTTTCAGGAATTGGTTGTGTGCAGTTGGGGATTTGAGGGAGAGGTGTAGTGAGTGTTAGTTTTAGTTCTAGAGTGCCAGGTTGATGAGTGCCAATGTGTGTTTATGAATCAGTATTTTATTTGTGTGTGCAGTGAACTTCTACCTATATGTCAGTGTCTAGGTATTATCTAAGTGCCTGTGTATATTGTGTAGTGATAATTCTCTATGTGTTAGATGTTTGTGCATCAGTAAACTGTGTGTGTGTATAGTATACTTATGTGTATCAGTAGATAGGAATATCTGTGTGTGTATATGTGTCAGTTGGTACCAATTTTAGAGTAGCAATGTAGGGATATATATATGTGAGGGTATCTAGTGTATCTAAACTGTGATGTATCAGCAGTAAGGAGGGGTGGGGGACACTGGTATCAGTGAATTATGGTATACATCAGTGTGGAGTTTTGGTATCAGGGAATAGGGGTTTATGGCTGTGTCTGTGTGTGTTCAGAGGACATGTGTGTGTGTGAGACTGTTGTGTGTATCAGTTCTCATTTACTGATATTGTGTATCAATGTCATGTGTGTGAATGCAGGATGTGTATTAGAGTGTAGAGTCAGACCCAGATTTATGTATCAGTGTTACCTGTATGTTCAGTGTGGCTGTGTGTAGCTGAGAGGGATGCACATGTGTGTGTCTTAGTCTCCTACAGATTTCAGTGCAGGATGTGCACAGTAGGTATGTGTGTGTGTGCATTGAGAGGGAGGGAAGTTCTGTGAAATTGGTACCTGTGTGTGGAGTATCAGAGTAGGACAGTATGTGAGAGACTGTGTATATGTGTCAGTGTGTAGGTATTTAAAGTCTGGGTGTGTGTTTCTGTGTATTTGAACTGTGTCTGTGTCCCAGTGTGTGTCAGTTAAATCTATTAATTTCTGTGGGTGTATACTGTTAGTTGTGTGTGTCTAAATTTCAGAATCAGCTTATCAAGGAACCAACTGTGTTTCCTGTGTGTACATAGGTTAATTGACTGTGTCAGTTGGTATCAACTCAAGTATCAGTATTGGGGACTGATACTTAATTTCAGTTGGGGTGATGGTGAAGGTCTGTGTGTAGTTGTTATGTGTCAGTCAGTTAGAAAGTAGAGTTAGTATGTTTTGAGAGTTAGTAAGCTAGGATTGATAGTTAATGTATATATATTAAGAATCAGTTAGCCAATTAGAATGTCAGTTAGTATTAGTAGCTTGTTAGTTATTTGGGTATATATGTTAATATGATAAAATAAGTTACTAGTTAATGTAGATAATTAGCTAAATAATAAGCTAGTATCACTTAGAAACTTAGGTAAATACCTAGAATAACTAGTGTTAGCTAGTTAGTGGCCAATTTAGACCAATTGACTTAGTTTGGACCTAGCTAAGACCTAGTTTAGCTAGTATAGACCTAGAAACCTCGTATTTAAATTGTTAAGCATGTTTATTCTTTTATTTCAATATTTTGACATTAATCTTCCATAAATAGGTCATTGTGATCCCACTTTGGACATCGATCCTCACACCTTGCTCAGGACCACAGGCGAGTACATTCTCTGACAGTTTTCATGGTTGATTACTTCTATAAATTGTAGTGTATTACATACTTGATTCCGACACTATGGATACACGGGTTAGCACCCTAGATCCCCATCACGAGGAGTCGTGGTTGGAATCCATCATGCTTGCTGGGGAATGGGGAACTATTAGTAGATTATGTGATCATATCCAAACATTATATGTACCATAGCTCACCCCACTTCTCACGTCGGGTGCAGCCTGACCACTTATATGCTCCATAGCTGTTATATATGATTAGCCTGACCACTATATGCACCATAGCTAACCATGCGGTTAGCCTAACCTAAAAGAATCATAGCTAATCATATATAACCAGCCTGATCTAGTCCCAAGCCGATCACATAATAAACTAATATTTCAAACACTTAGTTAGATGGTTATCTTTATTCAGATTACTTGTTCTAGCATTCACTGTTTATTGTTCATTGCTAGATGCTCTATGGTCTATTTCATTTCTCCAGTACTTCACATGTTCAGCTGTTATTTCCATCTTGTATCTCTTACACTGTTTATAGATTTTGTCAATTTAATGAAACTGCTGTTAGTGCTTGTGCTTCGCTCCAATCCTGACTGGATAACAACATTTTCAGAGGACCTGGAGGACTTTTGCCCTACTCATTACGGCCCAGGAATAGAGGGAGATTTTACTCCAGAAATCCCAGAGGAGGTGTCTATCCTAGAGGAGAACTTGCCTGCCCATGCTTAGATTATTTTTCTGCGTTTATTGTTTTAGACTGAGACTGAGACTGAGATGTATTTATTTTTATTTGTGACTTTGTGAGGTCATTTAGACCCAGGTTTTGAGATGGACTTATTGTGGTTGGTTTAAATAGAACTCTTTTTAATTCTCATCGTGCCATTATGGTTATAGTTGTGATTGAGTATATTATAGAACTGTGGTTTAATTTATCATTTGTCCTCCGTACGGAGTTGAGACTATTGACAGGATATACTATGTTTGTGACCTAGACAGCGTTCTACCGCCGATGCTGCGGCGTAGGCTGGACGTACCCACGACTCATGCCCAATTTTCGGGTGCGGGTCGTGACAGAATGCCTTAACAATTAAGAATAAGTATCCCCTGCCCAGGATAGATGACCTATTTGATCAGTTGAGTGGAGCCCGGGTATTTTCAAAGATTGATTTGAGGTTCGGTTACCACCAAGTAAGGGTGAGAAAGGAAGACATCCCTAAAACTGCTTTCAATACCCGGAACGGACACTATGAATTCTTAGTAATGCCGTTCGGGTTGACGAATGCACCAGCAGTTTTTATGAACTTGATGAACAAAGTATTTCAGAAATATCTAGACAAATTTGTAGTGGTCTTTATTGATGATATTTTGATCTACTCCAAGACCCCCGAAGAACATGAAGAACATTTGAGGTTAGCATTGGAGACTTTGAGGAAGGAAAAACTTTATGGAAAACTATCTAAATGTGCTTTCTTCCTGGACAAAGTAGAATTCTTGGGACATGTTGTGACTGGAGATGGAATAGCAGTAGATCCTAAGAAGATAGCTGCAGTAGAATCCTGGCCCACTCCAGACTCTGTAGCAGAGATTAGAAGCTTCCTGGGACTAGCTGGCTACTATCGGAAGTTTGTGAAGGACTTTGCTAGAATTGCGGAGCCCATGACAAAATTAACAAGAAAGGATGAAGAGTTCACCTGGACTGATGAATGTCAGCATGCTTTTGAGGAATTGAAGAAAAGGCTGACTACTGCCCCTATTCTGACCTTACCCTCTGGAACCGGAGGTTTCGCTATTTATAGTGATGCTTCTGGAAAAGGTCTAGGTTGTGTATTGGAGCAGAACAAGAAAGTAATAGCATATGCCTCTAGACAGCTTCGACCCCATGAAAAGAACTATCCAACTCATGATTTAGAATTGGCAGCTGTCATTTTTGCTCTTAAGCTATGGAAGCATTATCTTTATGGAGAAAAGGTGGAAATATTTACAGACCATAAAAGTCTAAAATATATCTTCACCCAGAAAGAGCTGAACATGAGGCAAAAGAATGTGGCTGGAACTAATAAAAGACTTTGATATCACACCCTTCAATATCATCCTGGGAAGGCAAATATAGTTGCTGATGCTCTAAGCAGGTATCCTATGGCGATGTACTTGACTATGGACAGACACCTGCTAGAGGACTTGGAAAGTTTAGGTATTGAAGTAATCATCCCAGGAAAAGAAGGCCAAATGATGAACTTGCAGATTCAGTCTACTTTAATAGACAAGATCAAGGAGACTCAGTTTCAAGACGAAGGCCTGCGAAGCCTTCGAGGTCAAGTGCAAGCTGGATTAGTGGAAGATTTCAGAATTCATGAAGATGGATCACTGAGGCATGGCGATAGACTATGTGTACCCCAAGGAGACATAAGAGAAGAAATTATACAAGATGCGCACAGATCGCAATACTCTATACATCCAGGAGCCAACAAGATGTACAAGGACCTGAGGACGCATGTTTGGTGGCATGGCATGAAAAGAGAAGTAGCCAGGTTCATATCTCGTTGTTTAGTGTGCCAGCAAGTCAAGGCAGAAAGACAAAGACCTGGAGGATTGCTTCAACCACTACCCATTCCGGAGTGGAAGTGGGAACATATTACAATGGATTTTGTTTCCGGACTTCCAAGGACACCTAGCAGAAAGGATGCAATCTGGGTGATAATAGATAGACTGACCAAGTCTGCACATTTTCTACCCTTCAAAGTAGGGCTATCTACAGAGAAGCTGGCAGATTTATATATCAGACACATTGTCAGGCTGCATGGAGTCCCAGTAAGTATTGTCTCCGACCGAGATTCAAGATTCACCTCTCACTTCTGGAAGAGCTTACAAGCCAGCTTGGGGACGCAACTCAAATTCAGCACAGCCTATCATCCCCAAACCGATGGACAATGGGAACGTACAATCCAGACACTTGAAGATATGCTCCGTACATGTGTTCTGGATTTTAGAGGATCCTGGGAAGACTATCTACATCTTGTGGAGTTCTCTTATAATAACAGTTACCAAGCAAGTATTGAGATGACTCCATTTGAAGCTCTGTATGGACGAAGATGTCGAACCCCGCTATCATGGGACGACGTTGGAGAAAGAGCCCTGCTGGGACCAGAGATGGTGATCGATTCAGCTGAGAAGGTAAAGCAAATAAGGGATAGACTTCGAGTGGCTCAAGACAGGCAACGACATTGGGCAAATAGCCACCGAAGGCCCTTGGAATTTGAGGTAATTAAAATTATGAAATTCAAGTCAATTTAAACATTTTGATTGTGGAACTAAGACTTGATTATGGCTTTATTAAAGGTTGGAGAGCTGGTATTCTTAAAGATTTTCCCGACACGTGGCACCATTAGGTTCGGAAGGAGTGGAAAACTCAGCCCAAGATTTATTGGACCTTTTGGCATTCAGGAGAAAATCGGAGAAGTGGCATACCGACTGGCATTGCCACCCTCTCGGGATGGAGTCCATAACGTCTTCCACGTGTCGCAGCTGAGAAAGTACGTGCCAGACCCCAGCCATATTTTGGATCACTCAGAGCTCGAAGTAGGCCCAAGTCTGACTTACCAAGAGCAACCCGTGGAGATACTGGATCGATCGAAGAAAGTTCTATGGAACCAGGTCATTTCCCAGGTTCGCGTAGCTTGGAAGCACCATTCTCCCGGCGAATCCACCTGGGAGCGAGAAGACGAGATTAGAGAGCGATACCCCTATCTTCTTGAACCCTGAGATATATTTTATTTCTCGGCCTTTCCTTTCGTGCCTTGTTATTCTTAAATTTTGAGGACGAAATTTTTATAAGTTGGGTAGGTTGTAAACCCCCTGAATTTTCAAATTATTAAATCTTGGATTTTTCACAATTTTCTGGAATTTTCTGGAAATTTTCTGAAATTAAAATCAAGGCTCTTAATTATTAAATGATTTTTTTATTGTTAATAAATAATATTAAAATATCATGAAAATAATATTTTTGGGTGTAAAATGGAAAATTGGACTTAGGATAATTTTTCTGGATTTTTCTGGGCTCAGACCTATTTTTAAATGCCTAAAAACTATTTTAATTAAATTAATTAATTATTTAATTAATTATTTATTATTTATTTTATTTTAATTTTATTTTCTTTTCTCCTTGGGCCGGCCCGGCCCAATGGACCGGCCCGTTAGTCTGCGGCCCAGCCCGCCCTTTTCGGGTCGGGTCGGGTTCAACTAAGCCAGACCCGCAGCCAGCCCGACCCGCTGACCCATTCTCCCTCACCCCTCCCCACGACCCAGGCGGCCGAAATTCTCGCCGCTCCGGCCTCCGCGTGCAGCGCCGGCCGTTCCGGCCCGCTCTCCGCATCCTCCGCGGCCACGCAGCACCGAGCACCCCCTCTCCTCCTCCTATTTAACCCCCTCTTCCTCGTCCTCCTCCTTCACCCTAACCCTAAACCTAACTCCGGCGATCGGCTCCGGCCTCCTTCCCCGCGCCGGCACCCCCATCCTCCTCCCTCAACCGTCGCCGCCCTCCTCCAGCGCCTCGCCGCCCTCGCAGAACCCCGTCGGCTTCGTCGTCCTCCTCCACAGCCCCTCCTCTCTTCCCGGGCACGCGAGCAGCCGCCTCCGGCCGCCCCTCCTCCCCGTGCGTCGCCGACCACCGGCTCCGCCCAGCCCCGGCGAACCTCTCTCGGCCCCAGCAGCGTCGCTCCGCCCTCCTCCGGCCGAGCTCCCCTCGCCGGGATCCAGAAACCCTAACCCTAGGTTCCCTGTGTCCGACACCACGTGTCGGACACGACTCGACCCTGATTTTCGGGTCCCCTTCAGGTGCGTGTAACTTTTGCCTCGTAGCTCCGTTTTTAATTCCGCAAATTGCGTTGTGAAGCCTGTATGACCCTCTCGGTGTCCGGATAAACTGTTCGGGGCATCGCGTCCTGTGGTGATCGCACACCGCGATCCAAAACCAAGAAAAACCAGACCTTGTTTCACCCCGGAACTGAGTGCGCTCCGCCAAACGGGACGACTTGGTCGCGTACGGTCTTCACAGATACGTGTGCGTCGTCGATACGGACGTGTGAGATTTCGTGGAAGCTGATTCGGGTGTGCGTGCACACCGGAATCAACGCGTATCCGCGGATATCGCCCCGTATTCGACTTTTCGGCAATTCGCCCTAACTTCTTGTACACTCGTCAGATCGAGACGAAACTTGCGCCATCGGACTCGTAGCGATACGCTGGTCCTGTGGGTCAAGTTTGGTTCGATTCTAAGAACGTTGACGAAATCGCGTGTCGTGGGCCCCACAGGCCCCGCTCGACGGGCGATTTTGTGTTCGGCTCATCGGAATCCCAATCTGGAAGTTCCATTGGGTTCGTATCAGCGTTCCTGACTTGTTAACACTAAGTTTGGTGAATTTGGAGACCTTTGACCCGGACACGTTTTTCGGTGCAAAGCGGGCCCACCAGCGGACCCCGTTTTGACCCGAAACTGTCGTTTTTGCCCTTGTTTCCAAATTGGATCCAAGGACAGGCGTTTCTAGCTATTTGATATCTTCTGAGCGTGTTGGTAATGTCTATTTCAGCTTTTGGACTCATCTCTGGAATTTTCCCCCGAGAGCCAATATTAATCAGATTCAAACAATAGGCAAGTACCTGCACTTCAAGTTAATCTTTATATATTGTGATAATTAATTCCCTGTCTTACATGTACCCTTGATGATTACACCTAGTGTTAGAAATGATGGATTTCATGTCTCGAATATGTGAGTCCCTGTCTTGTTTTTCATGTCGGGTGGGAGAATACCTAGGAGGCATGTAGTTTACCCTTCCCCTTGTCATGTTTAATAGCTGTTGGTACACGAGTGTACCTCAGCCAAATCTCAATTTTCCCTGTTTAATAGCCGTTTATGACGGCCGGATTAGCCTTATAAACCCCTACATGCCGAGTATGTATTCTAAAACAAACACAAGTTCACACAGATAGTTTTTGTTCATGTTCTATTTCTTGCTGACTGTGTAGTTTCATTTCCTGTTTCATTTATTTCTGCTTTCTCATATTCCTGCTTATAGTTTTAACTCTGAAATAATGATGTTCTGTTATGCAGTTTCTTAACTTGATATTCAATATTTAATTGTCATAAATATTTAGTTTAACCTTGTTGTGCACTGTGTACTTGGCTCCTTTCCTGACTGGATCTGTTGATTTAGGCGATGATGAGGATCTTGCCCCTACTTATTATGGTCCCTATGAGGGGACTGATGATACCTATGAGGAGCCAGAACCCACCCAGGAGACCCCTGCTGCAGAGTAGCTAGTAGTAGCTATCTTTTATTTATATTCTTATCTTATTAACCGGGTTTGTCCCCGATTTCATTCTGAATTGCTGTACTAAAACATTTGAATCTGTGGTCGCATTTATTTCAATTGCAAATCTTAAGTTTCAGTTCTCATTATTATCTTGCCAATGTTATTTGTGAATGAGCTAGTTAGTAAATATGGATTTGACCTAGACAGCGTACTACCGCCGACTCTGCGGCGTAGGCTGGACGTACCCACGCACTCGTGCCCAAACTTCCGGGTGCGGGTCGTGATAACTAAACTCAGGTCATCTGTCTCAGTTAGGATAAGTCCCTCCTGAGCTAGGGTCTCTGACTCTAAACCCACAATATCCTGAGGTCTATAATGTGTAGGGTACCATTCCTCAGTGTCATCTGGACATACGGCTGACATGCTTACGTATTCCTAGTCCTACGTATTTTGGGATTGGGGCGTGACATATTTTTATCGTGGCCCATGCAGGTCGAGAGCATATTATCTCGGCTATGTTACTGTACCAAGCAAGCCTACGCATAGGATTAGAATATAGGATCTCATCCACTTATTTAATCATCTCCCTTGATTTCATTTTGCACTCTTATTTGATAGCTTGTATTGCATCTTGCTTAATCCTTTCACAACATTAATCTTATCTTTTCTTTCGTGCTTGATAGGGGTTAGGAAGATAACTTATACTAGGTATATATACTCTATTATTCAATAACACTATTAGTTAAATTCTTATAAGTTCTCTATTATTCAATAACACTATTAGTTAAATTCTTATAAGTTTGGTAGTATGCCTCATAACCTAGTATTACATAGTCCTTTTAACCCATTAATGAAGTATAATTGAATGAAACCAACTATAGGCTTGCATAAGAAGATAGTGTTTACCCAGATTGTAGAACTTAGAGGCCCATACCCCCATTTGGTCGACTATAGACTTAAACAAGAAGTTAGTATAGCAACTGTAGAGGCACAACACCGGACGAGTCTTATCTTCTTTGTGAACTTAAATTATTTTGTACCTTCCTTCATCATAATCCAGCGTACTTATATTTTCTGGACTACCTCCGCTTATGCTGCTATTTTATAGCATAGTTTTGCAAGCTTATTCTTTTATCGAGCTTGTTCATGACATATGTGTTATTGGGGACGCCTACTAATACATTGTCTAAATCAGAATCAGTGTATTACGGTCTGATCAACCTTAATGTACTTGGTTCGCTCTTCGCATTACTACTTTACGTGGATTGAGATATAATTGACTCAGCATGTTAGATGAATATACTTGCCCTTTATACATGTCCGAGCATATCTTATCGGTTACATAAATATACTAATATGAGCATGTGAATAGGAATTTACCAAAATAGGATCTCTTCCGTAACTGCCCTGACAACTCTCTTTTTGAATTCTTTAATCACCTTGAACCCCGCACTTGTATTCTATCTCCTTCTCCTTGAATTCTTTATTATTGTTTTTCGTCTTCACCTATTTTGGAAAGATGAACACTCGTGCTTGGTATAAGTTTGATACACGGAGACTACTAGATATACCCTATAGGCCAATCTCATTACTTGTGACAATCTTTTGTAATTAAGGGCCTATCACATATGATATATTTGGTATTAAATTTTTTGAAGATATGTTGATATTTTAACTAGATGGCATACTCACGATGTTAAGGGATGACACGAGTATCAGTAGTAGTAGTATTCTCTTTCCTATCACCATCTCGTCCCTTGGGTGGCTCATCTTCTCTTCCATATCCATTCCTTATCCCATGCTTAATTCTCCCTATCGTAGTTGCATCTTTTCATGCCATCATGAATTGTTGATTTACTTCAACCTCACCCTTTATTTTGTTAATTAAAACATAAATGGGTTAGTAAAGATTAATAACTAAAAGATGAGTTCATAATGATAACCCTTATGTATATGCATTATGACAATATCTGTATTTTCTTATTATTTTTAAACCTTAAGTAGCATCCTTTAGTCTAACATGAATTAGTTGGATTGTTGAAATGGTTCATACTTCTAATAGTTTTATAAAGTTAGTCAAGACCTTAATTTTTGCCCTAAAACTTAGACTAAGGTTAGGAAAGAGTTGAAGGCACTTGTTACGAACTGATGACTATGACAAATCATTGGCGAGGTAGCAACAGCTTCAGCTTGACCATTATAGTAAAGTAGTCGAATTATTTGCAGACATACTGACCAAGTGGCGTAGCAATATTAGACTACGATACTTGACGGTTACAGAAAAAAATCATGGTTATTAGATTTCAGACAAGTATCCCAAAATTCTCGACACAATGAATAAACTCATCTTACAACCTAGACAATAGCCTCAAAAGACTTTAACTACTAGTAGAATTCTTATAAGTTGGGTAGTGTAGATGAGTTAGAGGATAAAAGAATAGTGTATGGACAATAAGGGAGAAACGTGTTAGAATGGCTAACCATAACCTTTTAGGAAGCACTGTTAGCTAGCAATGAAGTGTTAATAGCTATAGTGATTTATTACGAATATGGGTTAGTGTTAATTTTGAGGATAAAATTATTGTAAGTTGGGTAGAATGTAAACCCCCTAAAATTTTAAATTTTTATTTAAAGTATTTTTATTAAATTATTGAATTTCTTTAGAGTATTTTTATAGTTAATTAGAAAATAAATTGTATTGATTTAATTTACTTAGATAAATACTCATTTAGAATTATTGCTCAAAACTATTATTTTTATTTTAGAAATCCTTGTTAAAGGGTGATAGATTTTTAGAATTATTTTGTGTGCAAATATTTTTTTTTGGATTTATAACCCATCCATATATGTAAATATATATATTTAAATAATATATAGTTAATGATAATAATAATAATCATAATCATAATAATAATAATAATAAGAGTAATATTAATAGTAATAATAATAATAATAAAAGAAAAAAACAAAAGAAAAAGAAAATATAACCTATTCTCTAAACTAAACTAATCTAAAACATAAATCCTAATCCACCCCCCACACCAGCAAACCCCCCTAATCCCAACGAACCCAGAACCCCCCCGTCCCGATTTCTCTCTCTCTCTCTCTCTCTCTCTCTCTCTCTCTCTCTATATATATATATATATATATATATATATATATATATATAACATAAATCCTAATCCACCCCCCACACCAGCAAACCGCCCTAAACCCAGAACCCCCCGTCCCGATTTCTCTCTCTCTCTCTCTCTCTCTCTCTATATATATATATATATATATATATATATATATAAGAAACCAAAACTATACCTATACCTAACCCTCACCCTAATCCCTGACGCTTGCACCCACAGCGCCGGCCCCGACCTCAGCCGACCGCCACCAACCTTCAGGCGACCACTGCGCAGCCCCCGGCAGCCGCGCGCGCGTGAAACTTCTGCAGCCACGGACAAATACAAGCCCCGTAACCCCATGTTACCACAACGCGTTCTTCTCCGCTTCTCGATGGTTTTTCGAACCGTGTTCTCTGGTATGTTCACAACCTAACCCTCTAGGATTCCCGTCAAGCGGGACGAGTTTTCTTGCCCTGGATTGATCGAAAAATTGACCGAAAGTTGGGCAAAAAATTGACCAAAAACAGTCCAGAATTTTAATCCAAACCCCATGTTCATGTCCAATTTGCCACTAACCTGTTTAATATTTTTAAAATCTAATTGAAGGGTTTTCTTCTCTATATAACCGAGAATTTAACTGTTCTTTTAGTTTTTATTAATTTATTTTATTTGTTAAATTATTCGACCTCCAAAACGACAAAAAACTTGGTAATTTAAAATTAAAATTTTGTGATACAGAATATGCTCCACCAAACTGGACCGCCTTGTCGCGTACCAATTGTACCAAAATGCACGTATGGTATATCCTGACGTGTGGGCTTTCGCAGAAGTTTATTCGGACGTGTGTGCGCGTCGGAATCAACCCGTATCAGTAAAAAGTCCCCATATCGTGACTTTTCCAAAATACTACCCCACTTTGTGTTCGCCCGTCAGAATTCGACGAAACTTGTGCCATTAGATTCGTGCTATCACGATGGTCCTGTGACCCAAGTTTCACGCGATTCTGAGACAGTTGACCAAGCCGCCTATTCGCGGGCCCCACGATTTGACTTGAAGGACGTATTTGTGATCGGCTCACCGGAATCCAAAATTGGACATACCGTT
Source organism: Iris macrosiphon (assembly GCA_036927795.1). NCBI lineage: Eukaryota > Viridiplantae > Streptophyta > Magnoliopsida > Asparagales > Iridaceae > Iris > Iris macrosiphon. Next base: position 54,007,427 of record JAYESA010000017.1, on the reverse strand, counting down.
GAGTTTGTATCTATGTTTTAAAATTATTTTAACCTATAATTTATTCCATTTAGAGACCTTTACCTCTGGCACGTATTTCGGTACGGGCCGCATGTGGACCCCGCTTTGACCCGAAATTATTGTTTTGTTCCTGTGTCCAAATTGGACGAAAGGGTAGACTTTTCTGACTATATCGCTTATTCCAGGAACGTTGGTGATGTTTATTTCAGTATCCGGAGACGTTCATTCTGATGCCATAGTTATGATCCCTTGCGCTTGGCGTTTGGACGCTTATACTTCGCAGTTTTCTTGCTAGGCAAGTATACCTTGCCAAATTGCTTACAGTACTTTGCATACTTATCATATTTTTATATATATTCATTATATGTGTATTTTCTTTTAGTCATAATTATATATTATATATGCTGACACACACTTGACACATAGTATCATGGGAGGGGAGGACAGTCAGTAGGCGTATGGGCTACCCACTCTGGTAAACCGTAGTAACTAGCACGCACTACGGTAGTTGTGTCGAGATGATCGCTACCCTCGAGGTATGTCGATTTCTGGTGTCGCGATGGTCGCTACCCTCGAGGTATGACGACTTCTGATGTACATGGACGTGTGTGTGAGTTGTGAGATAGCATGTGTAGCCTACACCTACCCATACGTCAAAAGGGTTGTCCTCATTATGCATATTCATATAGATTGTCTAGTACACCGTACTTCTATATTTTCTGTATATTATACATGTTTTACTGTATTCAATTGGCATACTTCTATGTATCTTCTTACGTCCCTCTGAGGACCTGGTCCCTTTCCAAGTGTAGACGATCTTGACTATTCGCAGGAGCACGGATCAGAACGTGCTACTTCTCTCTCTTTCGAGGAGGCCTTCTCTTCGAGCCTCATTGTTCATTAGATGTACTTATTTTGTTTCTCTTATATTCTAGTTTGGTAGTAGATTTGTTTCCACCCAACTACTTGTTCTTATCAAGCATTTTATACTTAATTCAGTTATATAGTTGATTGATTATTTGATTCTGTGGATGAGATCTAGTTATGCCCTGTGACTTATGACATAAATCTATACCACTTGTGAATTATTATTCATAATACAGCGTACGTATGTGTTATGGTTTCCATATATTGGAGTTACTATATACATACGGCTGTCATGCTTACCTATTCCTAGTCCTACGTATTTTGGGATTGGGACGTGATATCACCAACACACACAAGTACTAGCAGCTGTGACATCATAGGCTCCGCACAACACTAATAGACATATCGCCCCACTAGACCCCCAGCGGGCCATATCCTCAGGGCGAAACAAAAATCTCTTCCGGACCGAGCGATTCCCAGTACCCCAGGAACCGTTCGAGAGACAAGACCTAGTGCACAAGTTATTCGAGACCAATGCATGACATAAAACATCTAGCAGATATAATACTACAATGCACAGTTCTGAACAACAAACACACAAATTCCCATCTTCTTATTCTTATTCCACATATCACATTCGAATCATAGGGACTTGGCATAAATCAGGTTGTGCAACATAGGAACGAAGAACATGCAACATAATTGATAGGAAAAGGATAATTCTAATACTTCAAGCATGCAGTTCATTTCTTTGGCTTATCGTTTTAGTGAGACAACATTTATAAGTGAACTAGAGATTCTTTTATTAGGCGTGCAGACTAAAAGATTCATCGAAGGGCCTAAGCCACTCACCGAATGAATCGAACGAGAGGATGGGGAAGCCTTATGCAACGTTCACTCTTTGGTTATGCATCCTGAAAATGCAACAATACTTGGTTAGCATACTTCGATCTCCTTCCCTTACAATTCAAAAAGAATGCGCAATCGAGAAAGAGAAATCATGAAAACCAAGTCATCGAAAGCAAGACAAAATACAAAGCAACACAAAACCAAGAAGCAAAGCAACCAATGAAAACTCTTAGACTATTTTAATAGAAGCCGTTCGATCAATTCGAAGGGTTCATTGTATTTCGTCCGTGTTGATTTGGCGGTAAGGTTTTCCCGAGACTCGATTCTTAACCGAGTCAAAGTAACAAGTGTTCCAAAAGTAACCGCTTAGAGCGGGACGTTACACAGGTGGTGGCAGGTAGGCACGGTGCTTAGTAGTAATGTCACTCATCTTCGGGTGCAATAAATCATATACATTAATTAACACCAAATTTTGACTTTTTATCGAATTAGGGTAAACATTTACAGATAACACGAGATACAGGTAGGTAGGTGATATAAGCATTCACTCACTCTTAATACAAGGCTTTGCGAAGGAGCTTCATGTATTGATCTATTTTTTAATTATATTTCCAACTCATACGATGTGATCCAAATTATTCTCCCACGCCCAATACTCTATTCTATAATCACAACCAATCCTAAGTTCATTCTAATAACTGAAATCATGTTTTCCGGCTCAAGGATACATCTTGATTTGTCTTTCTGGAATAAAAATATGTAGCAGAAATGCTTCCAAATATTAGAATACACCAATTAATTCTCTATATGTGTGAATATCACGTAATACGAGAATATAGTCAACAAGATATTACAAAATTAAGAAAACATGATTTGATAATTAGATCGCTTATGTATTTATATATCCACGTCCTTACGAGTCCTAGACTTAGATAGTTAACCTCTAGGCATTCCTAGAATTAGCATTCCTAGAATTACAGTTAGTCTATCTCTAGTCGATATACAGTTATCTAGGTTTAGGGTTCAGTACGATACCATGATGTTTAAGATTCAAAATTAGCTATCTTCCAAAATCCTTCGACTTTCAGACATAGTCGCATTTGTATTTCGAGCTCCAAACAAAGTAATATAACCGACCTAGAGCAACTCTCCATAGAATTGACATGGGTCAAAGCTCCTTCAATGGAACAACTAAACACCAGTCACACACAGTTAATAGAAAATATAGTAATTGCATAAAAGCACAAAACTAAATTGCACAAAAAATTCAATATGTATACCATACGTTGCATAGAGTATAACTCCTATCATATAAATCTAACTACCATCAAATTATATATAGTTAGAAAGCATATCTAATACTCTAAATATTATGTTTATACATAAATAAATTTTGACAATGTTTAATAGGTCAAAACTGGACTATAAAATAAGGTGTATAATGTCCCAAAATATTTTTTCAAATTTTTACATCGGTAGTGCACAGACAATAACTCATATCATATACATCTAAATACCAGCATACCATATATGGTTGGAAATCTTATCGAATTTCCAACGATTATCGTTTAGACATATCCTAGGTTTGACAAAGTTTAATAGGTTATATCTGGCCTACAAAATAATGTTCACATATGTTCTAGATTTTAATTCCAGGATTCCATTTGCGTGTTGTATGACCAATAACTCCTACCGTATAAATCCTAACCCTATCGTATCATATCGATTGGAAAGCTTATCTAATTTCCAACGATATTTGTTTAGACATATTTAAATTTTGACAGGGTTTAATAGATAAAAATTCGCTCTGAAAAATGTTACGTAGTGAAAACGAATTTATCACTATATTTCCAATTCTAATTCATGTCCAAGCCCTCTATGAATGTGTCACCTTAACAAATAATCCTTAGAATTATGTTCTAAACAACATATATTTAACTAAATATTAATTATAATAATTTTTATTTTGAATAATATAAGGAAAACAATTGAATAATACAAAGAACACAAGAACTATATAAATGAATACAACAAATAAAAATTGGTTGAATGGAAATAGGAATTGCCTTAGTTCTTAGGGTTTGAAAATGATGAAGAAATGGAGAGGAAATGTTTGGAGAGGTTATAGGATGAAGAGGTTGAAAGTTATATATATAAGGAAGTAATATACAACTCAACTCCTTACTTATCCTTTATAAGATATTTATAGAAAGGGGTCAAATGAAATGGAAGCAACCCACACCTCCCCGTGGGCCGGCCATGCATGGCTTCTTTAAGAAGCTAGGTATTAATGTTAGTAAATGGGGTATTTTGGTAATTTCTAGGTTAATTCAATTAGGATGCTAATTAAACCTATTTTTCCCCTAATTAAAATTCAATCTTTACACAAAGTAAACCAAAATCCCTAAATGAAAAGGCACAAAACTAATACTTCAAATAAATTTTTTTAAGATTTTTGTAAAATAAATAATAATATTATATTAAAAGTTTTGGAAACCCGAAAAATTGTATTATTAAAATAATGCAATTTTCTCAAAAATATATTTTATCGTAAAACTTGTATTTCCAAATAAATAATACTACTAATAATTTTTTTTTGAATCCAGCTATGACAAATGGGTCCTCGAATATTATCTACGTTTTAAAATTATAAGTGAACACTAGTCCACGCTATATATCATTCAGTCATAGGCATCAATCTAATAATATTCACATATTTGAAGCAAGTTTTACGAGTACTAAATTGACAAAGTATAGAAATATATAGATCCAAATAACAATAGACTAACTAAGAAGATAGAGACAAATCCACTATTAAAAGAAACAGATAATAAAGCAGAAAGATAGATAACTAGACTCAAGTCTTTGAAGCAAGATGACTAATCCAAGGCGGAGCCCTGCCCAACTCAAACGTACTCAACTTGTATGATCTCCTCGTCCTCAATAACAACATTAGACCCCATTCCGTACTCCTCAGGGTACGCCTGATCACCAAAGTCAGGAAGGAAACCAATTACTCAGAGGGACACAATAAGATATATAAAAACATGCCATAATATAACTGAATGCTAATAAACAACAAAGGTAAACTAACTATGCTAATGACTAAGTGAATGCAATTGTGAGGACAACGTTCGCATACATGGACATCTGGCTAAATAGGCAATCGACATTACTCCCATCGTGAACTAGGGGCTAGTACATATACTTCATCCAATTATTTATATACCGTGCATAGTGTTCATCGATTACCAAAGGCCATATGCATAAAAGGTCATTACAAGAGAAAGTGCATATTAACCCATATGTCTAGTAACTGACCTCCTCGTCCAATAATAAGTACCAGTGAGTCCATGACTCATCCAGAACTATGCAATCCAATTACAAATTCATCGTAATCCATAACTATAATATCACAACTCAAAACATATCAGCATCTAATTGATACACATCTCGCTTGTATCGATCATATATTATAGCGTGTGTCTTACCATACATATCATAATTGCGTCATAAGACTAGATAAAATTTTGAAAGTCACACAATATACAGTAGTACCTTATCGCAACATATGGGTTGTCCAACTAATCTACTAAGTCCATATCAAACCATATCGACATCTATTGTCAATCGCACCCATCACATTCAGACGCTTAGAATCAATACAATAGTAATAAAATGAACATAAATTTATAATTAACAATTTAGAATCAATTCAGAATATATAGGGCAAGGTATCTTGCCTGATGGATGGTCGGTGAAGAGCCGACATATTGGACATGAACGTGTCAGATACAAAATAATATAAAAATCAAAAAAGTTAAAATGAGCCAAACTATTGAAATAGAGGTGTCCATGTGTTTCAGATAGCATCATCGACAAAAAAATGTCCATAAGTCCAATTTGGCCCAAAGCGCAGAAATCGACATTTAAGGCTCAAACAGCCGCGAGGTAACAAAAAAAGGATCAAAATTAAAAAAATGTCCAAATATGACAAAATATTTATCAAAATAGGCTAAAAAGATAATGTGCACTCATCGATGCTCTCAGAAATAAAATCTAGCGGATATATTGCAAATGCGTGCACTTTCAACAAGCCGCAGGCCCACAAACTATGTCACACCCCAGTCCCAAAATACACGAGACCAAGTCTTATGGCAATGGCCAGTTACGTATCAAGTGGACTCCAGTCCAACTCAAATATGTATAAGCTGTTGTGTGTGGATTACTATCTAGATAATTCAATAAATACAATTATGTCTCAATCCACAGTGATACAAATTGTAAGAATGAGCAACATGGGTTATGGTCTACAATCCACTAGCATATATACTCGAATAGACTCGAAAGAAAACAAGATTCTATAAACATTAGGCTATAACGACAGATAAATAAGCAATAAGATCATGTAACTATGGAAGATATGATCCACATACCAACTCTCAATACCTATATATCGAGATGATACTCATCAGCAGCTCCAGAAAAACTCTACAGCACTCCAATCTAAAATTTTGCAGGGAACCAGGTCCTCAGAGGGACGTAAAAAGATACAAAAAATATATACGGAATAAAGTACAATAAATAACATGCAGACGAGTACATTGTACAACTATAACATGTGATATGGTATACTAAACTAGCCAATCTAAGTGAATGCTATTGAGAGCAATACTTGCGTGCATGGGATTTGTGAATAAATATGATAGACCTAGCACTCATTCAAGGCTAGAACCGCTATGTCTACACAAGACATCTAGATTGCATAGCGTTGATTATACGCCATAGGCCAACTATGTATATCATCAAAAATAAGTACAAAATTTTCCATACGTATAGTAATTATCCTCCCTACCCAATGAAAATAAACAAGTCAAGTCGATCATGCCAAATCAGGAACATATATACAAACAACTAGTTGAAACAAGTAATACGTAAGCAATATAAACATCTGTGTCTCCATGCTATGTGTGTCATCAGGTAGTAAGATACAACAAGACTGAAAGAAGGAACATAAGATACATGTAACATAATGATAATAAATCAAAACTGAAGAATATGTAAAACATGTAGATACTGTAATCATAAGGCAAGGTATACTTACCTGGATCCTTAATAGTGTCAAGACAACGTCCAGGTGGCAAACACGACAAATCAACAAGAGCAGAAGATGTACGAGCAGAACAAATATTTCAGGATGCTGAAAATAATATCATCAACGTTTCCAAAATAAGAAAAAATTCAAAATTGACTATCCATAAGTTTAATTTGGACACATGGGCAAAAATAAGAGTTTCACGTCAAAGCGGGGTCCAAAAGTAGCCCGCTTTGCACTAAAAATGTGCCAGGAGTAAAGTTCTCCAAATCCTGCAAACTTAGTGTATAAATATACTAGAACGACGATACGAAGATAATAAAATAATCAAAATTGGATTTTGATGAGCCAATCACGAAATTGTTCGTTAAGTCGGGCCGTGGGGCCCATAAAATGGTATTTTTGTCAACGTTCTTAGAATTGAACCAAACTTGGGCCACAAGACTAGCGTAATTCTGCGAGTCCGATGGCACAATTATATTCTTAAACGAGAAGCACACATAAATTAATTACAAAATTTTGGAAAAGATCGATATGGTATTTTTCGACGGATATGGGTTGATTTTGTTGCACACACGCGACCAAATCGAGGTCTGTCGAATCCCACACGTCGCATATACTGTACGCACATTTTGATGCAAATAATACATGACAAGAAGGTCCAGTTTAGCGGGACGAAACATGTATTGGAAAATTTTAGGTTTTTGAAAACAAGTTTTTCGTCAATTTCACAACAGAATATATGGGAATTAAAATCAAATTAAATAAAACTAATTGAAGAAAAATTATACTGGATATATTGGTTAAAAAACTATTTAGGTAAAATTTTAAAATAATGATTATTGTTTGGGAGAAAAATAGCTTGAAACATAGGTGTTTGGACTGTTTATATGTTGTTTTAAAAATTGGATTTTTGTCCGACTTTGAGTCGATCTTTCAGATGATTTAAGAAGTTAAAAATTAATCTAATTGAAGGAGTTTGAATAGGGTTATGTTTTGAATACAATGAAATATTTGGTTCAAAAAATGATTAATCGAGGAGAAATAAAACTTACTTGAAAATAGGGGCGTCACTACCATGTCGCGTGCGTGGGTTTCGACGGTGCTCGTCGGTCGACGACGGTGTAGGGTGGGTCACCCAGGGCTGGGGAAGGTGTGGGTATGTTTTTGAGGATGGGTTGCGTGGAGAGGAATCAGAAAGTAGGGGTTAAAGTCGGCTAGGTTAGGGTTGGTTTGTTTTATGAGGAATTTCCTCCTTGATTCCTATTATGAAGATTTCATTAAGGATTCAATTATGGGGTTAAGGAAATTATTAAGTAGGTATTGATGAGGCTGGGTTTGGGGGATTTTGAATGAGAGATTAGTCATAAAGAAATTTTGAATTCAAAATTTTAACACTTTCGAACAAGCCGCGGGGTTAAGGGGCAAAAAATATGGGCAATATAATAATAATAATAATAATAATAATAATACCATTATAGACTCTAAAATTAAGGAAAGAGAATTTTTTAATTAACTAAATAAATAATAAATCACTAATAAATAAATAATAATAGAAATAATAGTAGTAGTTTAAGGGGGCTTACATTCTACCAAACTTATAAGAATTTCGTCCTCGAAATTAAACTAAGCACGATGTAAAATAATAATGAAAATAAATATGGAAGAGTAGTTAAGTACTTCAACCCGTACCTTGATTCTAAAAAAAATGGGGGCAGTTACGAATATGATCCTACCATTATAAGAGTAAGGGGATAGTTAGTTCAAGATACTACCCAACTTATAGAGATTAAGTGTGCAGTGAAAACTCTGATCGTGATCCTATTTGTTATGTTTCTAGAAAAATGTTTATTAAAAAAACATGGTAAGGTACTTCTAACCCTATTCATGAATTCTCAAGTGGAAAGGGGCCCAAGTATTGTGATGGTTTTATTGGGCTAACAACTATATGGGGGAAACAATTATTGTTATTAACACTCAAACACTACTTCTATCATTTATTACTTCTGTCATGATGGAAAAAAGGAACTTGATCGGATTTCATCTGAGGCGAGGTGGTATTGAGGGAATTGATAATTACACGGAGCTGATGACACTACGAGGCAAGATCGAAACGATCACGAAAGAGAAGAATTTGTAACCAAGATGAGGAGAATTATAGTAAGATCAAGAAGTACTCATAGGATTAGATTTAGAAGATAGGCATAGAGGGTTGCTATATGAAATTAAAGATTAGGTCAAGGGGACATAAAAAAATTTAGTAACCTAAGTGATATTTACATAAGACCCAATGAGAGGTGTTGGCTAAGGGGTTGGTTTGGAAATTGATACAAAATCGTGAAATGAATAAAGATTATACTTAATCACATAATTCAAGTTATTTGCTGGCATAATGTTAAGAATTTATGACTAGGAAAATAGATAGGCAACTCAAGATAAAAGAATAGTGGTATGGTCAATGGTGAATTACTTCTGGTTACCAGAACAATCTTGTGCTTTGAGTGATTAGTCGGGCCAAAGAAGTTGCACTCCTACACAAAGTAAGGTATAGTCTATCTATCCTGGTTTCTTAAGACAACATTTGGTTCAAAAAAATACGACTAACAAAACTCAAAGCCAGAATCTATCGTATCATCTTACAATTTCTACATCTTCACTCACTCCTACAACCTGGTTATTTCAAGTGCCGCTTCCAACAATCTGGTGCTAGACTACTAGGAACATAACCTACGAAGGTCTCTAATCATCATTGATTCTTAGGAATTAAGCATAGTATTTAATTTTTGGCCCTTTTTTCATTCATCATGCAACTATACAAAAACAAATCCGTCCACAAAACACAACTTAATCCTAGGTACAATTTATCAATCTCTTTAAGGATCCCTACTTCCATTTTATTCTCATATTCTATCCTCGGAATTTTTTATTTTTCTTCTTATATCATGCCATTTTGCTAATCGTTTGGTTTCTGAAAGTCTTCTAACATAATCGTAATCATGAGACTCGAAACTATCTATGGTACTACCAACTGTTATTATATTATCACAACTTATATAAGATACCCAATCTTAACATTTCTATTATTCATCACAAAAATTGTATCATCTATTTTTCCTCGAGCTAACATTCTTATTCTTTCCTTGATTATCGACCCTTAAGATTGAATTCACCTCCACATAACTTGTTATGCCATGTATTCTCCGTAATCCTTATTACGTTATCATAGATAATCGTTATTGTAATCCTCGTCTAAGTTTACTTCACGACATTCCTCATTTTCTATCTTTTTTTAATAAGAATTCCTCGCAATTCCGTTCTTGCCCTTATTTAATTATTCTACTTAAACATAGTACTCCTCCTACTATTCTTTCCTCTTTATAACCATTTGGTGTACCTTAATTCAAATATAATCATGCTAGTTACAATCCTTTTAGTACTCTTAGCTACCCCGTATTGGTTAAGATAATAGTAATAATTTTCCTATGGGTTACCAACTAGCCTATCCAAGATAAGATTCCTAACTCAAATTTCAAATCCTTATTTATGTCTACCCTTGGAACTATGAAAGCCAAAATTAATCCTTACACTATATCCTTATAAGTTATCCTCCCAACTCTTCCTAACCACATGATTGACGATCTATCCCCTGGAAATAAACTATACAATTCTTACTAGTACGTTTAACCCTTCTTTCGCATAACCTGCTAGTTAAGGGCAAAGTTAAACTAGGATGGTGCTGAGATCTAATCATCCTTGGCAAAATACTTACTTATCGGATAATCTTTCGGTCATTGTTTTGATTGGTCATTCTAATTTTATTCCAACTATATTAAGAGACGTCTCTCAAGTTCAAAATCAAATTCATCCACTCTACCCAATACCCTACTGCAATACTGTTCATCTTTGCCTCCACTATTATACCATATCATTCTCGTATGTTCATCCAATATCTATCTTTCTTGTGAGAGTCCTCTTGGCTAGGCTACTGTCATATTTTAATTTCACTGTCCAACACAAGCATGAAGTCATGATTATCCCTCCAAGTGAAAAATTTCTTCAAACTGAATGTAATGATAAAACTTATATAACGATTTATGTCTAGTCTTAAGCATCATGCTTATTGAATCATGCTAATCATAAAGAGGCCCTCAAGTTCTACATTCTCAAGCCTTCCATAAAGATAGTCCTATTATATTTAGGGAACTATAACTAATCCTTAAAATTCAAACGTATATTCTTCCAAATCATAAATCCAATCACTTCAGTCATTACGATCTAGAAATCGATCACACCCTCATGACTAATCCCGATGAAACATGTATACTTCTAATAGAACTTTTTTTTTACTTAGGTAAAGAGTAACTTGGTTTAGTTCATCAATTCTAGGGTTTATGCTGAGGTTAAACCTCAAATGAAAAATACAAACTTACACCATATTCTAGATTTCTTCCTAGTATAAGTGTCTATCACAATCCTTACTACTCTAGTTGACTACCCTCCCCTGAATATTCTAACAATTATGGGATTCAATCTAGCGACAAAGTATCATCCGGAGAGATCAACCAAGCTAGAGCATTCGTCCTTTTGAAATAGAGAAAGACGAGAAACAATGACAAAAAGTTCAAGAAGGATATGATTGAATACAATAACGAGGTCCAAGGGTGATGTGAAAATCAAATAAAAATTTCAATTAATAATTATAGATTGAGATCCTAACCCACTTATCCTAACACAGGCTCTCTCGGTATAGTAACGTAACCTAAACGATATAATCTGGACCTACATGGGCCACTAAAAAAACTTTGTCAAGCTCCAGTCCCAAAATACATGAAAATAGGCCACGTGGCAATGGTTGTTCGCCATTAAAGTAAGTTTGGGAAACCTTCATTTCAAAAACTCACAATAAGCCCCAATAAAAATTTTTACACATAATTTACACTTAAATATAATGAATGTAACTTGCTATAAAGAGAAATAAGGAGCAATTGCACAAAATATCCAAATTGGGCTCCGTATCATATGGTATCACACTGTATCATGATACGACCTATTCGTATCCAATTGTGGATACGTAGCTAGTATTCCAACCCTGATCTAAGTCCATTATGACTAACCTAGGCTTATGAAACACACTTGATGTGTCCACCTTTTAATTTCCCTAAGTCCATTATGACTAACCTAGGCTTATGAAAGTTCAAAGGCTTATCCCTGCTATCCACCACTTTGTCTGGCTTAACATCTCTGACCTGATGAAAGAAGAGATATGACGCCCATTTGTTGGTATGAGCCAAATCAGAGGGCTCATTATAGAAGGTGGTACACGCAAGATAATGGCTCATTAGCTCCTGGTACACTGCCACTACCCAAGGGTTTGTATCCCCCAGTTCCCTGTTTGTGGGAACATACTCTTCATAAGGAGTATCCCCCATTGGCAGTCTTAAAATCTCTGCCATCTCGTGAAGGGCCAATCCCAACTCGCCTAGCAGAGTGGCAAAAGTTCCAGTGAGCGAGACATACCGCTCCATCAAAGCCAAAAACAGGTTGGGGTTTGGAGGCAACCCGACACTGGTAGCATTCACAGCCGCGAACAGACCAATGCTCTTTAGCTCTGTCTGAAAATGCTGCAGGGCCCATGCAGCTTAACGAGCCCATCAAAGATTTCCAGGGGTAAGCCACCCGTTGGTCCGAGGACTAACCTTGGGGTATACTCCTCCATGCCCCATGAAGTCATTACAAAAAGTTGATAATTGGACTGGCTGGAGCAGTGAAGTGTCCTCACTCGGGACACTTCCCGGCAGTAATCCCCTGAAAGGCATGACAGGGCCTGAAGGGCGGCTCACAAATAATCCTTGGTCTGATCCTTTCTGATAAAATATCTTTCCCGGCTGGCCGTGAAGATTAGGGGTCAGGGTCCACGACATCTTCCTGGGATGCGTGGCATGGAAGAATGCCGAGATAGGGTAATCTCTCGGCATCCTGGGCAGGTACACGACCATGCCCCCAGCAGTAAAAACCCAGTTTTCCTTCTTGGGCTCCGTCTGGGATTATTTATCAATCATATCCCCGAATAGGAAAGCTGGTTTTATATATTTGGCCCCATCTAGATATGTCAGGGGCTCCCCGTTGATCATACTCAACAACATTCGTTCTCCTTGAGACAATATCAGAATTCCCCTTCCTTCAGGATACTGGGTTCCAGAAATAGGGAATGTCACGTGGGACAAATCCTCCAGGTAATTGGAGTTCAGCATCCCAGCAGCAGAATCCATCACCTCAGCCAACAGAGGTATCTGCAAGTCCACTACAAAATGCAAGAAGAACAAGTCCATTTCTATACTAGACATTACAGTCTTGCAGCTTACGCCAAAGATTAACAGTCTGTGCTTTTACGCCAAGACTGTAAAAACTTGAGTTTTTACGCTGGAACCTATTTTCGAGGCATAAAATTCAAGTTTGACAGTATACACAAAAATGTGACAGTCTGTGTTTTTATGCCAGACTGCCAAAATTTGAGTTGTTACGCTAAAATTTTCATCCAGAGCGTAACACTCAAAGTTTGTAGTATACGCCAAATTTTGACAGTCAAAACTTTTACGCCAGACTGCAAAAATATGGAGTTTTTACGCTGACACATTTGGAATGTGGGCGTAAATAATAAAATATCTCTGTGCATCATCTTCCTCGAAGAGGCGTTCAGCACAGAAGATGACCTAGCGCGTTCACGTACAACGTGTGTGAAGGATTTTCTTCATTTTTTACCTCCCAAAAACTTTACCTATGACGCCTGGTGCACAGCTTGACGGCAGGACACTTCGTTCAGAGCGAAGTTCGCTCTGCCCAATGGGAGTCGCTCGTGCTTGAGCAGTGGAGCGAGAAGAAGAGGCAGCTTTCTTTCCCTTAGCGGTGGAAGTTTATTTCGGTGCCATGGCTAAAACTCAAGGTTCTTAAAAGAAGAGACGAAGAAGAGCTCTCAAAGGAACAAAGGATTTTTGCAAAAGACAGATGAAGAGTTTCTTCTCTGAAGGCCTTGGGGTATTTATAGAGTTCAGATAAACTCTTTGAATCCCTAACCAAATTTGATATTTAATATTCAGTAATGATTGGGGACCACGTCAGCCTATCATTTAGGGAAGACGGACAGTCAGCGAATTCGAAAAGTTTATCGTGCAGAATAAATCTACGATTTTTACGCTAAGGAGCTTTTACGCTTAAGATACTATAAATCTATGGTTTTATGCTCAAAGGCCACAAGTCTATGGTTTTATGTCCGGATACTTTTACGCTCGGTAGCTTTTACGCTCGAGAGGCTACAAACCTACGCCTTCACGCTCAGAGGCTACAAATCTATGACTTTACGCTTGGAAGTTTTTTTAGAGGCTATAAATCTATGGTTTTATGCCCAAATGCTCTTATGCTCAGCAGCTTTTACGCTCGAGAGGCTACAAACCTATGATTTTATGCTCATCTACATTACAGATCTATTACTTTTCGCATTAAAATATGCAGGCCAGAGTATGCGTATATCTGAACAATTCTCAAGACGGCCAATTACAAGGGTTCACGCAGAATATGCTCCTTCTTGGCCTCAAAACATTTCAAGTACCAAAAACATACAGAGTTCAGCATTGAAAATGACTCTTCTTCTTAGGTCGAATGGAAGTTCATCCAAAATCTAGTCAGAATCTTTTCGCTACAGTTCAAGTATGGCCAGTTTTGACAGCCATTTCTCGCCCTACTTTAATAGATTTTTGGGAAATCATTCTTGAAGACGAGGGTCTGAATAAAAATTTTTCTTATCAAAGAAGTGACAGTTCAGAATTCTATGCGACTCCTTGTCCAAAACAACATGATAGTTTGGATCTTCAACTTATATGCTAAGCAGCTTTCTACGCATCTTCAGCTATGCATAAAAGACGGAACTAGATCAGATACTCTTTTTATCAGAGTCGGCGTAAAGTTATTCAGACTTCATCAAAGCAAAATATGGCAAATCATCAGATGCGTAAAAGAAGATAATTTTATTAATCATGATTACATATGATGGAAATCCAGTCTACGAAGGATTTTTCATTTTCATGATTACATATGATGGAAAACCTTTCTCTACAAAGGGTTTCTCATTTTTATTTAAGATCACACTAAGAATCTGCTGTGCCAGGTTCTCATATTGATGTAGATCTTTTTTGTCTTCAACAGCAGTTAATCGGCTTCCGCGGCCGATTAACAAGAAAATGATTAATGGCGGAAGGTTACATAACTGGGCTTGTATAAATTATTCAAGCCCATCCTCCATACGCCATGACTGATTGAGTTGGGATTCAGACCCAACTCAATACTGAAAGACAGGGCCAGATTGTTTACCCTCGTCCACCGTCATGATGGGAGAAAATACAGCTTGCAAGCTGTGTGGCCAAATGAGACCATTTCTCTCTCCTGGACGAATCGCCATATGAAATTGTTGATCATCCCGAGCAAAGGAAGCTATGATATCTTTCCATGATCCATCGTTGCAGAGGATATTTGCTCGAAGATGCCTTCTTTTTTGGTTCCTTATATGTTGGAAGAACATGATCTTCTTCTTCCTCAAGTCGACCCGACGAAGTTCGGCAATCATCTCTGTGTGGTGCAGGAAGTATGGGAAAAAATAGGTTAACCCATTCGCCTTTTTATAGGCAGAGGAGAATACACCAAATCCCAACAAATTCCTAAAAATCTGCCGAGAAATCAGCCTCGAGGAACGAGTCAGATTTGACCGTTTCATGCTTCATTCAAAGTGTTTCAAATTTCGAGGAATTTAAAAACTTTGAAGGGGGTCTTGTAGAAGCATGAAAAATATGCTATAGGATTATACGCAACATGCATAAAACCCACGTAAAGTAGAGTTTCAGTATTGTGCGGCTTAAAATATTACTTCAGAGCCATTGGCGTACATCAGAGCTTCAACATTGTTCAGCGTAAAATATAGCTCCAGAACAACCCGCGTAATGCAGTATTTTAGACTGCTTCAGCATAAAAAGGTTGCTACCTCGCCTTTATGGCATAAAACTCATCTGATTTTAATGTAGCATAGAAGTGTACGAGGAACGCTTCGTATTCCTCGAATGAACCTGTCAGACAGTACAATAAACCTGACTCCTGACAAAGAGTACTGCACGACTATCAAGACGATGACTGTAATGATGATTCAGCACAGAGCTCCAGACTGTCGTTTAGTAACAAAGCCTTGATTTAAGTCATCGTCTACGCATTCAAGGAATATGCTGCCTAGTTTTACACAGGCAGCCATGAGCTTTTACGCTCAAGATGAGACAAAACTGATCGCCATGTCAAATGCTGCTCTTCGTACAGAGCCCGAGGTATGTCTCTGCAATTAATGCACGAGATGGGGGCAAATCTCTGCACTTAATGACTGGGAGAGCTATAATTAGGGATAATATGTCCACATCACCATCCCTGCACATTACGCCATCTGGCTATTTTCAACTATAGGAGTACACCGTATGCTATCTTTTCAAAATACGCCGACCTGGCTATTTTCAACTATAGGAGTACGCCGTATGCTATCTCCTTGAAATATGTCAACCCAGGCTATATTTGCAAAGGTATGTGAACAGGCTATCTGATCCAGAATATGCTTAAGACCTCAGTCAAGGAGGAATGACTGGTTACCTTTACGCCGGCAACCTATCTATGCAGCATCAGGCTTCTACGCCTACTTGGCTTCTACGCCAAGCTGACCGCTATTTTGCTTCTACGCCTATATGTCAGCTATTGGGCTTCTATGCCTATTGGGCTTCTACGCCTACTTGGCTTTTGTGCCATCAGAACAGCTATTTGGTTTTTACGCCAACGAGACAGTTATTTGGCTTCTACGCCAATCATCTCTACGCGAGGGACAGTTACCTACATGGTTTGCATGCCGTGATCTTTGCAGCAGTTATACGCATTATCTCTTAATGGGACATGCGTCACACGCTTATTCAGAGGATTATTTATACGTGGGTAACAGTTATGATAACCGTCGCGTAAAAGGTGCGGTTCTCTCCGTTGTTCAGTTTCTACGCCTATAAATAGAGACCTCCGTCCATGGAGGTCAGAGGTCGGATTTTATGAGGGTCAGAAAGAAAGGTCAAAAAATCGAAGAGAGAAGAGCACAGACAGAGAGTAGTGATCGACGATCTTGGCAACGAGCATCCACTCCTTCTTGCAATCTTTGAAGCTTCTACTTCTTCTACGATACTTCTTCATCATCCTGTGGTCCATGGGACAAAGTGATCGACCGCAGATCAGACTCCTATAGCAATATTTACCCAGACTAAATTTTTTACTTAACATCCTCGTATAGGATTAATTGTACTTCTTGTTTGTAAACCAAAGAAAGGGTTTCATATAAACCTAGTTTTATTTCTTTCGTTTATTATCAAACAATGTTCTCCCACTTCTACTCTGAAATGGGTAATGGCTGAAGCAATCTGCCTAGCCTTTACCTACTGGCATACTAAACATCTAGATACAAACTGTGCCTCCTCCCATTTTATGCCATACCACACCAAACTCTCTCTCATATCTCGATAAATTTTGTTGGCACTTGGATGCATAGAATACTGAGAGAGATGCGCTTTACGCAAGACCTTCTATCGCAACTCCCTACTAGGCACACACAATCTATCATCGTGCCTTAAAGATCCATCCTCAGTAATGGTAAAGTCATCCACCAATCCTGTTTGAACCTGAGCTCTGATGCTCCTCAGAGTCACATCCTGAAACTAGGCTACCTTGATCATATCCATCAACTATAAATGTATCTGTAAACCCCATATCTATATTTCCATACCAGGAATCACCATTTCAATACCTAAGCTCTCCAAATCTGCCAATAAGTCTCTATCCGTCGTCAAGCACAAAGCTACCAGATATCTGCTCAAGGCATCGATAACTACGTTGGCCTTCCTTGGATGGTACTACAATGATATATCGAAGTCCTTTATCATCTCCAACCACCGACGCTTCCTTATATTCAGGTATTTTTGTGTAAACACGTACTTCAAGCTCTTGTGGTCTCTAAAGATCTTCACACGCTCTCCGTACAGATAGTATTTCCACAGCTTCAGAGCAAAAATGACCACTGCCAACTCTAAATAATGGGCAGGACAGTTATTCTCATGCAGGCGCAATTGCCCTGATGCATAGGCAATCACCTTCCTATTCTGCTGAAGAACACAATTCAAACCTTTTCCTGAAGCATCACTACAGATAGTGAATCCACCTGACCATGATGGCAATGTCAAAATAGAAGTCAACGTTAACCTCTTTTTCAGCTTATCAAAGGCAGCATGATACTCCTCTGTCCACAAAACTCTACGTCCTTCCTGGTAAGCCTGGTTATTGGCTCAGCAATCCTAGAAAATCCTGCACAAACTTTCTGTAGTATCCTGCCAGACCCAAGAAACTCCTAATCTCTACCACTAAACCCAGAGTAGTCCAAGACTCCACTACTGCGATCTTCTTCGGATCAACATAAATCCTATCATCAGTCACAACATGCCCCAAGAACTCTACCTTATCCACGAAGAACTCATACTTTGACAGCTTTTCATACAGCTTCTCCTTCCTGAGAGTCTCCAATATAATCATCAGGTGCTCCTCGTTCTCCTCTGGCATCTTCGAGTAAATAAGAATGTTATCGATGAACACACCACGAACATGTCGAGGTACTGGTAGAATACCTTGTTCATCAAATTCATGAACACCGTCGGGGCATTAGTCAACCCAAATGACATCACTAGGAACTCATACTAGACATACCGAGTCCGAAAAGTAGTCTTCAAAATGTTCTCCTTCTTCACTTTCACCTAGTGGTAGCCTGACCACAGATCTATCTTGAAAAAAACCTTTATGCTACTGAACTGATCAAATAGATCGTCAATCCTTGGTAGTGGTTATTTATTCTTGATAGGGAGGTTGTTCAATGCCCTGTAATCGATGCATATGTGCACCGATCCATCCTTCTTTGGTACAAACAATACCGGGGCACCCCATGGTGAAGAACTGGATCTAATAAACCCCTTATCTTGCAGCTCATCCATTTGCTTCTTCAGTTCTGGATGCACCCCGTATCGAAGATTTTGGGTATTTTAAAAATAAGATTTTTGTCATTTTGGAACCAGAATAATTTAACCATTAAAGCAAACTAATAAAAACTAAAAGAACGGTAAAAATCTTGGTTATATTGTGAAGAAGTCTTTTTAATTATATTTTAAAAATAATTAATGAGTTGGTAAAAAATTGGACATGAATAGGGGTACTTGGACTGAATTTTTGAACTATTTCTGAACAGTTTTTCGGCCAACTTCCGGTCAATTTTTTGATCAAACCCGAGTGCCTAAATGTAAAACCCCCTAATTTTAGATATTATATTTATTTAATTAATTAATTAATTAATTTATATTATTTCTTAGTTAATTAGAAAATAAAATTTATTGATTTAATTATCTAGACAAATACTCATCTAGAATTATTGAACAAAAAAAAACTATTATTTTATTTTATTTTATTTTAGAAAACCTTGTAGAAGGGTGATAGATTGTTTTTAGAATTTAATTTTGTGAACAAATATTTTTTTTAGATTTTTTATACCATATATATATATATATATATATAAATAATTAGTATTAATAAGAAAAAGAAAAAGAAAAAGGAATACTAAAATCTAATCTTAAATCCCTAAGCTAATTCCTAAGCCTAAGCCTAATCCCTAACCCACAACTAACCCGCTGCTACTCCCCTGCGGGCACAGTACCCGCGGCCCAGGTCCTATCTCCCCCGCCCCTGTATATCTATATATACATATGATTCTAAACCCTAACCCTAACCTCTGACGCCCCCAGCCCTGTGCCGCTGACCTCCGACCCTTGTGCCCCCACGTCGCCACCGGAGAGCCACCGGCCCGGCCGCGACAGCGAACCGCGTGGTCAACCGCGGCAGGAACATGCAACGACGACCGCCCTATCATGCACCATTTTTTGTCTCATCTCTCGACTGATTTCTGATCCCTCTTCGCCGGTATGATCATAACCTATCCCCCTCTAAACTCCATTAATTAGTTTCATTTGAGTAAGATTAAAAACCAGCTAGAAATCGAAGCCAAGTTGAGGAAAAACTATATTTTTAGACTGCTATAAACTGTCCCAACGACCTATGTTTCGAAGCCGATATCTTCCAACTTAGACATCCAAATTAAAATCTACTTTTTGCTATGTAAAGCCTATATAACCAAGATCATTCCCAGTTAATTATTTTATTTTATTTTATGTTAGAACGAGAGATAAATCAAGTAGAAATCTCAAAAATATTAAAATTTGTGATACGGAGTGTGCTCCGCCAAACAGGACCGCCTCGTCACGTACCAATTGCACCAAAAGGCGCATAAGGTACGTCCTGACGTGTGGGCTTCACGGAAATTGATTCGGACGTGTGTGCGCTTCAGAATCAACCTGTATCCGTAAAAAGTCTCCGTATCACAACTTTTGTAAAATACTACCCTATTTTGTGTACGCTCTTCGGAATATGATAAAACTTGCGTCATTGGATTCGTGGTGTCATGCTGGTCCTGTGACCTAAGTTTCACGCGATTCTGAGATAGTTGACCAAACCGCCTATTCGCGGGCCCCACGATTTGACTTGAAGGGCAAATTTGTGATCGGCTTACCGGAATCCAAAATTGGATATACTGTTGAGTTTGTATCGTCGTTTATAATTTGTTTGACCTATAATTTATCCTATTTAGAGACCTTTACCTCTGGCACGCATTTCGGTGCAAAGTGGCCCACTTGTGGACCTATTTTGACCCAAAATTACCGTTTTGTCCCTGTGTCCAAATTGGATGAAAGGGTAGTGTTTTCTAGCTAACTCGCTTATTCTGGGAATGTTGGTGATATTTATTTCAGTATCTGGAGATGTTCATTCGGAGGCCATAGTTTCTGATCCTCTGTACTTGACACCTGGACATTTACATTACGCATCTTTCTTGTCAGACAAGTATACCTTTCTATTGTACTATAATTATATTACATATGGTGCATATATTTTATTTCTGTCATTTAGTTCATATATTTTAACTGTTATATAAACTGCGCGTCCAAGAATAACTTGGGTGCAATGATGGTGACGTCGTATTTTGTCTTTATTATATATTAAGCATGTAGACCTAGTTTTACGAGACCACCACATGATTTAGAGGCATCATTATATTTTATTTGGCTGTGACACATTTCTTACATGAGTTATGAGTCTCATATAGATCACGAACTTACGTATTGACTGATCATCAGTATGTATGGGACGTGCGATTGGAAATAACTGCTGATAGAGATATGTTAGAAGACTTGACAGTTATTAGAGGTCTCATCGTGTCATGGATATAACATGTTTAGAGAATGGGGTAGGAAAGACAACGAGTAAGGCGTTTGGGCTCCTTTGCACTTTTCTTGTGTAACCCGTACGCTCCGTCGGAGATGCGCGGTCAGATGACCCCTATATATTATCTACAAACGACCTCTGACATTCAAAAGATATCATACTTTTTAGTTCCTTGATTCTCCGAGAGAATTATGTTAATCCCATTTTGGCCAGATTGCCCACGTGTTGAAAAGTTGTTCTCAAAGTGCATTCAAATAGGTGGTTAAACGACCCTTTGGATGTTTATTTTTTGTATTTTATTGGCATACTTCTATATATCTTATTACGTCCCTCTGACGACCTGGTCCCTTTCCAGGTGTAGACGATCATGACTATTCGAAGGAGCATGGATCAGGACTTGCTATTCCATTATCTTTCGAGGAGGTCTTCTCTTCGAGCCTCATTGTTCATTATATATACTTATTTTGTTTCTTTTATATTCTAGTTTGGTAGTGGGTTTGTCTCCACCCAACTACTTGTTCTTATCAAGCACCTCATACTTGATTCAATTATATAGTTGATTGGTTATTCATTTATATTTGATTATGTGGATGAGATTTAGTTAAGCCTTGTGACTTGTGACAACTATATACCACTTATGGATTATTGTTCATAATACAGCGTACGTATGTGTTACGGTTTTCATATATTGGAGTTGCCATATACCGACGGCTGGCATGCTTGTGTATTCCTAGTCCTACGTATTTTGGGACTGGGCGTGACATATTTTTGTGGTGGCCCATGCAGGTCAAGCTAGCCGTTTCGGTTACGTAACTCTACCGAGCGGGCCTGCACCTAGGATTAGAGTTTTAGGTCTCGTCCATATTTGACTATGAATCACCTTCCTTTTAACCCATTCTATTTAAATAATTGGATCTTGCTTGATTCATGTACTTCCCTAACAGTTCCTTGAGTATAGCCTTCTCTAGAATATAGGAATCCTTGTTGTTAGGATGGTAATTAGGGTAACAATCCTACTAAGAATACAACTAAAATATTGACACATCACTAAGTTTAGCATACCTAATAAACCCTAGCATCCAATACCTATAAATTGATTGACCATTATCCCTTGATATTTAGGAATGACTTGAGAGTAGTATAGATACTACTAGGGTTAGTTAGAAATTTGACCATATTGTTTGACCCTAGTATTGAGAAACCAATAAAAATCCAAGGTTGAATATTAGGAATAAACCTAACTTTCATAGTGAGATAGTATTAGAGAACTATAAATTTAGATTCTTGTCTTGATATTAGCAGAACAATACCTTAGGAAACCAAGAGGAATGAATAGAACATTTTTTTTATCATACCTCGAACATAGAGATTAGCATACCACCTTTCCTTAGGAAATTATGATATTATCAAGAGTCTCTCTATTTAATTTCATATCTTGTTTCTTCGAAACCTTAACACTCATTTTTTATGCGATGGTTAAAAACTTTCCTTCATCTTTCAATTCGTGCCACCTAATCCTTCTGATTGTAGGCCAAGTGATTTCCTTTTATGTTAGGATATATAGTTTGCTAAGATTATAGCTGTTAATCTTGAATTTTGAAATTTTGTTCTTGGTAGTTAGAACTTGATAGTTTGAGTTGTTCATTTAGATTATGATTTTATGATTATCCTTTAGTTTTAAATCAAGTAATCTGTTGCATATATCTTAATACAGGTTATATCCTCTTTCACTTGAGAGCCAGTAACTTCTCCATTCTTAATATTAATACTTTTATTCTATAAGCACTATGATTAGACTTAAGATGACCATTACCTATATAATGCAATAGGATACCCTAATAAGTACCAAGATCTTTTCCTCGTGTACACCAACAAGAGTTTCTACTTTATTTACAAGGATAAGGTTATTTTGTAGAATCCCCTCAAGGCAGTTACAATATTAGTTGATTCTTGTAAGTTGGGTAGTATGTCTCACAACCTAGTATCACATAGTCCTTTTGACCCATTAATGAGGTGTAATGAATAACATTAACTATATGCTAGCATAAGACAAGAGTGTTTATCCAGATTGAAGAACTTAGAGGCCCATACCCCCATTTAGTCGACTAGAGACTTAGACAAGGAGTTAGTATGACAATTATGGAGGCACAACACCGGACGAGTCTTATCTTTTTGGTGAACTTAAATTATTTTGTACCTTCTTTCATCATAATCCAGCATATTTATATTTTGTGGACAACCTCGACTTATGCTGCTATTATAGCCTAGTTTTACAAGCTTATTCTTTTATCGAGCTTGTTCATGACATATGTGTTATTGGGGACGCCTACTAATACATTATCTAAATCAGAATCAGTGTATTACAGTCTGATCAACCTTAATGCACTTGGTTCGCTCTTTGCATAACTACTTTACATGGATTGTGATATAGTTGACTCAGCTTGTTAGACGAATATACTTGCCCTTTAGACATGTTCGAGCATATCGTATCAGTTACATAACTGTACTGATATGAGCATGCAAATAGGAATTTACCAAAATAAGATTTTAATCCACAACTGCCCTGACAACTATCTTTTTGAATTCTTTAATGGCCTTGAACCCCGTACTTATATTCTATCACCTTCTACTTAAATTCTTTATTATTATTTTTTGTCTCCCCCTATTTTGGAAAGACGAACGTTCATGCTTGGTATAAGTTTGATACACAGAGAGTACTAGATATACCCCATAGGCCAATCACATTACTTTGTGACTATATTTTATAATTAAGGGCATATCACATGTGATATAATTGGTGTTAAAAGTTTTGAGGATATGTTGATATTTTAACTAGAGGGCATACCCACGATGCTAATGGATGACACGAGTAGCAGTTGCACTATTCTCTTTCCTATCACCATCTCGTCCCATTGGGTGGCTCATCTTCTCTTCCATATTCCTTATCCCATGCTTAATTCTTCCTATCATAGTTGCATCTTTTTGTGCCATCATGATTTGTTGATTCACTTCAACCTCACCCTTTATTTTGTTAGTTAAAACATAAATGGGTTAGTAATAATTAATAACTAAAAGATGAGTTCACAATGATAACCCTTATGTATATGCACTATAACAATATCTGTATTCTTTTATTATTTTTAAACCATGAGTAGCATCCTTTAGTCTAACAGGAATTAGTTGGATTTTTGAAATAGTTCATACTTCTAATAGTTTTATAAAGTTAGTCAAGACCTTAATTTTTGCCCTAAAACTTAGACTAAGCTTAGGAAAGAGTTGAAGGCACTTGTTACGAACTGATGACTATGACAAATTATTGGCGAGGTAGCGACAGCTGCAGCTAGACCATTATAGTAGAGTAGTCGAATTATTTGCAGATATACTGGCCAGGTGGCGTGGCATTATTAGACTACGATACTTGACGGTTACGGAGAAAAATTATGGTTATGAGATTCCAGACAAGTATCCTAAAATTTTTGACCCAATAAATAAATTCGTCTTACAACCTAGACAATAGCCTCAAAAGACTTTGACTACTAGTAGAATTCTTGTAAGTTGGGTAGTGTAGATGAGCTAGAGGATAAAAGAATAGTGTACAGACAATAAGGGAGGAAAATGTTAGGATGGCTGACCATAATCTTTTAGGAAGCGCTGTAAGCTAGCAATGGAGTGTTAATAGTATTGTAATTTATTACGAATATAGGTTAGTGTTAATTTCAAGGACAAATTTTTTATAAGTTGGGTAGAATGTAAAACCCCCTAATTTTAAATATAATGTTTGTTTAATTAATCATTTAATTTATTTATATTATTTCTTAGTTAATTAGAAAATAAAATTTATTGATTTAATTACCTAGATAAATACTCATCTAGAATTATTAAACAAGAAAAATATTATTTTATTTTAGGAAACCTTGTAGAAGGGTGATAGATTTTTTTTCGAATTTAATTTTGTGAACAAATATATTTTTCTGGATTTTTATACCTGATATATATATATATATAAATAATTAGTATTAATAAGAAAAGAAAAAGGAATACTAAAACCTAATCTTAAATCCCTAAGCTAAATCCTAAGCCTAAGCCCAATCTCTAACCCACAACTAACCCGCTGCAACTCCCCCGCGAGCACAGTACCCACGGCCCAGGTCCTATCTCCCCCGCCCCTGTATATCTACATATATACATATGATTATAAACCCTAACTCTAACCTCTGATACCCCTAGCCTTATGCCACCGACCACCGAACCCTGCGCCCGCGCGTCGCCGCCGGAGAGCCACCGGCCTGGCCGGCACAGCGAACCGCGCGGTCAACTACGGCAGGAACAGACAGCGACGACCGCCCCTTCACGCACCGTTTTCTGTCTCATCTCTCGACCGATTTCTAATCCGTCTTTGCCGGTATGATCATAACCTATCCCTCTCTAAACTCCATTAATTAGTTTCATTTGAGCAGCGTTAAAAATTAGGTAAAAAACGAAGCCAAGTTGAGAAAAAAATTATATTTTTAGACTGCTATAAACTGCCCCAACGACCTATGTTTCGAGGCCGATATCTTCCAACATAGACATCAAAATCAAAATCTATAATTTGCTATGTAAAGTCTATATAACCAAGATCATTCCCTGTTAATTAGTTTATTTTATGTTAGAACCAGAGATAAATCAAGTAAAAATCTTAGAAAAACTTGTTTTAAAATATTAAACTTTATGATACGTAGTGCGCCCGCCAAACGGGACCGCCTCGTCGCATAACAATTGCATCGAATAGCGCGTAAGGTACGTCCTGACGTGTGGGCTTCGCAAAAATTGATTCGGACGTGTGTGTGGATCAAAATTAACCCATATCTGTAAAAAGTCCCTGTATCGTGACTTTTGTAAAATACTATCCTATTTGTGTATGCTCGTTGGAATACGACAAAACTTGCGTCATTGGATTCGTGGTATTATGCTGGTCCTGTGACCCAAGTTTCACGTAATTCTGAGACAGTTGACCAAGCCGCCTATTCGCGGGCCCCACGGTTTGACTTGAAAGGCGAATTTATGATCGGCTCACCGGAATCCAAAATTGGATATACAGTTGAGTTCGTATTATTGTTTAGAATTTGTTTGACCTATAATTTATCCCAATTAGAGTCCTATACCTCTGGCATGTATTTCGGTGCAAAGTGGCCCACATATGGACCCACTTTGACCAAAAAATACTGTTTTGCCCCTGTGTACAAATTGGACGAAAGGGTAGTATTTTCTAGCTATCTCGCTTATTCTGGGAACGTTAGTGATGTTTATTTCAGCATCCAGAGATGTTTATTCGAAGGTCATAGTTTCTGATCCTCTGTACTTGACACCTGGACGTTTACGTTACTCAGCTTTCTTGCCAGACCAGTATACCTTGCCATTGTACTGTGATTATATTCCATATGGTGCATATATTTTATTTCTGTCATTTAGTTCATATATTTTAACTGTTATTGAAACTGCACGTCCAAGAATAACTTGGGTGCAACGACGGTGGTATCGTATTTTATCTTTATTATATATTATGCATGTCGACCTAGTTTTACGAGACTACCACATGATTTAGAGGCATCATTATATTTTATTTGGCCGTGACACATTTCTTACACGAGTTGTGAGTCTCATATAGATCACGGACTTATGTATTGACTGATCATCAGTATGTATGGGACGTGCGATATGAAATAACTGCTAATAGAGATATGATAGAAGGCTTGGCAGTTATTAAACGTCTCATCGTGTCATGGATATGACATGCTTAGAGCATGGGGTAGGGAGGACAATGAGTAAGACGTTTGGGCTACTTTCCTTGCGTAACTCGTACGCTCCGCCGGAGATATGCTGTCAGATGACCCCTATATATTATCTGAGGCGGCCTTTGACGTTCAAAAGGCGTCATGCTTTTTAGGCCCCTGATTCTCCGAGAGAATCATGCCAATCCCATTTTGGCCAGATTGCCCACTTATTGGAAAGTTGTTCTCAAAGTGCATTCACATAGGTGGTTAGACGACCCTTTGGATGTTTATTTTTAGTATTTTATTGGCATGCTTCTATGTATCTTGTTACGTCCCTCCGAGGACCTGGTCCCTTTCCAGGTGTAGACGATCATGACTATTCGCAGTAGCACGGATCAGGACTTGCTATTCTATTCTCTTTCGAGGAGGACTTTTCTTCGAGCCCCATTTTTAATTAGATGTACTTATTTTGTTTCTTTTATATTCTAGTTTGGTAGTAGATTTTCTTCACCCAACTACTTGTTCTTATCAAGCACCTCATACTTCATTCAGTTATATAGTTGATTGGTTATTCATTTATATTTGTTTCCGTGGATGAGATTTAGTTATGTCCTGTGACTTGTGATAACTATATACCACTTGTGGATTATTGTTCATAATACAGCGTATATATTTGTTATGGTTTCCATATATTGGAGTTGCCATATACCTACGGCTGGCTTGCTTGCGTATTCCTAGTCCTATATATTTTGGTACTGGGGCGTGACACTAAATTCGTTCCACTTAAAATGATTGTTGATTCTATAGACATGCTACAAAATTGGCTCTACACCTGGCACCAAGTATATAAAAAACTCAACTTCCCGGTCTGACGTCAATCCCGATAACTCCTCCAGAAATACATTCAAGAATTCTGCTATCAAGGGATGAGGCAACTCCTTTCCTTCCACCATAGCTCCACAGATAATGCCTTCACTCTGCTCTGAGGCCCCTCTGCCAAACTCGAACTCTAACTCCCCTGGCAGACTGAATAAAACCCTACCTCTTCTGTAATCTATACTAGCATGGTGCATACTCAAGCAATTCATTCCCAGTATAATATTGTAGATCGGAAGTGGCATTACGAGTAAACACGCACTCAGCTCCTAGCCATCCAAAGTAACTCTCTGATCCTTGCAAATATCACTAACCAAGATAATGTCTTACCCAGTCATGATCTTGCAAGTCCTACTTAAAGGATCCGCTACAATATGATGCGTGAGAGCAAAAGCAAGAGACACAAAGCTATGAGATGCACCAGAATCAAATAATGCTAAAGTTGAAATGGAGTAAAAAAGAACAAAACCTGTGATGACATCTTCAGTGGGCTCGGTCTCCTCGACTGTCATGGCGAACGCTACCCTGAGGTACACCCCTCTGATGCTCGTGCTGGGCGAAACACTATTGTTGGGTCAGGAGTGGAGATCCCCTCGGCTGTGCTGCAAGTTGTCTCGCTGGTTCCCTCTAAGTTGGAACCACTCCCTGAGCTGCACGACGAAGATTCAAAGAACAATCTCTCAACTGATGTCCCTCGGCAACATAATACAAGCAAACTCCTAATTGCTTCCTGCAAACCTCCTAGATATGACCTGGCTTCTTATAGAAATAACAAGTTGGAGCCTGTTAAGTCTGTCTCTACTGCTGCTATGGTGCCTGATGAAATAGAGCCCGAGCTAGAGCCTAAAATTATTGTGGCTGCTGGAACGATCTCTGCTAGAGCTGAAGATGCTTGGCAGGTCCCATACTTCTTCTAGCCCCAACAAAGATATCGCGATCCCTCTTGGGCCTCAAGCTCAGATCCCTTTCGACCTTGCGTGCCCCCATAAGAATTACTGCATATTTTTTATGAATGGATGAGATAAGGATCTTCACTTCCCAGTTCAGACCCTCCCGAAATCAACTAGCTCTGATCTCACGGTCTCGCACAATATACTCCGCGTACTGGCTTAGCCTACCGAATTCTATGACGTACTCCTCTACTAATATACTCCCCTACTGGAGGTTCTGAAACTGCTGCTCCAAGTCCAATCTATCAGTAGGGGCGAAGAACTTCTTCTTGAATAGGTTCTTCGAACCCACCTAAGTCTGTCCATGATCAATAAGAAGCGGTTCATTCCTAAACCAAGTGAGATCAATGTCTAACATCTGGAGTCTAACTGCTACAATCTTCAAATCCTACCGAGAGACAAGACACCCGCATAATAAGCTCGATGTCCTCAAGCAAATCGTCAGCATAGATGATGCCTTCTATCCCATTGAAGTCCCGAGGTCCCAGCTTCTTGAACTCCTGAGGACCCAGCTTCTTGAAGTCCTGTATATTATCCGGCTTGGGCTGGGTAACCTATTGCTGGGTTTGAGCATCTACTCAACTACAACCAAGATGATCTGGTGAGCACTCTCGATGCCTTGCCGTATCATGTTTTCCTGCCTCTGTTGTGCCTCAACCCGGGCCCTCTGTGTCATGACCCGCACTAGGTGAAGGGGCACGAGTACTTGGGTACGTCCAGCCTACGCTGCAGCATCGACGGTAGAATGCTGTCTTTGATATCCTATCATGCTTTAGATATCTGATTGAGTATTGTGTTGCTTTGATTACCTTGTCTTCCTTATGGAGTTGAGACATTATTGACTATTAAGTTTTATATTGTGTACATAACTATAAAGTCTAAACATCAACAACATCCAATAATATCAACAATATCCAAGTCTCAAATATAAGCCGAAAACAAATCCGGTACCAAAATGCTAATTATAACTAACTAGGATAACTAGTCATTTTGGCTAGACCTCTGGGCATTCACACCTGAGTATCAGGGCCCAAGGTTGCTATCCTCCCTTGTGGTCCATAGTGCGTGGGACACCAGTCCTCTAAGTCGTCGACTGAAAAATATATCCAGTCAGGATTGGAGCGAAGTATAACCCAATAGCAGTTCCAATTAAATAAAAAAGACTATAAAACAGTAAATAGAGGATGCTATATACGATGAGAAAACAATAGACTAATACAATAGAAAATGGTAAAGAGAGACAAGCAATGTAAGCAATTGGGTATAGCCAATGCATATACGAAATAAATGAGAAAAAACTACAATATCAGCTACAAGACAATAAAATCTATGAACTAAATATGAAAACTACAACATATAATGTGTTTTGAAATACTAAATAGATATGTGATCGGCTTGGAAGATTCAACAATTTACACTAAGAAAAAAACTAGTTCAACCATACATGAAGTGTATGAGCTAGTAGCCAATGATTTACACTATTTATTAATAGTTCTTAATCACATATCTAGTTAGTACTTCCCCCTCCCCGACTGATATGATAGATCCAACCATGACACGTTACAAGCCAATGTATCCAATGTTTAACCAATACTATCCAATGTTATCCAATACTAATAAGGAGCAGTATTCGATACTATTTCGATAAATCAAGGTAATATCTTATGACTGAGGATCCAATAATAATATATTCCGTGTACCGTTGTGTCAAGAATCATAAGTAATATTTCTAAATACTTGAATTATAGAAATGATCAAATAGTGAAAACTATCAGAGAATGTACTCGCCTGGTATCTGGTATAAGAAATAATAAACAGTGCTCGACTAGAGTCCAAAAGTCCTAGATATAGGAATATAAGTGTTAAAGATTGATTTGAAATAAAAACATGCATAACTAGCTCATGGTGATGATTCTAGCTCAATTTTAGGTCCATACTAAGACATACTAGCTAATACTAGTCAAAACTAAGTCATACCAACTAATAACTAAGGTATACTGACATTATTAACTAACACTAGCTAATACTCTATAAACATAACTCATATATACTAATACTATAAAGTATCTAAGCTATAACTAATACCTTAGCTATATTTATATTACCCAATAATTTAATATCTATACTGATACTTAATGTCTGACTTAACTAACATCCTACCATGATGCCCCCAAATCATATCCAATACCTGCATATTTCAGATGTTCAACCACTGATACTTCATGTCTCAGTGCCTGGCTTTCACTCCCCAAATAACCAATTTGTACACAACACTGGTACACTAATGGCCACAAGGACCTAGACTTGCAAATTATGCCACTATAACTATTATCTGTAGTTAACCCTCCACTTACACTGCTGCTACTGTATGTTGCCTAATTCAACTATAACATTCCTTAATTACTGCATATTTGAACCCAAATTACCTTATTGCACTTGGCCATCAATTAGTTGCAGTACAACCACGTCCATTCTGACACAAAGTTTTCTTTCTTCGAAACTGTATTGCACTATAGTACAATACCTGCACTCTTGCTACTACCCAGGCTTTCAAATTCCATACTCACATACCTGATATCCCCAACTAAACATGAAGATACTTACCTCTTACAACTGGACACAGTATCAGACCTGATCTGATACTATTTGTGCTTAAATGCCAACTGTCCTACCCCATCGAGCCCGAGTAGACAACTCCAAATGGCAGTAGCTATCAACAACAATAACAATAACTCAAGTGCTCTCCCCTTTAAAATTGATACACTATAAAGTAACACCAATACTCTATTCAAATCACTTGTATCCTAAATGCTAATACCTAAGTTAAAACTGACACTTTGTACCCAATCCAAGTATCCCCTATACACTGATACCTATCCCATCAACACTAGACATTAACCTACACTTAACACTCTAGTCCACATCTTCCACCCTCATTGCACACACAGTCACACACTCACTCACTCACTCACTCACTCACTCATAACCTCACTCAATTGGACATTAACGCTTACACACAAATCACGTCTGCACAGTTGATGTGCATATCCTAAATCATACTTGCACTTCTCCATGGATCACATAATACCAATCTGTAACACTGATACACCATACTCATATCCAATTGTGGACACATAGCTAGACTCACTACACTAATACAAACCTAAATAGGTCTACTAAACCTAAGGACAAACACTTGGTGCGCCAATATCGGATTTTCTCAAATTAGGTACCAAACTCCATGTAAAAGTCTCAATAGGGACAATTAGAAGTCAAAACTTCTTTCTATGTGTAGTCCTAATGTATGGGTAGGTTCCTAATGATTAGATGCAACATAGACCTAATTAGATAGAAAATCTAAGAATTTACCTATTGGGAGATGAATTCTCAATGCAAAGTGAAGTGGACACAATTTGGACACTGTCACGACCCGCACCCGGAAAATCGGACATGAGTCGTAGGTACATCCAGCCTACGCCGCAGCATCGGCGGTAGAACGCTGTCTAGGTCAACTATCTAGATAACTCACAAAAAAATCTGCCATGACCTCTCCAAAAGGAGGGCAACCACGCAATCAATATATAAACCTGTCAAGATCTCAACTCCAAACGGAGGAGCAATATCATAATGATAATCTCAAGTACTCAATCACGAATCTAAGCACGATAAGATAACAAGAAGGTCTAACAACTAAACGTCTAACCAACAACAACTATAAACCACCACAACATCAATAATAATAATACATCATCTAAATCATCCAAAATAATATACAAACAAGGTCTCAATCCAAATCGGAGACAAATCCGGTACAAAAAGCTAATAAAAACAACAACAAGGTCTCAATGATCCCGGCTACCAACCCGGAAATCACCACTAAACTAGAGGGTCCCTGTCTGCACCATCGACAGGCTCAGGTCCATAAGACGTCGGACACCAATCCTCCTGATACTCTGAAAAATATGTCCAGTCAGGACTGGAGCAAGTACATATCTAACAGCAGTTCCATTTAAATGATAAAAACTATAAAACAGTTATAGCAAGTAGCAAGAAGAATGAAGCAAGTATGAAACAAGAAATATATAAATCACTGGTGCATAAAGGTAAAGATGCAGGAATATCAGAAACAAGATAGTAATGACTGCAAGATACAAGAAATCTAAGCTAAGATCAAGTCCGTACACATGAACGTGTAGTGAGTCCAGCATGAAAAACATGTAGTGAGTCAAGTCCAGAAATATATAAGTGAGACAAGTCAAGAAATGCATGAGAGTCCAGACTATAAAGAATGAACTCGGTGTCTTTGAAATACTTGTTTCGACATGTAAACGGCTAGGGGTAAGTACGGCTCACCGCGCACTGGGTGCGCGGCTGCTATCATTCCAGATTAGACCAGAGGGAGTGATTCTTGATGATTCCAGATGGGAATATTTACATGTCTACTCGAGTATTTCCCCGCCCCGACTAATACAAGTGGATCCAAGACCCGACACATAAATCAAGATGAGTCCAGCATGAACATGAATGATGCCTGTAGTGATTCCAGAATAGGGGCCAGAAACATGAAATATACGTGTCGCAAGTAAATAAATCCAGAAATACCAGTCCGTGTCCCGTGTTGTGCCAGAATAATCAGATGATACTATTCTAGAAGCTGAATCATAATAATCATCAGATAATAAAAAACTATCAGAGAATGTACTCGCTTGGCGTCCTGAGCAACTGCGATCCGAACCGGTGTCGCAAGGACCTATTACGAAAAGCAAGGTTAAACAGGGTTCTAATGAGTTAAACAGATATAAAATAACTAAAAATAGGCTTCTAGGGTCGTTCTAGGTCAAACGGGTCTAACCGATAAAATTCGGATCAAAAAGTCAACTATAGGTCCAAAAAGTCAACTTTGGATCTAAACTAGGTCAAAAGTTGACTTTGGCGATCAACCGAGTCAACTACGGTCAAGTCTGGGTCAAACTAGGGTGCTCCTGAAATTCTAGGTCAAACCGAGGTCATTAAGCTAGAAAACTCACAAACTCGCCTCCTTGAGATACCGGGATACCCTCGGTATCCGATACCTCAACCTACGCTATATACCCTGCCTAAACCCGCTAAAACCTATGCTAGCACGCGTAAATATATACACATAAGCATATAAAAATCACTCCAATACAATTCCTAGGCTATTGCTCAAATACCCCGCTCGAAACTCAATACCTTGGTTATCTCAAGGTATTGAGATACCTTGGTATCTCAAGGTATTGAGATACCGCTCTAAACTCAATTCGACTACCCCTCTAGCTAACTTACTATGCATAAACATATATATCTAGCTATAATCTAGGCTAAAATATAGATATCTAATTCATATATGCATATACCTAGGTATCTACATATATATCTCGCAACACACATATACCTTACCTTATACCCATTCTCAATACATATATATCTATATCTAGTCTCTATACCTTTATATAACTATATGTATATGCTATTATACATATATCTAACACATATAAGTATCTACATAGCTATATGTATCTATATTCACACATACACACAATACACATATACACATACCTTATATCTATATACCTTACCTTACCTTACCTTACTCTCAAATATATAAATATATCTATCTAGATATCTAACTGTCTATCTATCTAAATAACTATGTAGTTATCTAGCTATCTATCTAAGTATCTATATATATAACTATATGTTATCTAGTATCTACCTATCTAATATCTATTTACCTATCTATCAACTATCTATCTATTTATCTATCTATCATAGATCTATTTATCTATCTATGTATCTATCTAACTAATTAGCTATCTAATATCTACCTATCTATTTAAGTATCTATTAATATATCTATCTACTTATATATCTATCTATATGTCTATCTACTTATCTAGTTATCTATCTATCTATCTATCTATCTATCTATCTAACAATCTATATATCTATCTAACTATAGATCTAGCTATCTATCTATTGATTCTAACTATTTATACATCTACCTAACTATCTATAAAAATCTATCTATATCTATATATATATATACCTCTCCCTCTCCTTCGCATTAAGCTACCCCGCTCATCTGCTGCTGCTACTGTGCCTGAATTGCTGCTGCAGCTGCTGCCTTTGCTGCCTTTGCTGCTGCTCTAGCAGCTGCTGCTACTGCTGGTGTGGTGGCTGCTGCCCCACACAGCAGCAGCTGCTGCTACTGCTCTGTCCAGTTCCAGTTTCCTCCCCCCCTCTCTCAAACACACACACACACACTCCTATATACATACACACACACACACACACACACACACATATATAT